>WAAB01019478.1:0-45194 GCA_013389865.1 Piaya cayana | reverse complement strand
GGTGGACAAGGTGCTGAGGGGCATGATTTAGTGTTTGATAGGAATGGTTGGACTCGATAATCCGGTGGGTCTCTTCCAACCTGGTTGTTCTATGATTCTATGATTCACCCTCACAGTAAAAAAATATCTTCCTTATACCTAATCTAAATCTTGCCTCTTTCAGCTTGGAACCATTCCCCCTCATCCTGTCACTGCATTCCCTGATAAAGAGCCCCTCCTCAGCTTTCTTATAGGCCCTCTAAGTACTGGAAGGCTGCTGTAAGGTCTCCCCGGAGCCTTCTCTGACTGAGCATTGTTGAGGCTGAACAACTCCAGCTTTCTCAGCCTGTCCTCATATGGGAAATGCTTCTGCCCTCTGATCATCTTCATGGCTCTTCTCTGGGCTCATCCTAACAGCTCCTTTCTGTGGTGAGGACTCTAGAACTGTATGCAGTACTCCAGGTGAGGTGTCACAAGAGCAGAGGGGCAGAATCAGAGTCCTCAATCTGCTGGTCACAAAGGATGGAGGAAGGGGCATAGTGCTCCCAATGGAAGAACCCACCCCCAGCTGGTCACAGCACTTAGGATCCCAATCTTCATCTACCATTCACCTTTACTCTTCTTTGTGAAATCAGAGCTCCACAGTGAAACGCAGTGGAACACACTCTTCACACTTAGAAACTAATTCTCACAGTCACTATATAGGAATCCTGGGTGTGAATCCAGTCAGGGTTCCACCTTAACTGCTCAGCTGTCAGATAGGCATGATGGGTAAACACTAGATGATGCCTCGTGCTTATCCTTACATCCATTCCTTTGGTGTTCCTTGGCCAAGGAGAGGTGACTGACAAAGACTCCTATGAAGCTTGCTCAGAGTCAAGTATTGCAGTACTGCCTGCTTTGCTGTGGAGTGATGCAGGATGGGTGGGCAGCACAAAAATCTTTCTTGAGCATGAAAAATGGACATTGCTGGACTTATAATTTTCCTATGATTGTCTTTGGTCTTATCTCAGCATTGCTGCTATGGTGCTGGGCTAGCAATGGGGCACTATAGGCTTTGTAAGCAAACTCATTTTGTTTCACATCCTTTCTTTTTAATAGAGACAGACTTATTCCCGAAATAAATATTCTGCAAATTTGCAACAGGATTTGCTGTGTTGTATGAGCCTATCACTGTAATTTCCTCTGAAATGCACAGCCTGAAACATCTGTTACTTGACTAGCATTAACCAGGCAGTGTTAGATGCTGGATCTGGCACTTTTGTTTGACTTTTATTGCTACTCTGGCTTTTTTTTTTTAATGTTCTTGTGGCAGATATTTCAGTCTACTAAGATTTAGGCTGAAAGCTAGCAGAGGGAATTAATATTTATTGTCACTACAGAGTTCCTCTATTTGACGAGGTGCAATTGTACCAGTCTGCGTGGTGTCAAACATACTCCAAACAGTCTAGAAACGATAAAGCTCAGAATCCTTCTGGCTTGTTTGTGATCCCACTAAGAACTCGGCTGATGCTGTTGGGATTTTTGCTGCTCAGGTGAGAAGCTGCACAGCAGAAAGAAGAAAATCCATGTATAAAGTGTAATTAATTCCATTTATACCCTTGCTCTGTCCCCAACCTTCAAAGGTTCTTATTTATTCTCTCTTCTCCCCTTGGTAACAGGGGTTTGATCATAATTAGGTTTAATCAACCTCTCTGTGATGGAGGTTGATAATTTGGATGCTTTTGATGATTTTTATTGAATTCCTTACATTCAGTTAGTTTCTGATCAGCAGTATCTAGACACGTGGTGGGTAGATGCTTGAGTGTGTTTGGAAACAGAACCTGCGGAGTGGGGAGATCCCATAATTCATACCTCTGAATACCTCTTGCATGAACCCTGCCTGCCTTTTCCACTGGAAGATGTCAGAGAAATGCAGGTGTGACCAAACACAGAGCATTTCAGGAGGCTGCTGCTGAGTTGTATGTCAGTGGTATTTGGAGCCACATCTGAAGCTCTCTGGAAGAAACGAATCTTCCTTTTTGCCTTAGGTGACCCTTTCCTCAAACTCTGCATTCCTCTGAGGACTAGAGCATGGTGTCTGCAACCTTCTGCTAGGAGATGGAGGAGAGCTGAAGGCTGACACTCTGCAGTGTTAGTCCCATGCGTCACCAACTGAACCACAGAGAATGTCCCCCTCACACAGACAAGCTGGGGTGGGTGCAGAGCACCCAGCAATTCTACTGCTCCTTTTGGCAAAGTTTGCCTCCTTCTGTGGCTGCCCTTAAACATCGAGCTTGGAGACTGGATAACTCAGATTTACTCCATAGTGTCTCCATTCTGCAGTACAACGGGACATTATATTCCACCATGTTGTGCAAGATGCTGAGGAACTGCTCAGTTGCAGTTTAATCTGGTTTTGTTCTTTAATTAGGCCAGATTGGGCTTTGTTCCCATCTGTACAACAGAAATCTCAAATGACTGATTCTTAAGAAAATAATATCTAAGCTCTGATTCAGTTTTTTTTCTGAGCTATACAAGGTATTTAGTGTAAACTCTTCCCATTCATATATTAAAAAGGCTGTACCAGTGGAAAATGGCTGAACTTACTTGAAAAAGACATAAAGCCCCAGGGGGTATTAGATCTCTTGAGGACTTCCCAGCATCTCAGCTAACTTTAGACAGCTTAAACTGAGCCAGCTGTCCCTGCTGTCTTAACTTATTTTGGAGCCAGAAGGGGGAAAGTTTACCCCAGAAGTGAAAATACTAAATCAGCCTCAAGAAATGCTATGTTGGAAAAGAATTCCAAAACTGTAACAGAGGGGAACAAGGGTCCTCATCTCAACAAAGGCCATGGAGCAGGATCTTCCAGGCTTTTAACCTTGCAGTAAACTGCAGCCAGTTAAAGACAACATTGTGATTGTCCTTTATATTAACAATCAAACAAGTAAATAGGCTGTTGGAAGGGAAGAATCTTGGAAGCTTTTTTATAGTCCCATCCTAAAAATGCCATTACAAGGGGAAGCAAGACATCCAAAATCTCTGTTAAACAGCAATATCGGAAGGAAATATTTGCAGATTGTTGCTGTGTAAATAATCTGTAAATATTGCTTCTGAATTTTAAAATAACTTTGAGTCCTAGCTTCATAGTCTCAAGATACCAAGGCCTTTTTGAATAATAACATGACTGTATAGGAACACATAATTTGTTTCATGCGGCCTCAGGTTCTTTTGTTTGTTTGTTTTGTTGTAGGTTTATTTTTTTTTCCTTGTGGATGCTTTACTGATATTTCACATGTCATTTGCCTAATTTGGGAATCATTCCTGGTTCCTGGTCTGGAATGTGGGATTTCGCAACTCTGTTCTTCAATGACATCACGTAGTTTGTTCTGAGCAGAGCAGTAATAAATAAGAGCAAGAGGAGCTTACCAGCCCTTCTGTAATAAACATTTTATCTGAATAGTCATCTTTTGGGGATCAGAACTAATTTTGGGGGTTTAGATTTTACCTAGCAAGTCATACTTTCCATGTATATAGGACAAAGAGTCCCAGTTGGATAACAAGGGAACTACATCTTGGTTTCATCTTCCCCCTAGCAGTTGTTGATGTGGAAGCCTGCACTCCCAGGAGCTTTGGTAGGAGAAAAGGACTTTGAGAAATTGAGAGGAAATTCACAGTCAATGAAAAATGCAGAGGTATTTGGTTTCCTTTCTGATGAGCGCTTGCTTTTCTTTCCTGATGCAAACACGAGCCTCCAGGAGAAGGCTCTGCTGATTGCAGGGGTGGGAGTTGGTGTAGCTGAGCGATTCTTCCCGTTTACACCTGTTCAGTATCATTATAAGTTTGAGCTCTCACTAGAAATTGCACTTCCTGCAGAAGAGCCTGGTGCTGGCTAAATAGAATGAGTGAGAGTGTTTCTATATGCAATTGCTTCTGGGAATAGCAGATTTCTGTATTTATGGATGACTATTACAAGAGCATCCCCATTTGTGGGGAAGGCTCTTCATACATTGCTTAGCAATGCATATGAAGCTCAGGCTGCCCTTTCCTTTCTGCTCTGTGACGGCCTCCAGGCAGCACCCAGATGTATTTTTAGCATTCAGAACAGGGGGAAATTTGCAAGAAATTGTGCAGAGAAGAAATAAGCAAAGGAGTTGAAGCTACCTCAATTGTTGGATTTAGGCAAGGTGGATTTGCGGGAACGAATAAGTGTTTCTGTGTGAGAAATGAAATGTGTACAAAATGAGGCAAGCTCCGTTCCCAAGGATTTTCTGCAGAAGTAATTCACCTTCTGGACAAAGACCAGAGTTCCAGTAAGGAAGGAAATAAAGTGTAACATATAAAGGATCAGTGCTACATGAGCACACCTCTGACGTCTCAAGACTAAAAACCCAGGCTACTAGCAGAGATATAAATTTAAGGAGTAACCAGGCCTAGATCAGAAAGTCTTTGAGCCTGGATGTCAGACAAGCAAGCACATGGTAATTGCAAGGATTAATCATTCTTCCAGTGACTGTCAATAGATATCCTCAGCCAGCAGTGCAGTAAAACTGCAATGCCTCATCTATCACAAGTGGTCTGAGGGTTGCTGTGAAGCCCTATTGCTAATTAAAGACCAGTGATCTAGAGCAAGCAGCACTTTCAGACATATCTGGACAAGTCTGACTCCTTGGCACGTTCCTAGTTAGCACATTATATTAGCCTGTTTGTCCTATAACACTGTAAAGCATTTATGGCTTTTTACAGACACTTAAAAGCCAGCATTACTGCTGCAAAAGGCTTGCAATTTAAGTCTATGATAAGCAGCAGGTTTCTTTCAAACAAAGGTTGGTGCAATCATTGAGCTGGAGTGCAGAGATTATCTCTTGAACATGTTCCTACAATATCGCTCATAAACACAATGTTGCAGTGTAGCAGTTAATCTGAAAAAAAAACAGGGAAAGGAAGGACACTAATAAACAACAAATCTTTGTTTAGTTTGGATAACAATAATCAAAGAATACAAAAGCCGATTATGACTTTGCCACCCAGTGCTTTGCTGCTTATTCATGCAGTAGGACCTGACTGGCCTGCTGAAGTGCAACCTGAAGGAAGCTGACAAATAATTCAAGTCCTTATTTTAATATAATTTGCAGATTGTGTCCTTAGACTGTTTTTCTTCATCTCAGCTGCATAAAAATAAACTCATGGGGGTGGTAGCTGTTAATCTTGCAGCCTCGGATGGCTTTGGATGTTTATTGGTGATGTGACTGCCAAGTGACTACCAAGTAGCAGAACTCTATCTAGAATTACAAGTGACCTAGATGTGGGGGGAAAAAAAAAATTGGATTTTAACCCCTATGTATGCTATCTCCCTGTCCAGCTGAACTGCTGTCACCCTCAGACACGGCACTTATTTTGTCATTGCAAGAGAGATAAATCTGATCCGGTCAAAGGAGATATATATGTGTTGTAATAGAATTTCTCATCCATCAGTACCTGCTTACATATGTCTTAAAAGTTCTGCACAGGTATAAGAAGCAGAGAATCCACCTGAGCCCTTGCAGGGTGGTGCACCAGCACATCTTGTTCACTACCACTGTGAAAGCAACTCTGGGATGTCTGCACACCATTTGTCATGCAGATGTACCTTTGGAGCATGTAGCTGGTCTCCAGAAAGCCTGAAGTTCACAGAATTGCTGTGTGACTTGCCTCTCCATCCCATGGAGGCACATCTCACCCCGATGGGTGCCTTTGGAGACGTTCTGCTCTCTCCCCATGCCTCACCGTGCCTGTGTATTGCAGTGACCCTGCTGATCCTGGGTGCTCTTTTGTAAAGCACGTGCCATGTCAAAGTGCTGCAGAAGACCTAGTTACTGAGAGGAGCAAGCCTTGTCAAACATCTGTTTGCAGTTCACAGGAATCCTAATGCTCGGTGGAGCAGGTATGAGGCAAACTACCACCTGGCTCTAGTGAAATAATTCCCTTTAAGCAGAAGACGACTTTAATTCTGGTTTGATGGAGCAATGCTTATAACTGACAACCCAGCACTGGCTTTCCCCCTGGACTGACAGTGATCTTGAGTTCCCTCGAATAACTCTCCAGATGGAGCAGCTCCCCTGGAAGATGTGAGATTAAATCCTTGTGGCATCTTGTTACAGAAAAGAGCAGTTGGAGGATTACAGACGTACAAGTGGCACCTACGTTCTGGGAAAGGTAAGGAAACGTTTGTTAACATCTGCAGCTGGACTTCCAAATTCTCAGTGTGAACCAGACCTAAGATTGTTTCATGGCAAAATGCATACCAGGAGGAGGACATCCCAAAAGGGGTATATGAGCTCTTGCTACAGTCTGTTGTGTTCAAAAAAGGGCTGAATGCTGTGGCTCGTTAGTGGAGTTTATTGTGGTTGTTTTTGCTGTGATTTCCTGAGAGGTATTTTTCTGGTTTTTCTTTAGAAGCATGAAGCCATATCTCTGTTTGGCTGGAGGGTCCCTAAGGATGTGTGAAGAAATAGTAGGATTAGGACCTTACTAGATCAAAAGATAAAAGATTAGCAATCAGGAAAAGAAGGATCGTTTCTTAAATGGCTAGAAACTCAACATTGCTTATTATCATCTATTTAATTCAAATATCAGAAAGACACCTAGGGTAAAATTTTAGATGTTCAGAAGATTCAGGTATCTCATCACTTTAAAAAGAACTCTCGCCTACATTCCACTCTGTTTAAAAAGCAAAGCAGAAAGGGAAAACGTCTCGATAGTTCTCAAATAACAAACAAGTTTTTTTAACGGCATTTTAAAGCCTCTTTTACTTACATATGAAGAGTGGGTGTAAAATATATTTGTTTCCTTTACAGAGCACCTTTAAATCAGCTAAATAAATGTCGCTTCCCACTACACAAATTGTCACTTAAGCCAGCCTTTGTGAACTGCAATTTCTACTCATCTCTTGGTTTCACTGCCTGAAACACCATTTAAAATATTTTCCAGCACTACCCCAAATACAGCTGATGATTTTTGGAAACAAGCATTTAAAATAAGGTTGGCTGTAAAGAATTTGCCTGGCATTAAACATCTGCTGCCAGTACTGCTATCAGCACAGTGCCACAAACCCTTCCTCACCTGTGGGATGTTAATAGTTTCATGGCTGCTGAGATGAAAGATGTCTAGTTCATAAGCCTATCCTGTTTCTTCTCATTTTCTTCCCCTAGTCTAAACACTGGTGAAAGAATATAGTGTTTATGAAGGCAGAAGTCTAGTAGCACTCTTTAGGGCCAAACATACCATACAATCTTCTGTAAGGAGGCTAACCCTGGTCCTAGCTATGAGGATTTTCTAATTTAGCCTCTACTCCAACTCCTGTCCCCTGCTGAATCTGCTATGCCTCTAAAAAGTGATCACCAAGACCCCTACAAGCACTTCTCCTGAGCCAGATATACTTGCTGTCTTCAAGTGTACCATAAAACTCATCTCAAATCAAACCCCTTAAAATTTCAGTCCTAAACTTTGAGCACAGCTCTACCCAGTGAATCCTTACTGGTAGGGTGAACCTTGTCAGAGCACTAACCCTCACACAGTCCAGGGAACAGCATATCCACTCTAGAAGAAGGGCTGATAGCAAAATCAACCCATTCGAAGTCAGCTTGGAAAAAATTCTGCTTTATGTCATGCTTCCTGCCAGCAGAATGCAAAGCCTTTTTATCAGACTAAACCTTCTCCAAATCCCCGGGCAGTGGGTAATAATGTCTCCTTCTATAGCGTACTTCAAAGCATTTCTTCAAAGCCTTTGCTACCTGCACAACACCATAATGACCTTTATTTTACAGAGAGATAAAACCATGCTTGGGAGCAGTGTCGGCCAATGGAGTGAGGTGCAATGGCATGGTATGCTCTGCACGCAGGTCTGTACATAGCGTTTTGGCTGAGCAATGTGAGCAGTAAATTGAAAAGTACTTCTAGGTCACAGAAAAATGAAATCATGCAGACAGTTGCTCCACAGGCGAGTGGGCATTAGTTAATGCCAGACAGGGAGAGGACCTACAGGCAAAGATCATTCCTCTGCTCCCATGTCATACAAATCCTGTAATATTGGGTGATCTGGGGCTACCTAAAGCAATCTGGCCCTGGAACTTCTTGTCCCTGTTCCCTGGCTGCACTGCTCTGTCGTGCAGTTCTTTCACAACATCCTACCCTGGCTCTCGAAGGGAGGGCTGTCACAGCAAGGCAGGGAAAACTGCACACAAGAGCTGCTCTAGACTGGCTAAACTTGTCCAGTTGCCCTAGGACGTGCAGATCAATGATCCATTTGCCATTTGGAGTGTTCCTAGGAGTCCTGCACCTGCTCCTAGTCCCCTTCTCCTCCAGCCTAGAGGTGCTGGGAGATGGATTAAGGGATGTGCAGACCACCTGCATGCCACTGCAGATTCCAAGTCCTAAACCTATTTAGGATATCTGGAATCCCTTGTTAAACAGAGGCTGTAAATTCAAATCTAGCTCCAACCACCTAAAAGAAAGGAAAGACAGCAGACATTTTTACTTGTGAATTTTCATGTGCCAGCAGAGAAGCAAGCATAGATTTCAGAGAAATAGGAGTTTGTTACGCTTCCTTGAATAATCCACTCTTGTCAACAGAGGTTGCTAACAGATTCTCTGCCTGGGCATTTGGATGGAAATTAATGCATTGAGGAGACAAAGCCTTGTGCATTTCGCAGACATGACACTAGCTCAGTGAATGGAAATGATACATCAAGTTTTATAATAAAAGATTCTTGGTAGACATGTTTATTAAATGGCTTGCCTGCCAGAAATGCTAAAGGATTCTCTATTATCCTTCTAGCTTGCTGTGTCACATATCTCTAGGGCTTCAGATGGAGCATCTCCCCATACACTGCAGTTTTTAGGCTTTACCTCCATGGCACGATCTTAATAAGCATCACCTTTAATACACATGGGCATCAGCAGATATGAAATTTCCAATCTGCCCAGCT
This sequence comes from Piaya cayana, assembly GCA_013389865.1. Lineage (NCBI taxonomy): Eukaryota > Metazoa > Chordata > Aves > Cuculiformes > Coccyzidae > Piaya > Piaya cayana. Next base: position 36,270 of record WAAB01019478.1, on the reverse strand, counting down.
CTGGGATTCATTGCACTGAGATATTTTCTCTCCAAGTTTCTGGTCTATCCAAATTCCTTTACATTGTCTTTCTGGTTTCCCTGGTGTTTGTGATCCCTTTCAACTTCCTGTCACTTTTGTGAATGCCTGTCGTCGTTTTGTTCAGTCCTTCTGTACTCATCAATAAAAATGTCAGAAAAGACCAAAGACCTGATCTCTGTGATGCTCTAATAAACATAATTCTATAATACAATAACTCCCTGTTTAGTATTCCTCATTGTCTGCAGGCACTTAGCTGTGATTTGGTCCATGGACTATTGCATTCAGATCATCCAAAGAGCTAAATTTTATGATTTGATATCAAATGCTTTGCCAAATCCAAACATGCTCACAGATTTTTAAGATCAGAAAGAAGCATGAGAATATCAAATCTGCTCCTTTCGATCCTCAGTTCAGCATGCTAGCGGGTATCACTATAGCATCTCTTCCAGGATGTCTGGAGTTGAATACCCCATGAGATGGGAAATGAAATACTTTGCTTCATTAATCACACATATTCTTTTTTTTTTAAATAACTTATTGTTAAATTCAGTTGGGCATTACCTTCTAGACATTGGTTTTGTGTCTTTTTTCTCTACATAAAGATTGTCTAGTACCCCATTGTTTCTCACTGTGCTTACTGATGTTTCATGAAGCGATCTTTTGGAGTTTTTTCTTTTCCTTATTAACACTGCTCCTGATTCTGCAGACTCTCCTTTTCATATATACCTGCATGTAGAAGTCAGTCAGACTCTGTGATGAGGAGGATCTGCCTTCACAGGGCAATTTGTAGACTTTGAACTAGAGTTTCTAATTCTACCCATAAACAGATACCTGTCAATTCTGGGGAAGCTCCCTTTCCTACACATCTCACTATCGCTCATGGGTCTCCTGATGTATTTTATTTTTCATCTTTTCAGAGATAACTCATTTTCAGTCATTTAAAAGCTTAGGTAAGGTTTGAAGCTATATTTAAACAATGCTCCTGATTCCCTGCTCACTCAAATGTGGGCAAATGCAGAGTAACTGCTTTGAAGTTAGTGATGGAAAACAGGTATAAATGTCAAGGGAGACAGACACAATCTCTTTTTGATATCTCTGGAGCAGGTCATGCAGAAATAGCATCCCAAACAATATCTATGACCAGCTGTTCATCCTGTGCCCCCAGTCATTCTCAACATACTTCAGATCCCATCTCCCAGCTGACAAGAAAACCAACTAATCCAAAAAATGAAATTACCTAATTTTCTTCCCCATTATCTGAGGCTCATAATAGAAATGTGAAACGACCTGCTGTATTTCAGCAGCAAACCCGAAGATGCTAGTTGACTCTCAGGTCTCAATTCTCACTACATCATATTTCCATTTGCAAAGGTCAAGGTCAAGCCTGATGGGGAAAAAAGGAAAAGCTCCCTACAGATTAAATGGGATTCTTTCAGAATAAAAGAGGCAAGGAGGGGGAAAGGAAAGAAAGAGCCACAGGATTTATTAAATGGAAAAAGTCTGCTTCTCAGGTAGTATAATTGAGGGTAGTTCTACAGACTTACACCAGCTGAAGACTGGGAGCACCCCGTGCCTGTGCTTCTCTGCCTCACCCCATAAATTGTGGCCAGGATGATCTAGGCTTCACTTTGTCCTTTCCTTTCAGCCAACAAGGGCTGTGCTGTGCCTTTCTCTGTGTCTCTGAGACAGTCACTCACCTGCCATGATGTGGATTGGGGGATTCCCCAGAGCCATCAGTGGAGGAGAGACAGGCAGCTCTCTCCTCACACTTGTACCTGTGATGAGTAGTAATCCCCTAGATGGGCAGTCAAGGGGAGGGAGAGTTATTTAAACATTTTCTTTACTTGCTCAACTTCTGAGTCCAAATGGATGTGTGTCTAGGTCTGGGCTTCAGTTTGAGAGCTGTAAATAAGGACCTGTAAGCTGTCTTAAGCTTGTAAATCTCCCCATCATCCTGAGAAACCAACTGACGTTCAGTGAGACCTGCCTGAACACACTTCATTACAGTCACTATTCAGGGTCAAAAGGAAACTACAGCACAGCCCACAGAGCTCAGACCTTGCAGAGCAACCAGAAAGCAGGGTGAGCACAGCACCTGTAAGGAGTCTGTGGACCTGGTGCCATGGCAGTTAGCAGAGCTGAGATCCTTCCTCTCCTGGGTTGCAGCATTAGATGAATGCGGCTGCCAGCTGGCTGCAATGCTGAGCCCTGGTATTGAGGTTGCCAAGGAAGCAAAGGCACGGGATTTCCTCCATGACCATCTGCATTGTCTCATAAAGCATCAAATACATCAAGGAGATTTCTCCCCTGGGCCATCATCTAGATGTTGGCTAGTGTGTTTGACTTGCATGGTAGTGAAATGTCACAAAGTTAAATGAATTATTCCAAAGCAGGTGAAAAAGCTCCACTCTGAGCTCAGTGCTACAGCAGCAGGAAATTATTTTGTTCTCAATTTTGGGTTTCAAAAGGGTCAGAAAAGTCCACGTTTTTATATCTGAGTACCAGACCTCAACCCCCTTGTTAACATGCCCCAGTCTATGAATTCAGGCCAAAGCACAACTGCCAGAGCCCTGCATCAGCTTTTCGTAATGTGCTACTCTCAGACCAGCCTCCCTGGTTGCACAGTTTCCCATGCACAGCTTTACTTCGTTGGCATGCAGGTGATGGAGGGTGCAGGACCTGCCTGCAGTTTAGTGATGGCAGCAGTTGTCCCTGGCCACCTTCTCACAGCAAAGGCTGCAGTGGGACTGTGGAAGGGCAGGTTTCCTGGAAAGACTGAACCCCGGGAGTTGAAATGGATCAGATTCTGCAAAGTGAGTCAGGCAGGAGCACTGATCCACATCCTGCACTATGAAGCTTGGGAGCAGAACATCAGGGGTTGTTTTTTTTTGAGAGAGAGGTCAAGTCCCAGCTGGCAAGTTACATCCAGATAGTTGGAGTGATGAATGGAATGGGATGTGATTCATGAAGCAAATGTGACCCTGTGATAGAAATCATTTTGCTGGAGAACTGATGATGTTCAGCATAGGTCAGTTTATCTCTCCAGGTTCACTGTCCCTCTGCTGTAGATCCTGCAGGCCACAGAGACCACAGCTCACCCTTCACCAGTCCTAAGCATCACTCGCAAGAGACTCAAGATATCTGCAGGATGTTGGCTTTATTGGAAGGATGCAAGGTTGTCCAGATGCACTTATGGGTAGCTGAGAGTTGCTTGGGAGCTTCAGGAGTGGGCCTGAAAACAGCTTTTCAGCCCTAACTTTAAAGCTGCCCACGACTGTACGAAGGCTGCAGGGGCTTTATGGCACAGACTATGAAGCAAATTGTGAGGGGTAAAAGGGAGTAGAAAAACATGGTTCCTGATTCAGACTGGAAATAAGGGTATAAGTTGCAATAGGGTAAATCCTTATTAGGGAACAACAGGAGGAACGAAAGCTGGAGACTTCTGTGCTGTGATGTGAAAAGGTGTTTGGGAGTCCGGGGATAAGATAGTCCCTTTAAGCTCCTATTTCATTCCGCATCAGGATGCAGTCAAGAAGCAATATGAGAATACTTATATGACCAGGGGACAGGGCTGCAGTTCTCAGTGAAGAAGAGGTTAAATCTAAGCAACATTGTGACTTTCTTTTCCCACGTTCAGGACTATCTTGTGGAACCTTTAGGGATATGAGAAGGAAATTTTCCTCCTTGTTGGAAGCATCATTGTTGTGCAATGCAGGCAGGCTGGGAAGAAACACAGAGCCTCATGTGGTGGAAGAACAATGCCAACCTGCCTCAGAGATTGGTGCTGCTCCAGCTTTCTCTCCTGCTATATTTCAAGGGTGGTTTAGTAACTCCTGGGTCCTCTTAAAACAGATTGTCTGATTCTTGGCAGTATATTTTGAGCGCCCAATTTGTTTCATGGCACAGAAGCATTTGTGGACCATGATGTTTCTATGTCAACACACACTTAAGGAGGTAATTTTTTCAGCAGAAGTGGCAGGTGCTAGAATCCAGATCAGAGCTCTCTCCACATCATTATTTTTGGTAGAGGACTTTTTTAATAAGATGTGTTGATATGTTTTCTCTATGTGGGATTAAAAGCACTTTAGGCTCATGCACGGAATTTTGCTTTATAAATCTGTGGGAGTGCAGATTTTCTCCACTCTTGTCCACTCTCGTTATATTGCCTTTGTGAAATGGGAATAATAAACCTTGTCTGCCTCCTGAAGGGGCAGAGAATTAACTCTTTGAAGTTTGTAAGACCATATATATACCTTGCTATTATTAAAGTTACTACTACTTGGGGCTTTTAAACAGCTGCCACATTTCACTTCAGAGGAGGTTGCCTTGAACTGGGAGGTAAAGTGAACACAGTATATCAAGGTGTTATGCTGAAAAGAAGCTTTAGGATCTGTTAGGTTGAAAGGCACTATATAAATATGAGTTATTTGTAGAAATGCTTTTTATAACCCTATCATTCTCCTCTGGTGTATCTCTTAATCTAAGGGTTTCCATATCCTCTATGGATGTTTAACAAGGCTATATTAAACTTCAAGCCTCTTCAGTGCACATATTTTATGTTCTCATTGAGTCAATGCAGTGAAGACAGATCCATTTTTTTTGCACAGCTCACACAGCAGGTCAGTGATGGACCTGACCAGCCTGCTTTGATAATGACCTGCTGCACAGAAAATGGCAAGAGAAATGAAGTAGCTCTAGGAAGAGATAGCCTCTTAATGCTGCCATGGTTTTGGAAGATCACTGCATCCTTCTATCCTTGCAGCTTTTCTAGGAATAGCTGAAGACCAACACTCTCATTAACAAATGTAGGCTCCCACTAAGTGGATTTGGATGACAAGCACAAGGGCCAGGCTCTGAGCCTGGTGTCTCAGTGTTTGATCTGCATACACCTGTTCCCACACCTTTCATAAATACCGGGATGAGGGAAATAAGTGAAAGACTATCTTCCAATTAATGCAGTTAAGAAGACACAATGGATAAACTGTACAAACTGAGGAACTAAGGCAATGAGCTGGTGCTTCAGGCAATTCTATAATCAGAGTGCCAGGCTTCTGATTGCTGGAAGATACAGGATTTAGGGCCAGATAAGCATTTCTTTAAGGAAGATGCTGAGGACTTTGCTACCTCTAGTCCCTACATTTCTACACTGAGAACCTTTTGAATCTGCCTTGAATCTTTGTCAGTGGAGCAAACTGGGGTTTTTAAAAATCTTTGATTTAGTATTTTTGCTTCAGGAAGACAGGATCCAATTTTGACTCATGATACATCATCAGTGCAGAACAATGCTGATGAACAAAAGCTGTTTCAGCCTGGAAACTCCCTCTAAGCTTTCAAAGCCATAGAGTGACAATGGGGCAGTGCAAATCCCTGGCCTCTTCTGAGGCAAAGTCTCTTCTTGTGATGTGCTTAAGACGCTGTGTACGGGAAGGCTGCAGTGTGCTAATGTAAAGTAGAGGAAAGCCAAGAAATTAGTTGCTCGATTTTTCCAGTGTCAAGCTTAGACCAAGCTCTGTAAGGCAAGAGAGGCTACAAGGATATGTGAACAAGCCCACCTTTCTGCACACAAGGTTGCAGGGAAGTTTTCTATCACTTGGTGACCCATCCCTTCTCCATGGGAAGCTTCCAGGTCCTTGTGCTGGAACATAGTCTATGTACTCCATCTGTCAGGGGACAGAAAGTGGCAGGGCCAGAGTCCTTCCAGTCATCTCTGCAATCTGCTTTCAGGCCTCCCAACTTTATCTTTATCTTTGTAATACTTTAAAAAGCAGAAACGACAAACGTTATGTTTTCCATGTGGTTGTTCATGAAGCCTGTGTCCTTGGCCACACCAGACAGTAAATTTGTCTGGTGTTAACTTCAGTAACTTAACAGGTGCTGCAGGCCACAAATTGGTAAAGGCATTGCAGGGAATGGACTCTAAACTCCCTTGCTGGGAAGGTGCAAAGCAGGCAGTCACCAGAGCAGGATGCTGCCCACAAAAGGCAAGTTGCCAGTGGGTTTGCAGGCCCTTTCCTGCTGCCCATGCTTGCCTTGCAGGCTCATTATGACTTGCCATGGAAGGTGTCATCCTGCCCATTTCTTCTTTCTCCTGAGTGGGAATAGCACAGGGAGCAGGATGCTGCTGACAAAGAGAGTTGTGTTTGGATCCCTCAGCCCTGACCTGAAGGGACCTTATCTGTGGCCAAGGGGAAGGCTTAGTTAATGAGTCAGTTTAATCATGGAGAGCTTTTCGTTTCACCTGTGCAGTCTCTGCTGACTGCCAAGTTAAACATCAAGCAGCTTCAGACTGGCTAAGTCCTGAATTGCAGCCATAGCCACTATTTCTTACATGATGCCTAGGTCTGGGACAGTGTTTTAGTACTGAATGGCTCTTCATCCTCCAGCTGCTTCCCAGGAGCCTGAACCGTTCACTCCTTTCTCCTTCTGTTGTGCCTACTATAACTTTTCCCACTATGCTGGCTCACAACTGCTACATGCTGCATCCACTGCCTGGAAAGGAGAAACTGCTTGAGGCAGGGAAAATCGTTAGCCGGCTTGGTCTCCTGGAATGATACACCCATCCCTCACAAGCCCAGACAGCTTCAGGGCATGAACGGTCTGATGAGCCTCTTCCCTTGTCTGGGAGAACTGCTGTTGCTTTCAAATTTATTATCCGTGTAGTGGAAGGCTGTACCAACACATCCTTTATCCTCCTGCAAGCAGCAGAGGGCACATTTACAGGGGGGTGCAGAGGTATGTGCACGGATGCATGTGTTCCCCACTGTGGGTCAGGATAAGGACCTGGGTATCCAAGTTTCTGTGTGCTTCCACGATGTTCAGGTCCCTTCACTAGTGTCTTTGCCAAGTATCTATTGATTTCAGGCACACTGAACACAGACCCTTAAATGCATTTGTTGCTTTGTGCCTTCAGAGTGCTCAACAAGCATTAGCTAATTAATCTTTCTTGTGAGGCCTGTAAAATAGGTAAATATTATTCTTGCTCTGAAGCCAGAGAAGTGAAAACTAGAAGATACATGGCTCCCACAAGCCAACCCAGAAAATTGTGTTAAGGCCAGTAGTGAAGACTCCTGACTGTTGATGGCAGCCTTCATTTGTGCTGCCATGGGGACACGTGTGTGGCATCCTCTTCCAGAGGAATTAACAATACAGACCTCATTTATCATCATGGTGATATGCTGAGATGCAGCACTAATTCTGATTTCTAGCCCTGGAATCCACATGGGTTTCATCAAGCATAGAGTTGCTAGAAGGGAAAAAGTGAAGCATGGTCCTGGTTCCCAGCATCAGTGTATTAGATGCTCAGCTCTCTGTGCTCCGTTGCATTTACAGGTGCCCATATGAGTTAGAAAACAAACTACTCTGAGGCAGCCTCCTCTCCTACAGTCACTTCATTTACAGCTGCCGAATAAATTGGATTTTGAAGAGGCACCTGAATTTAGGATGTTTCTTTCCACCAAACCATTGAATTACCAGAGAGGTGAACTGCTGAGGCATGAGGGCATCCTGGATTTGAAAAATAAAGTAGTTCCTATTGCTGTTCTCGGTTTGGCTGAAATTTCCCTATAAAAAAATGTGCTGCCGCAAGCACTATGGGTGGAAATTATCTGCCTTATGTTATTCAAAAAAGTAAGTCTTATAAAGAAAAAAACACAGCCTAAGAGCTTGACATAATTTTGCCCAGCTCGATGATCAAATGTGCTTTTGTTCTTTCTGCTGCTCCTGTTGTTTTACCTGGAGAAGACTTTGGTAAACAGAGAGCAAGGCTGCCCAGGCAGCAGTAGAGAAGAGGATTAAACTCCAGGAGTGAGGCACAGATGATACCTGGAGGTGTCATCTTTTGTACTGAACATTTCACTAGCTCCCACAATGCTGTCTAGCTGACGCCTGTTCATTAGCCACATATATCCCAACCCAATTGCCCATGTAACTCTGCAAGGGATCCCATCACTTTATCCCAATAGTGCTGCATGTAAAGCAGGAATGCTCCAGATTTCAAGCTGGCCCCTCAGTAGGAGATATAATTAGGGAGCCTGGTCCATCAATATTTCACCACATCTCTTCTCCGTGAGGGAATGGGCTGTGGAATATTTCTCTGTAGCTCATGTGCTTCTCAAACTTGTCTCCTTGACAACTCTTTAGTTTAAACAAAGATTATTTTGGAACTGGAGCTGTCAAAAACCCTAGCAGCTCCAGGAAGTTTTCTTGTTAAAATATGTTGGCTCGGCAGCACCATCTTCTGTTCTGCCCTTTAAACAGCCTTAGATGTCACACAAAAATGAGTGTATGTGCCTTGGTTAGCTTGGGGCAGAAGAACAGATTGAATAATATTGAGTTAATGTTTTCCATGCTGGACGTTGAAGTCGTTAAGTGGATATAGCACAAGAGATTGGGAGTGGGAGACCAGATCTGGAGAGCTACAGGGAGGCCATAGGGCTGCAGCAGGGCCAAGTAGACTCTGCCCAGAGTGGCATCGGGCACCATAGCCAAGTAGCTCCAAGACAAGTGGTTTCCCAGGTGAGATGCCTTCACTTTGGTGGTTGTACTCTGACTTTGGGATTTTTCAAGGGCCATGACTCCCTGCTGCAGTGGCTTTCATGGAGTGGGGGACTCACTACCTGCTCTGCACAATTCGTTGTGCATGCTTGCTGAGCCTTGCTTTCCCTAGATTTTTTGTTGTTGGGTTTGCTAGGCTTCGAGGTGAAGAAGTTCCCCCTTGCCAGAAAGGTTGCTTATGGTTGCTGTTTGGTGGTGCTGCATAAGCGCAAGGTCCCACTCAGTGAAGATCCAGGGACAGAAAAGGGGACAGGAAGAGGGCAGAGGGAGAAGGACTTGAACGATCCAAGGCAGGCTGAGTAGTTCTCATATGATGGCAAAGCCCCATAAATTACTGGAAAAGCTTCTCCTTGTCCCACTGTTCCATAGTATATCGGGATTCATGCAGAGATCTGTGGTATGAAGGTTAAAGTAGGAGGGCAGCTATGCTAATTTCTCCTATATTCTTCTGGCTTGCTGCTGTCTCCTCTCCATGTCCTGCAAATATTCTCTGGGCTGGCAGCTCACCTCTTTTACCTCCCAAAACAACTCTGCATCTTCAGCCCACCAAGCAGGCAACTGCCTGTATGTCTCCCTATAGTGTGTGTATGAGAAAGAATATCTGTATTTACCTTTTACTTTAGAGTATTGTTGCAACCCCTAAGTAATTAATATCTGAGCAGCTCAGATCCTTCTATGGCAATCATCACATGAGAGAAAAGTGTTCTTATGAAAAATACAACAAAGCCCTTAAACCTAGAACACAGCAGCTTTCTTGTAAGAGACACTCTGTGGCAGGATTCCGCAACACAGCAATCAGTCTCGCTTTAATATACAGACCAGCATCATGTAAGAAATACTTGGAAAGCAGCCATAGCTTTCACAGCAGCTGCTGCTACGTTTTTGTCAGGATTAAGTTCAATTCAATTATAGAAAGGCTTGTGATCACCTGCTAGGAGGTTTTCAGCAGTTCAGGAGGCCGAGGGTGTGTGTACAACTATATTTAAATACCAAATGTGTAACAGACTCTGGCACCATCCTATTTGCAGAGCACTCTGCAGACATCCCTAATTAAGTGTTTAAGCATAGATTCCTTCTTCCTTTATGGCTTAATATGAACAGAGTTTTTTAAAGACCTACATAAATCCTAATTTCATTTGGAGACAATTTCAAGGAATTGAGGATCCTGAACAAAATGGACATCATGCCGTGCATCCCTTTGTTTCTGCTGCATTGCTCAGGCTATGCCAGAAGAGGGCTAAACATTGTACTTTTCTGTGCTGCTTCACACAATGAAATCATGAAATGCTCTATCCCTATGTAAGTGTATAGGTGCCAAGGCAAGCCTCAAAAAAGGGAGAATTGTGTTTTGCACAGAGGCTGATGGACAACACAGCCAGTGAACAGGCTGAGAAACCCATGTGGTAACCTTGAGGGCCCCATGTAACCTCATAAGGAGAAGACGACTGGAAGCTGGGGCAGAAAATGATCATCCAAGAAGTGATCTTGTTAGGAGGATGCACAGTTTCACATGGCCCTTCTGCCAATGACCCCAAAGATCTCTTCCATGGTGTAGCTGGGCCCCAGCAGAGATTAGTTGGTTGCAGTGTGAAAGGGAAGAGGCTTTTAGGGACTTTTCAGAGATTTAATTGTGAGTTTTGCACAGTTCTTGCACTCTGTGCCATTTTCCTTCCTGCTCTGACCCAGGTATAACCTGGAGATCCCTTAGTTTAGTCATACTTTGCCCTTCTGTGCCCTTGTTCGTGGGATGTTTGAAGAATTAGCAGCAGGTGGTCCCACAAGAAATACCAGTATCCCTGTCTGACCACAGGAGAAGGCAGGTATGAAGAGGGGAAGCCATTCACCTCCTGCTTCACCACCAGCTCCCCATCCAGCACCAATAAGAGACGTCACATTGCAGGGACAGCAAGCAAGCAAGGTCACCACTGATGCTCCCCCTTCCTGCCGTGCCTCTCTTGTCATCAGCAGAGCCTACAATAGCTGTGAAGGCAAAAAGAGGGACAGAAAACAAAGAAGCCAGAGGGCTCTGACAGCTTGGGTAGAAGGGAAACCTCTCAGGGCAACAACAGCAAGGACTTGGCAGCTGTGCGAAGTAACTTCTAGTGAGAAGGTTAGGTATCTCATCTTCTGATGGCGATGCTGGCAGGTAAGTCACAGCTATCATTTGACCTGGGGAATGATGTGACTTTATTGCCCTTTTAAAAACAAATTAGGAATTGGCTATGGCCAATTTTTAAGAAGTGTCAGAACAACAGAAGCTTCCTAGCAGTATCCAAAGTATTGCCAGAAGGTTGTTCTCAAAGGAATTAATTTTATCTAATTAAGTATATCCACAGAGCTCTTCAAGTATCAAACCAAAACATCAACAAACAGCACTTTGCAGACTAATCAGAATCACACTGGAGACTGACATCGTGTGCTGAAGTGTTAACAGATGGAGTGGATGGTCACAATGGAGGAGTGGGAAGACAAACCTTTTCCACTTCTGCCCCAAATGACGCGCTTCATCCCCCATCTCAGCTTGCCCATCTGTTAAATCCATGGAAAATATTTCCCGTAGCATGGATTTACCCAGAGGGCAAGCTAGCTGTGGTCATGGACCACTGCAGCAGAGGCTTCAAGAGAGCTGAGAGCTTTGGTTTGTTTGGATGAGCAGGTGTAGCAGCCCTGGTAGGATCTGGAGGATCACTGAGCTGCACAACAGCAACGAGACTCACATTACTTGCAAACTCTGAGTATTCAGACCTGTCAGAAGCCAGCTCCCACCCCTCTCCATTTTGTTGTACATTGCAGCAGAAATGAACAGCAGGGTTGAGCTGCATCCTGGAGGCAGGAGGCTGCTGCCAATCCTGTCCTGGAGCATCTTCTTCTTACATTACTAATTCACACCAAAAAAAAAAGAGCATTTTTGCTTTCAGCTTGATTCAGTTACTGTCACTGGGTCCGTTTTAAGTATCTCGGAAGTGGAACCTTTTGTTACAGCCAGCTCTGTTGCTGCCCCCAAATTGTTATTCTTATCTCCTCCTCTTTATTGAAGAGAAGTGTTTACATGCATGGCCATGTTTTGGCAAGTTGGAGAGATTTCTGACACTTGGAAAATAGAGCTTTTAAAAGTATTTTTTTACCTTAACACCTGCCATTTCAGAAAACTTGGACTATTCATTTCAAATCAGGTTAAATGAGAAAAAATGTGGGAAATAGTGAAGTCCTCAAAAAAAAAGTAAAAATAGCTAGTTGAAATTGCTGGTGCAGGATGGCATGTAGTATAATACAACCTTTCAGCGCAGTCTCAATTATTAATCAAACTGTTCTGCAAAGTGCACTGCTTTGCTACCTATTGAGCATTTACCCTGTTAATCAGAGACATTTCTACATAGTGCAGACTCTGGATGAGATTCAACATGGTGGTCTCCTGATGCCTCTGGAAAGTCCTTCCTGAGTCAGATGCTGCAATTTGCAGTGCAAACATGGTTCCTCAGCTGAGCATGGGATCATCTGCCTGCCAGACAGGGCATCTCACCCTCTTTCAAACTCTCAGATTACTGATCCTTTGCAGGAGACAATAAAACTATCCTAGGATTGGTGGAATTCTGGCTTTTTTTTTTTTTTTTTNTTTTTTTTTTTTTTTTTTTTTTTTGTGGAGTGACTGTGATGAATGCATTCTACCACCATGCTCTCAACCAAACCAGCAGCAGTTTGGTTCAGGCTCCAGTGGAAGTTTGGTTGAGTCTTCCTTGGGTTGCAGCTGGACTGCACAACCAGGCAACTCTCCTCTTTAACAGATTACTGTTTAGCCTAAGTGACACCTAAATAGAATAAATCAGTTAGAGTTAGAACATTGGTTGATTTGGTATGTTGTTTGCTTAGCTTTCTTAGCACAAGGAGTCAGCCTTGTGCTGAACCACCAGACCACAAGCTGGGAATTTCCAATTAAAAACTTTCCTAGTGTGTACAACCTGTTTAAACAGGGCCTCCAGAGTCAATGAAAACCCGGAAAATACAAAGGCTTCAAGGATACAGGTCATTCACACAAGGTGCACCAAGATAAAGACCTGTCTGAAAGACCAGGAAGGAATCCAAGGAGGAAGGAAAAGACCCCAGATCCAAACATCAAGTATCATGTGAGGGGCGAGTAAATCGTCAGCCCTTCTCTGTGGAGTTGACCATGCTGTTGTAGCTTTCCATTAAATTACTTATTTTATGAAATCCGATGTCTGAGAGTCTGCTTCATGAAACCTGAATCTGGACTTTGGAGTGAACTGACACCTGGCAGTGGCTGGCAGAACATCCAGATGGGAGGGGAGCAGGGTGGAGACACAAGATGACACTTGTGACCTGTGAAATTTTAGCTAAGTGACACAGGCAATCAGGTGTGCGCCTATAATTCTTTGGCTATAAACATGTATAACCTGATTTTCTCTCATATATTTCCTTCATGCAGGAAGTAATAGTGTGACCTTATCATCAAACTCTATTATCATGCTTTTATTTAAATAGGAGTGTTACCTCAGATAACTCATTTGCGACAGTGGCAGACTCTCAGCTTAACTGGATGATTTCCATTGACAGAGTTAATCTTGCTGCAGTAGGAAAGAAAAAACAAAAACCGACCTTTTGTTTTATAAAGCCACCAGAAATAATAAAGGAGATTAACACAAATTATCGGTGCTGTGTATCTATATCCATTTAAAATTTTCCATTCATAGCATCTCAGGTAACCATTGGCCTTGTCCCCAGAAATGCTGGGTAACAGCAACAGGTCTCCCAAGGGTGGATAGGGGCTAACAACGAGTTTCAGCAGGAGAGGGAGCTCTTTCTGCACAAGCTGCTGGGGAACCGCCTCTTGCTTCAGGCAGAAGACAATGTCGGGGGAAAAGCTCTCTCACCAGTTTATTCCTTTTTTCTCATATATTTGCAAGAATTTCCCAGGCTATTTAACTGCAGTGATTTGGCTTTATATATATAGGAATGGTTGGACTCGATGATCCGATGGGTCTCTTCCAACCTGGTGATATATAGGAATTCTCTATTTATAAATGCAATAGTAAAACAAGGTTCCATGCAAAGTGTTTTCATTTGGTCCAAGAAGAAGCTACATACTTAATAATAAAGGGAAGGGAGAGGAGGGAAGAGAGGGGGAGGGAGAGGAGAGGGAGGGGAGAGGGAGAGGAGAGGCAAATTATTCATTTCTTTGACACAGTTTTGAGCATTTACAAACGGACACAAACGTTGTTTTCTCAACAGGAGGGCTCAAACAACTGGGGTAGTTTCCTTGTTCAGAGCTCCTGTCCCAGATCCCGCTCAGTCTTTCCAGCACTGCACACCGTTTCTTGCTGTGCCGGAACCCCCTAATTTCTCACTCTACCTCTCTCCTGCTCGTCGTTTAGCACCGGCTTAGAGCCGCGGGCCTCAGCCCGGCCCAGCCCCACCAGCGCCGCTACCTTGGGCTCAATTCTGCGCACTCCGGAGAAACAAAGTGCTCATTTTTGTACCGTGGGGGTTCTCCCTGAAGCTCTAGGCTCGCTGACCCCGAGCTCTGCAGCAGGGCCCGGGCCGCGGGGCCACCAGGTGGCAGCAGCCGGTTGCCAGCGGGGTCGGCCCGGCCCAGCCCAGCCCCGGCGGGGGGAGCGGCGTCTCCATCGCCCCTCGGAGAGCCCCGAGGGGGCACGAGGCTTGGGAAGCGGCTGAGGGAGCAGGGGCTGCTTCGCCTAGAGAAAAGGAGGCTGAGGGGAGTCCTTAGCACTGCCTACAACTGCCTGAAAGGAGGTTGAAGCGAGGGGATTGCTGGTCTCTTCTGCCAAGTGACAGGCCTCAGTTGTGCCAGGGGAGGTTCAGATTGGACGTTAAATCATAGAATCATAGAATCACCAGGTTGGAAGAGACCCACCAGATCATCGAGTCCAACCATCCCTATCAACCACTAAACCATGTCCCTCAGCACCTTGTCCACCTGTACCTTAAACCCCTCCAGGGAAGGTGACTCACCCACCTCCCTGGGCAGCCTGTTCCAGTGCCCAATCACCCTTTCTGTGAAAATTTTTTCCCTAATGTTCAGCCTAAACCTCCCCTGGCAGAGCTTGAGGCCATTCCCTCTCGTCCTGTCCCCTGTCACTTGGGAGAAGAGGCCAGCTCCCTCCTCTCCACAACCTCCTTTCAGGTAGTTGAAGAGAACAACTTTTAGATTAAGAACATTAAATTAAGAACTATTTCTTCACCAAAATGATTATCAGGAACTGGAACAGGCTGCCCAGGGAGGTGGTTGAGTCCCCATCCTTGGTGGTATTTAAAAGGCAAGTAGATGAGGCGCTTGGGGACACGATTTAGTAGTGGACGGGTACGGTTGGGCTTGATGATCTCAAAGATCTTTTCCAACCTAGTGATTCTATTAGTCTGTGATTCTACATCTCCTCACTGCTCTGCGGACTAGTATAATAGGTCTCTCCTACCTCTGTCCTCTGGACCTGTGGAAGCTTAGCTGTATTATCTCTCCTATTTCACGCTTCATTTCACCCTGTCCATTTGAATATCAGATGTAGTTTCATTCTCCTGGCTGAGCGAGCGTGGCAGATCAGCAACCCTTTCAGTTGACTTCCTAATTACTTCCCTTTCCCCCCTCTCATTCTTTGCAACAGGAACATCTTAACTCACATGTGAGAATTTCTTTCCAATTTGCTGCTACAGACAAAGCAGTGCGTGGCAATGACGTGTTTCATTTTGCATGTTCTGTTCATTTTGGCAGGATATCAGATCTGAGCTTTCCTTGTATTTATGCAGGTCTGTACTAGGTGTTTATACAGTACTGTGGTTGGTGCTAGACAGAAAGCATCACCAGACAAGCAGGCATTCTTTTTTCCTTTTTTTTCCCAAGGGCTTTATCTTCAGCTCAGAACTGGAGGGATTTAAGTCTGCTGGTATCAATTTGATTAAAAACATGGAATATTTTTCATTATTTCTCTTTTTTATTCCTTCTCTGTTGAGATAATCTCAGTCACCAGACAATTATGTGCCAAAATGACTGTTTAACTCATAATTGCAACAACTCATAATGCAACAGCCTTTGGAGTCAGCTTATACCTGATTGCTGGAATAGTTTTGTTTACTGTTAGAATAGTCCTGTATTTAAAGAAGAAAGCCTATGGTACATACCCTTAAATTCATCAGTTATACTTCATACGTAGACACAGATGAGGAAAACCACTGGGATTGTTTTGTTCCTTAGCCTATTCACTTCAGCTTTGGTCACAAAATTCCTGGCACAGTAATGGCATTTCAGGACTAATTTAATCTCTCTGTATTTCATAGTTACTTCCATTACGCACATACAGGACCTTAGCATTTCACAGTGACCACAGGACTGTGATGTGGAACTGCCTGTGGAAATCTCCCTCAGCCAGTAGCAGGTAAGGGTCGTGGGGCTAAAGCAGTCTCAGACCTACCTAGAGGAAGGAAATAGGGCGAGTGCACCATGTTGTAACCAGTTGCTGGTTCACCTCTCTCAGGAGAGGTCCACCAGGTTCTAAAGATGGACACAAGACCTGCATTTATGCATACAGGTGAGCTGGTTAGGAGACACAACACATCTTTTCATAGGCCAGGCTCCAAACATGTGTTGGGTAGCATCACGCTGCCTGCCTGCCTTTCGCTTTAATGGTAGGTTTAAGAGAAACTAGAGCAGTAGGGTTGGAAATTAATGCAACTCTTCCAGCAGGTCAGTGGTCTCATTAGGTACATATTTAGCAGGAACAAATTCCAGCACTGAGCCAAACCACAGCTTTAAAGGTGGTTAGAGTCCCTAAGAAACCCAGTGTCCTCTGAGCACTGCCTTAATCTCTTACCTACCTTTGGTATTTACGTTCATTACAGATTTTTTGTTTACCCAGCATAATGTGTCATTCTTCCCAGTGGAGTTCTGATTTTAGTCAGGTGCAAGTCATGGCAAAGTTTTACCAAATGACCTGCTGCACTGTGCTTAATGACACAGGGACGACTTCAGTTCCTTAGTGGAAGAGGAGAAAGCCTGGTGCCACCACTGCTGGCATTTACTGGCACAGCCGTGCTAATAGCAGGACACAGGGATAAGGCTGTGAATGCTCATTTTTGACCAAGCCTTCTGAGGGCCCTTCCCAGCTTGCAGTGCCCTTGTGACAGAGGGCATCAGCCAAAATATTGGTTACCCCTTCCAGGTGCTCTCTGGGGTGTTAGACTGGCATTATGTGTGTCTGGAATATGCATCCTCTAGCAACTTCCTCCAGATTTACACCATAAAGCAGACAACTGGGACATGATTCTCCATAAGCAGGAAGTAAAGCCTCATTTACTGTAATTTGTGTCCTGTATTACTAGATTCCACTGCAAAAAATAATCCCCTCCCATGTCTCCTGTCACACCCACTCCAAGCAGAGAGTGTGTGATGATATGTACACTAATTAGCAGATTAAAATGCACGTGCAGGCTGGCCAGGCAGCTGCCGCTGAGCAGGACGGCAGATGGCCATGTTTGCAGGCTTCCCACCCCAAGTTCAAGTGTTTGGAGGTCACATGGGGGAAGGGGTGTACAGGAGACACGTAGAAACTACTTTGCTGCTTCTGTGTGTGGTTGGATTCAGCAATGGAGCTTGAAGTGTTGTAGGAGGCACTGTCAGGTCATGCAGCACAGCATGCCCATAAGAAAGCATGATAGCAGGGCTTCAAGGGGCTGTGCTAAGCTAGCTACTCTCTCACCTGACTCCACAAAATCTCTACTTTCTGCACCTCCTAAACATCCACAGCAAGTCTGGACTTGCAGATGTCTTCACACCAGAACAAGCTCCTGTTGGCTGGAGCCTGCAGCAGTTTCTAAACTTTGTCTTTTTTGGGGTAACACAGCAATACATCCTGGGGTTAGAAAAACTGAAACCAGAAGTAGAGCAACTTCATTATGAGAGCAAGAGTTGGTAGGATCCCTCCTATAATATCTCTTCCTATAGTTCCTCTACACAGACCTGCCCCCCAAGGTGGTCAGAACTCACTCTGGCATTAAGCCAATACAGAGGAAGCTGTAGGCTCCTCTTCCTGGGATAATTTCACAGAGCACTCGGTGTGTGTTAGTTTAGGAGAGAAGAACCAGCCAAACTGACAGCTGTGGCACTAAGAGGCTGTTTTGGGGTCAACATGCACCAACCCAAGTCTCTGGTGCTGCTGGCAGGAGCCACCTTGCACTCTTCTGTCCCAGTCCCCTATTCCCACTCTCTTTGTGCCGGCCCTTGTGCTCAGGAAACTGATCCAGCTGAAAAGTAGAGTTAAAAAAGGAAAAGGGTGGAGTTTGAGTCTTGATTATTTCACCAGTCTGGCTGGTGGCGTGACCACTCAATAGCAAGCATCTCCTCAAGAGAAGGGGCTGCTTCCTCTCTGAGCAGCAGCTGATACAGAAGCCGGTTATTGAAAAACACCCAACAGGTTGAACCTGTAGGCCGATGAACATCTTCCATAGACACAAGCACTGATGCCAAGAGCAACCCTGCTTTCCTCCAGCCCAGCCGCACTTTCCCAACACCACAGTGCCCCTGCTTTGTGCTGACAGGTAGATTCAGCCAGATCTGAGCTGGCTGGAAGCTCCTGGTTAGTTGTCAGCTAAATTAGTTCCCTGACCCAGCATCCTGGGTGGCCACACATGGCTGAGGGTGGTGAGAAGGACATCTGTCTCTCCATTCAACACTACCATGGACTTGTGCCCAATTAAAATGACAATTAATTGTGGCCTTCATTAGTAGGATTGACAATGGCAACTTTTAATCAAGCATTTGGCTTGCAGAAGTGGAGGCGGAAAGGGATCACTTCTCCATTTACCACAGAAATGTTAAAAAAACCCCAAAACTACAAAAAATCCCCATGAGTAATTTCAGTGTGATACAGCTAGATTTTAAAATTCAGGGTTTAGGCATGGGAAGAATAAAATATATTTTAAATCCTCGCTTTCTCTTCCCAGCCAGATGAATTTTAGTGCAGATCAGGTTAAGGTGGTGACTGTTTTCCATGTTAGTTCTTGAATGCTTCTGCCAGAACTGGATTTTTATGTCCCATTTATAACAGGGCTGGAGCTGGGGAAAGGTGTTGTAATGGAAGCACTGACACCACTTCAGCTCAAGGCAGCCCTGCTAATGATGCCTGTTAAGTTGGAGAAGCCAACTTGGCAGCTTATATGGGGCCAAGCCTGACAGAAAGGCTCTTTGAAAATAACTTATTACTCTAAAAATAAACTCAGAGGGACTAAACTTCTTTGCACTGAATAGGTGGCAAAATTGCTCTTGGCTGCATTGGAGTCCCAGGACACTGTTCAGGACTTCCCCAGCCAGTGCTGCAGTAGGACAGGGTTAATTGCATGAGGTGTGGTGGGAATTGTTTGGTGTAATTTATTAACACTCTTTGTCAATTATAGGAGGTACCAGAAAGAGAGAAAAAACAAGCTAAGCAGGAATAGCTGTGGCCTTGTGGAGGGTAGAGGTATGACTAAACATATCTTATCTTGTCCCTATGGGACTGAAAAAGGAGTGTCCTTCTAGCCCCACAACCCAGCCTTCTGGGGCTGGGCTGGTGAGGTCCCACTCTGGGCTTCCTTTTCTTGACTGTGATCCCTTTTGCTCATGTGGAGTGGAAACACATTCCTGGGCAGAGGAACTAAGGCTGAGTGCTTTAAGCCACCATACTGTGGTCTTCAAGGAGTTTCTGATTACTTCCTCGGAGGAGCCACCTTTCTCTTTTCTCCCGTTGAAACACGTTGTGCCACAAACCACAGGGCAAACAGTCAGCAGAGAAAACCAACTGCAGGTGTAGGCAGCAACTGCCCTGCTCAGTGCAGGGCACCCAGACCCAGAAAAGAAGTTGCTATTTAACACCATGTGAAAGCACTTCAGCTGGGGACACCACCCCTTACTTTGATTTTTCAAGAACCAAGCCCAAAGCTAAGTTTTGAGCAGAGTTGAACTCAGTTGTTTGCGGCGAGACCTGTGTAAAACCCAGGAAGTTCTAAGGCTCACTGAAGCAGAAAAGATTGTTCAAATCATAAAATCTGAAGGGAAATATAAGGGAGCCTGGAGCTTTTACCAATAAATTATTCTTTTTACATGCTAAGAGTTCCCCTTGGCAACACACCAATATTTAAGCAGGGAGGTGACACCTAGCACAAGAAACACAAGGAATGCTGAGGAGATGGGAGAGCAAGGGGGACACTGCAACAGCTGGGAAAATTAATTCAAAATAGGTATTTTAAGTAGACTTCTAAGGCTTGGAGAAGCATAGGGGTTACTTGAAAGCAGGCTATGAACAGAGGTTTTAAACTCAAAACATATTAAGGTGAAAAGCCCCAATGCAGCTGTGCTAAGTGAGGCCTCTGGCACAGTGTGGCACATCCCTTTTTGCAGTGCACTGCCTCAATTTGGAAAGTGTATTTATTTAGTGGAGGTCAGTGGCTGTGTTTACCTATTCCCCCTCTGACAACAGCATCCCCTGGGTGGAAAGCCAGGCTGCATTAGTAAAGCTAGAAAGCTAACAAAGCTGGGACAGCTAGAGCCCTGCTGCTTTCTTTTTCTTAGACCACACAGCCTTGGAAATGCAGTAGAAAATTCTAGCAATTCCCTCCAGCAGAGCAGAGGCTGCCATGTGGGCAGGTCCATGAACGACCACCAGTCCTATCCACCACTGGATGCGTTCATGTAATTCCAGACTCAGATCAAGATAAAGTTTCACCTGGAATGCACATTTGCAGTTCTTCCAGGGAGTCTCTATAGGAAGCCTTGTGTGTTGTTGAAGGGTTTAATTTCATTTCTCTGTACAGCTTGTAAAAGGCTTCTTGGAAACCAGATCTTTGCATTTTACTTGAGTTCACTTATCTGCCAAAAGCTGTTTCAAGTTACTCTTTCCAAGCCAGATTAAATGAATCCTTAGGTAAGAACGAGGTAGCAACAACAAGTACTGTATACCTTTGTTGAGAAGTCACTGCTTCTAATTAAGTTTCCTATTTATAAGCTTTAATATCAAGGACTACAAAATGAGGTCAACCCTCTATTAAATGTAATGACTTTCCCTGTGGAGCTTGCAATGAAATCAGCTTCACAACAAAGGTTTCTATTTAAGGAGGTGGGGGTTGTTTCTGTTACGAAGAAGTCCCCTAATGGGGTGCAGGAGCTTTATTTTAATTTGCTAGCTACAACAAAATGAAAAGATTTGGATTCAGACTTTAACCAGTGCTCATCTGAGAAAAACAGATCGGAGAAGATGAATTAAAACATGAAGACGAGGAATAGCAAAAGCCTTGTTGCTGCAGGGGCTGACCTAGAACCGGTCTAGGCAAGCAACACTTTATATTACAGACAGCCTAGAGAGGGCAGAAAGCATAACTGTGTCCTTTAACCAAATCAGGGCCACCACGAGCCACAGCTGGATGCACTGAGCAAAAAGAGGTTATAGGTAAGGAGCAGGTTTGCCCTTTTCTTTTCGCTGCTGGCTAGACACTGTTGCTTCATCCTAGGTGCCCCAAGAAACAGAAAGATAGTGTGTTCCCTGCAATGAAATTAAACTTGCAATGGATCTAAGAGCTACGTTTGACCCCTACAAAGGGTGCTGTTTGTGCATCAGTGCTGTGATTCTCTGGCTGGGCTGCTCTTGTGGCCCTGTGCTGGTCAGGTGGATGTTGCCCTCCCCAGCCAGTAAGTCTGCAAATCTCTGACTTCCAGGTGGCAAAAAAGCAGTAGCTTGAATTGGTTGTCTAGTGCTACTGTAGCAATTTGTGTAGCTCTTTAGTTTGATATTTTAAGCTAGGTAGACACTTTGCTGTTTTAAGAAGTTCTCTCTTACACTAGAAACTGGAGGTAAACACGGCCATAATTTTTAAAAATTACTGCTGCCCCAAGAATAGCCTAACAACTGGCAGAGTAAGTTTGCTCTTTCTTTAAAAGCGTTTTTAATTCCTGCAGCCTTACAGGCAGGAAATCTGCCAGGCATTTGTTAATACATAGTGCCTGCCAAGTGCAAGAGGATTATTTTGGCATGGGCTCTCAGCTAATATTAACTGTGCTGCATTCAGGTCGCCATGTTTGAGGCTGTGTCGAGAGCAGTTTTAGGAAGGTGGTTGCTGGCTTGTTCACCTCCCGCCTCTGGCTGCTAAGTTCTTCCCCCGCCCCACTGCTTAGCTCTCTGCTTTCCATTTTTCATCACTGCAGTCAGTTGAAATATCATGCAAATGATATCTGCCTTTATTAACGCCCCAGCACGCTGGTGATGCACTGCAGCCTTTCTTGCAAGAAACAAAAAATTACCCTGGGGTGCACTGGGAAGAAGGATGTGGACCAACCCTCTCCACCAATGGAGGTTCTCGCCCTTTAAGAAAAAGCCTGCAGTAATTTTCCATTACCCTGCATGGTCTTGTCTACGTGGAAAGAATTGTTTGTGGAGGCTGGAGCGTTACGGGTGAGACGCAAACCCCGATCTGGCTGCTGTTGCTTGGCTACGCGCTCGGCATGCCGGCAGCACGCCAGGCTCCTGGGAAGCACCTTTGTTCCTGAGAAGGGATTTGAGTTGTGTTTTCATGCCGAAGGCAGGGAACAAATGCTGCCTTTCTCAAGCAGCCTGGCAGAACTGGGGTTTCCAAGTGGCATGAGCCAGCCAAACTACTCAGTAATAATAATGTGTTCAAGATCCATCTCCTGTGATGGTTTCTCTGCCTTTCTGCAAACAAATGTCTTAGAAGCGTTGCTTGTTTGCTGTTGCACCGATCATAATAATCACTTAATCAAGGCAGTGTGTTGAATCAGGGAGAAGTAATGTCAGCAAAATCTACCCCTGCTTTTGTTGTTTCCATCTACTAAACTAGACAGACATTTGTTGTTCTGCAAGTTGATAAACAGATTCTTTTTTTTAACGTGAGCTTTGGAGTCCTGATGGGCGAGTCTGTGCTCTGGTCCACTAAGGGTTGTCTGAAATGCCTGAAATATTTCAAATGCCATCAGCAGAATCTGCAGTGGCATGGAGGGAGGGTTGGCTTTGCATGCTTTCCTTGCTTGCTGGGGTTAGGCTTTGAGTACGGTAGCAGCATGAGTCCATCAGGCACTTTCATTACGTCTCGAGCATGGCTTCAGCTCCAGGATAGCTTATTTTATTTGTGAGGCTTGATAGTTCATTAGTAAACAGCTTAGTGTTTCTCTCCTAGCAGCCTGCATTGTCAAGGACTCTCCCTTCACCAGCAGCCAAACCTCCACTGATAACTGTTAAGCAAACAAATAAAGCTTAGGTAAAGGTGCTATTTTCTTTCTGCAGCAGCTCCAGGTGCACTATGCAGCTGGAACCCAGGAGAAATTAATAAACAAGTCATTTTGGGGTGCTGAGCTGCCACTGGAAAACTAAGACTTGGAAAACTTGGTATAGGGTGGAACACACAGAGTGTCAGTCTAGATTTTGCATCATGGAGTATGAAGCCACAGGGGAATTTTGTGCTCATAATCTGGCATCCTGCATCTCATAGATGAATGAATCTCACCCACCAAGGCCCTAGTACAATTACAGAGGGGACCACCTACCCAGCCCCACTCCTTGGAGGGCTCCAGATGAATCAGAGCTTTCCCTGGGCACAGGCACAGCCATATCTGCAGCCCTCCCTGTAGCCCCATCACCCAGCAATGTTTATCTCCTAACCACAACCTCTCTGAGGTTTATAGTTTAACTATGTGACTTCCTGGAGTTTCTCCAGAGAATTAGCAATGTTCTCTGCTTTCTGTGCTCCCTTTTCAGTCCTTTTGCCCCACATTCAGCCTCTCTACCACCTTCTCATCATTATCTGTGCTGCTGATGGTATCACCACTGCTGCTACTTAGCAGCTCAGTTGATGCTCCTGCTATCTAGGGATCTGCACAGCACATTCACTGTCCCAAAGTACCACACAGGAAGGGTGGAGCTGGGCATTGTTAGAAGCTTGGCTGTGTGCTTCTTTTGCCTGGAACATAGTTGTCCCTCATCAGTGAAGTCTGCCTTGTATGTTGGGAATGACTGAGCAGATATTTAGGATGGTGATTTTCCATATCCCTAGCTCCAGTTTCCCCATGTGAATAACTTCATGATTAGAAACAGCACGTTATCCACTTCACAAACTGCTTGGCTCTGTTCAGCTAACTTGTTGACTTCTCTTGCATTGTTTAAAAACAAAAATTAAAAAAAGCCCAAAACAACCAAACCCAAGTCAACTACTGGCCCTTCACAGTTTTAGAAAACCTTGGTATCTAAGAAAATATTAATTTGGTGCTTGAAAAGCAAGTGTTGGTAGTAGTCTTTTTCCTTTTAACTGTGTTTTCAGATGTGAAAAGCAGAACTTCTCAAATCTTGAATCTCATCAAGAAGACAAGCTAATACAGTGGCTTGTGAGGGTGTGTTCCTTTCTGAAATACATTTAGCCCTGTGCTGGTTTTGCTACAATGTGCTACTGCCACGGTTTGCCTTTGCTTGGGATTTGCTCTGCTGAGGATCATGTTTGCCAGGAGGAGGGTTTGCCTCCCTTGTTTGAGCAGTTAGGAATGTGGGTGAGTCACTGCCTTGTTTGAGGAATGAAAAGCTTCCATCCCAGTTTTTTCAGTTTGCTTTTAGAGCTGCAGTGTTGTTGAAGGTAACTTGCACTCCTAGAGCTTCCCTGTGGCTCAGTCTTAACATCTGGTTCCACATTTTGTATTTCTTTCTGAAAAAAATTGATGAGACTATGTCTTTCTGAAATCAATATGATTCAGCAGACTTTATGACATCAGAGCAGGCAAAACCACTTCTGTCCCCAGTGGACAAGGCTTGTTTGCAGTTTAAGTGCTGCAGCAGAAATTTTTCAGGGTGTAGTTCTTCTACAACAAAGCTGCTAATTAAAATAGTGGTGATTTCCAAATACAAAATTAGAACAGGCTTTGGGGACAATTTGTTTCAGGAAGGCAAGAAAAGCATAGAAGGAGAACGTGTGTAGAGGAGGCACAAAACCCAGCACAACTTGCTAACTTTTCTAGCTTTCAACTGATTAAGCTTGAGGACCTTTGGCCATTTTAAGAATGAATTATCTGATTTTAAAAGTTTTAAATACTTCATGTGATATTAATCCCTTTGAAAATAAGTTTGTTACTTTATGAGAATGCTTAAGTATGAGCTTAGGTTTGCTCTTTCATGTTTTACCGATTGAAAAAGGAGATATTAAAAGGCACTTAATACATGCACTGTGCCACTTTCCTTTCCTGCAACTTGACGTATAAAANTTAAGGTCATGCATGAGATATTTAGTTCTCCCTCCTGTGAGGTTTGATTGCAAGATATAGTCTGTTTTCACTGACTTCTTAAAATGAGAAAGCTTGAAAAATTGACCAGATTCTGTCAGATTAGCTTTCCTGCTAAAGCCAGAACTGTTGGAGAAATAGGGAACTGTGAGGAAAGGAAGAAGCCACCATCAGGACAGTCAAAATCCCTGCTGGTTCACAGTTTGAAAGCAAGAAAAGCCACTAAAATGAATTATTCTGCCAGAATTTGATCCACTAGAGAAATAGCTATATGGGAAGGGGCAGCTCTTCTCCTTCTTTGCTACTGTGATTGCAGTAGTGTTCAAGGTTGCTGTTGGGACCAATGTTTAATTTTGCTGGGCCAAAGAATCTATGTCCTTACAAGTAACACATGCAATTTAAGATTGGGAGAAATATGGGAAAAAGAATGGAGGTGATGGGGGAAGCACCTTGGCCCCACGGAAATTTAGTCATAGTTTTTTTTCCCACCCAAGGCAGATACATGGTCATGGTTTGCTTTTTCCTTTTATAGCAGTGACCATTCTTCTTGAATTTGCCCACAGTTCACCATTTTTTTCCATAACCTATTGAAAAATCACCTGATGGGAATAACTTGCAGTAATCAAATCTGAGAACAAACCACCCTATTTTCAACAGTTATGTATTGATTAGCTGCATGTGCTCCCTCTCAAAATAACCTGTGGGTGTAAATATTTTACCCTGTTGCAGACATGTTTAGTATCTTCTGTCCTTCATGATGCCTGTAACTAGGGCACTGCTGCTGCCTCACTGCATTTCCCAAGGGAGCCTGGTAGTGTTTGTGCAAACTTGATTGGGCTGAGAAAGGGGTGGAGAAATGCAGTTCTCTACCCAGGATATATTTAGTGAATCCAGCTGTGGGAGGCAACAGGAACAAGCGAGCTCTTGTACTGCCAGAGCTCTGACAGCTCACATACCCAAGTAATCTGTTTTCTTAGCAATACGTTTCCCACCCCCACCTTCTGAGTATTTTTAATTTGAATGTAAAGTTATACTTTAATGTATTCAGAATTCTTCCTGGAGCTTAAAAATTAGGTATGTGATGGTGCCAGCCTTTCTATAGCTGTTTTAGGGGAGCAACAGGTACCTTCCACATGCAGTGGACCTTCTCTGCGGTAAGGGGGGAAATGTGACTTGCATCTTCATCCATTACAGAAGCTAGTGGTGTAGGAATAAGCCTTTCATGTACGCTGCAGCACTTGCCTGGGCTGGAAGCAGGCCTGCAGCACTAGTACAGCTCCTCCCAAGCAAATAATCTCTGCTTCTTGCTAGAGCTGGTGAGCTGGGGTGGAGAGTCTGCTTTTGGTATGCAAGGATACTTCATTGTGCTGTGCAAACTCTGCTTGGTCTTCCTGGGATCTCTGAAACTCTGGAATGAAAATAGAGCAAAAAAATAGGTTTACTGACCTTCTTGGTCAAATGGTAGCATAGTGCTGTTGCTCTGCATTAGGACTAATTTGTCTGTACTCCTTGTACATGTTCAGTCTTGCCCCTGGAGAAAAAGACCAAGGCTGGGAAATAGCCATGCATTTTCTTCCCTGGCCTGAGCAGCAGCGCACAAGCCAGGAGCTAGGTTTTTTCCCTCTTCTTCTAATGTAGTTAATGGCTTAGAAAACTTCAGACTGGTTCAGGGAGGTCCAAATTATGTCTTTGTGTCTAGGCACAGCCCAGGGATGATGGAAACATACATTTAGAGGGAGACAGACTATGCTATTGCTTTCTTGGAGTTTGTCCCACTTTACTGCATTTTCCTTGGCCAGAGCAGTGCTGCTGGGAAAGGCTGTGGTGCCACAGCCAGGTTCCTCTGCCAGGGCAGCACCTTGACTCTTCCCACCCCACAATGGGCAGCGTGGATTTGCTGTCCCCTTGCAGGGACTTGTACCCACCCAAAATCTGCATCAGAAATGATGCTTTTGTAGCTTTCATGCTTCCACCACAGGCTGGCATAACTCCTGAAACTCATCCAGCTTCTATTAAAATTGTGCTGTGTGGGAGTCCGGGATATGGCTGTCCTGCTTTTGCACACTGCAACCTGGGAGAGTTTCGATAGTCAGTTGGTATTTTGAAAATACATACTGAACTGTAGAAAAATGCACCTGTGAATGAATCTGCACCGGACTCAGTGCCCTGGATACCCACGTAGTTTTTTCTGTCCGTAATCAAAACAGGCTATGCCTGAGACTTGATTATTTTTTTCCAGCAGTTAAATGGTTAACTTCAGGACTAATTGGCTCTGAGAGCTCCAGCCCTTTGCAACAGATTATTGGCATGCTAGTAAGAGCGGCTCCCTTCCTTCCCTTCCCCCATCATTATAAAAACATGTACTCTAGCGAGAAACCAAATACCACATGGCGCCCTATGCAGAGCCCATCAGTGCTCGAGTTCACTTTTTTAACACAAAAGTTCCTTTATATTTGGGAAGCAGAGGGAGAAAATTCTGGAAACGCAAGATTGCAGTGATAGCGGCTGGATCAGCAGAATTATGTGCGCTGTGGTCCAGAGCCCAGGCTGCAGCATCCTCTCGCCCCACGCCATCATGGGGAAGAGTCGCGGGCGTCTCTGAAAGCAGAAGCAGATGGGAAAGGCTGCTCTGTGCAATCCCTGTCACTTCTCCGTTAGGTTATGGCTTTGTGGAGGGCTCTGGGCAGTCCCTGAGGGACTGAATGTAAAGAGAGAAAAATGAAAGCAAAAACCAAAGAAAGTTTGGTTTCCTGTGTGTTTTCAGCCTGCAGAGGCAATCGCCATTTTGTGAAGCAGCATTATCGCTGCAGGAGGAGACATGTTGTGTGCAGGGAATTTGTACTTTAAAGGCTTTCTTCTTCATTGTAATAGTTCATTCATTCCACTTTGACCCTCTTTCATCCAAAGGCTTTAATTTTTTAAACTGAGTGTAAAAATGAAATGGCAACAAAAACAAAAAACCCCACAAACAAACAAAAAAACAACAGGAAAACAGGCAAAGTTCTGAGTGTGTGTGTCATACAGTTCAGCCCAAATTGAGTTTTTCTCCAAGACAGTTCAAGAATTTTAGACGTGTAATGTGGTTTTAGGAATGTCACCAAGTCCCTAGCAAGGATAATCATGATAACTCTGCTGAGCTCCCAGCATAGCTCAAGTGTTCAGGGAAAAGGTAGAGTATGAGGCTTGTTAAACAGATTGTGTGGTTGTGTATAAAGATGTCTGGCTACACACATTATACCAGCCCTTTTTGACTTGAACGAGTTGACCTGTCTTCCAGGTATTGAGATACTAGTTTTGATCTAAAATCTCTAACTATCACTAGTGCTACAAAACTGCTCGTTTGATCAAAAGAGAAAATTATGATTGTGGCAGGAGTGAGGTCAGACCAAATCCCTTTCAGTGCAAGACTCTTAGACCAAGCAACAGCATTTCTGTCAAGGGCCTTCAGTGTTGAAGTTTACTTTTCTCACTCTGAGATCTTTCACTTTCAAGTTTATTATAAGGCTCATTTGTTTAACAAGCCTCTGGGAGAGACAGTGTTAATGCTGGTAGTTTGGAAAACAAGTGATATTGTTGCATTTGATTTTGGTTTCATGTCATTATTTTCTGGTTTCAGACTCTAGAAAAGCTGCTTATTTATTTTTCATGTAGCTATATTTTTATCCTGGCTTCTTAAGGAGGCAGGGCTTATGAACTCATCCTGTTAGAGGTATTGAGCTTTTGATCTGATGTTCAGCTTGAACAAATTTCAGGTTTAGGCTTTCTGCACATTGGGGGAAGCAGTAGGTTATAGAAACAATTAGCATTTCCACTAAAGAAAGAGCTACAAAATGGATTTAAAGGCTCTCTTTTCTGCTTTTCTTGCTGACCAAGCAATCGGCATCTATAAGCCAGTTGACTGGTCAGTAATGTATAGCTCAGAAATGTCACAGCATTTTCCAGAACATGGTGCAGGAACGAATGTGCTGGAGCAGTGCAATGCTAGTTTGGTATATGGGCTGTCAACTGTAAAGATAGCAGGCCTCATTATTTTAGCAGCTTGAAAATCACTTCATAACTTCTAATCATGATATTCAAATCCAAACTAGAATTTCAAACAGTTCTAGTCATTTTAGAACTGAGAGCAAGCCAGCTTCTTCCACTTAAGCTACAGCTGAAATTTGCAAGGTCTCTGATCTCCCTGGTCTGGGTTTAAGAGTGTCTCCTTTTCAAGCCCGTCAGTTGCAAAGATTTCTCTGAGACCATGACTCCTTCGTTACAGAAAAGCATTGTAAAGAAACCTTTTTGCCACCTCAAGATCATTATTTTCCTGATTGCCCTTTTGTACTCTGCTAAGGTTACATTAAATCTGTAGTCAAATATAACTTCAATGCAACGTGCACTGATGAGGAGCGATACCTATAGCACATAGGTCTATTATGCACATCTTTGATTTGTTCAGATAATACTATGTGTTATAACTACAATATAAAACATAAAGTAATTTTCATACATAAATTACTGTTCCAGCATATAATAATATGCCTTTCTGAATCTTTTAATTGGATTATATTTTGTCATATGATTAATTCCATTTTATTAACATCACTTGCGAGTTGAATTTCCGCATTTCAATAATTGTTCTTAAGCTTCATTTTTTTGTTCCAGTTTTCATTATCTTTAGTGTGTGTGTTTTGTATATATAAAAAACCTAATCCTTTATTAATCTTTTGAACAGAACAGTTTTCGTTCATCCAGCAAAAGTACTGTCCCTGAATATTCATTATCAGCACCTGATATGGTAGCCAGGAGCACGATATCTTAATAACTGGAGTTTAGGGGGGGGGCAGAAGTCAGTTATTAAAGTCCCAGTGTTTAATTTTTGTTCATGTTGTGATTCTAAATTATTCAAGCATTTGAATATCTCCTACACCTACAAACTCATGCTCCACACACATTTTTTTCCTCCAAAGTGTTCTATGGTCTCCTTCATCTTGCATCCTAAGTCAGAGTGTTTAATACCAGCAATATGTGTGGCTTGCCTCAAGAAAATTTTAGAGTTTCCCAATCAAATATATTTTACTCTAGCATTTGTTTTCTTGGTAGTCAGTATTCTGATGTATAGAAGGTTTTCAAGGTATACTGTAGGAGATGAGTAAGAGGTAAAGTGCCTAGCACAATTTATACTATTCCTTTTGCTATCATTAATAAAAATAGGCAGGAAAAAGAAATGTTGGGGGAAATATGAAGAATAATGATGCAATTATGCCTGCATGTGCAAAACTAGGTGCTTGTTTCTGCTTTTGAAATTCACAGACCTCTGCTTTATGTTTTCTTTCACTTCTATGGATATGGTTAGTTCATGGCAGTTACATTTTCGAAGTATTGATGTACATGTTCTTTCCTAAATTCACTTCATATGCTTCCAAATCCTTAGGACAACATTCCATTTAGACACACCAAGAAAAACCTGGAGTGATTCCACTGACCTAAATGCCATCACTCAGAGCAGAATTAAAGGCACAGGCACATAACTTAAGACCTATATGTTTGGATTAACTTCAGGAAGAGTTCAAAATCCCAGCATTTGTTATTAATTTATAGACCTTAAAACAAGACACATTGTAGAGAGATTCTTTTTAAATCACTATTACATCTTGAAGCAAACAAGTCATCTTTTGGGCACATAGAACCTTGTTTGCACTTTCTGCTGGGTAAAATTGCAATGCAGGTTGCAGTCAGTTTTTTAAAAAAGTTGTCAAGCACTGTAGATGTCTTGCCCAAGGTGTTTTGTTTTCCCTCTGCTGTTTTAATTGTTCAAAAAGCCCTTGACCTCATTTTGCAACAGAACCGTACTGACAGTGTTTTAATGGGCTGCTTCCATCTTCTCGCCAGTTCACCTTCTATTACTACTCTTTCACTAAATATAAAAGAAATTACACTGTGAATGTTTTCAATCTGAAACAAGATTATCATCATTGATGGCTATGTTGGAGAGAAAATATATCTGTTTCAGCATGCAATTCTGTAGCTTCCAATAAGTTAAAACTGCTAATTGTGGAGTTTAGATGGATGACATGCCTGATAGGCACACAACTGCTTCTAGTCCTTGGGCTGATGGCCTGTCCTAGCTGGATAAAGCTCTAGCAGGAGCCAGTTTATAGTGAATCAGCTGCAGGAAGAAAATGCAAAAGCTCATGGAAAACATCAGTCTGACACAGAAGTTATTTCTGTTCAGGTGACATTCTAATCCAAGTGTGTCCCTGGTACAGCATTGCTACATAAAACTGATTGGACTCCAGATATAACAAGTGTTGATAAATATGAAAAAGTTTGTTTTCAGCTACAGATATAAGGGCCCTTTTCTTTTATGTATATAGTACGTTACAGTACGGTGATACAATGCTTTGTCAGACTGTCTATAAAATAAAAATTGTATATGCTTGTAACATTTCAGAATAAAACAATGGCTTATTTTCACTGCATGTGGTCATTTGCTTGATAATGCATCATTTTGTCAACTATTATATAGCAATCAATAAAATAACCCTACAGTGCTACCTGCATGCAGGAGACGAGAATGAAGATCGTTATGGAAACAGGCTTAAAACTTGCTTGAAATAAAAATTCCAGTTCTATACTTGCAGTTTTGGAGGCCTGGGTTGTTTTTGTTTTCATTCTAGAGTAGCTGCAATTCATCTTGTTCAATTTGAGAGAAATTCATCGTGTTTGGAAGGCCCTGTGCTTCCAGACCTCCAAGGAGATTTACTAAGAACATATACTTGTTGTTATGCTCGTCATCTAAACTTTCCAAAGTCTCCTCTACAACTCAAATGGAGGGTTAGCAGAAAAGAATTAGAGCCTGTAGTGTGTGTGTGTGGAAGTGGGAGGTTGCCCTTGATTTTGATGTGCAAACACATATTTGTGCAAAGTTACCCTTTGTGCAGTTTTTGCTTTTCTGATTGTATTCCTCAAATACTTAAGCAGTCATGCTTTACTGGCTTATGTTTACAACAAATAAATTTCAAGGAGAGATAGATGAATGTATTTGGAAAATGAACTTTAAATTTGCACAAGGAAGTAATTTGGCTAGAATTTCAATTTCAGTTTAACACCACCCCTCCCCCTCCAATTATTACAAATTTCATTGTCTAGATCTTCTAAAAATTTATTTTTTCCCAGCTATACTTAAAATCCAAATATTCTGAAGATTTGCTTAAAAGTTATAAGATGTGTTCTTCTGACTGTTTATGTACCAATTTTGTGGTATGTTGGAAGAAGAAGAAACAGTATTTTTATTGTGAAACATAAGATTGGGTATGTTGCTCCTAATCTTGGGTAAAGAAATGGTGAACATCTCCCAGCTCAGCAGAATCCTCCTGCAGCTCTGCAGACCATATTTACTGCGAGAATGATGTGAAAAAACACTGTTTGCAACTTCCACCATTTAAACAGGTAAACCCTACCAATATGTCTAATCTTCATGTTTATAATCCTGCAAGTTTCCAAGCAGCAAACTTTGTCAGTAGAGAGAAATGAAAGCATGTAAGTCAAGTCACAGAATCTGCCTTGGCTTTCTGTAGCTATAGGTGTTAAAAGTTCCTGGGAAAGTGAAGATTAGCATCTTAAATTGCTTTCCAAAGTGACTTAAGTAATAG
The DNA here is from genome assembly GCA_013389865.1 of Piaya cayana. Lineage (NCBI taxonomy): Eukaryota > Metazoa > Chordata > Aves > Cuculiformes > Coccyzidae > Piaya > Piaya cayana. The sequence continues at coordinate 3,798 of WAAB01019478.1, read as the reverse complement.
GCAAAGTTGCATCATCCTTTTTCATGTAAGGAGACATGTACTTGGGGAAATTTTAGTGTCTAAGTAGGCACAGTCAAAATGGTCAATCAGTATTTTTTCTACCATGTCCCAGACTTCTTTAAAAAGTTTGTCAAGCCAAGCAGAATAATTTCTCTAAAAGCTGACCTTAAAAATGCAGATAACTGTACATGTAGCAGGGGTTAAAAAAAACATGAAACAAACTTATTCTTTCAAGCTCCAGTGGCTTACTTTAAGAAGAAATCAAACATACTAATCAATCACCCACATCTTTTAAGTTCAAAATAGTCTAAAATTTTAAACTGTCATAAGATTTCAGCAAAATAAGGGCTACTGTACCTTTCTCTCTTTCCTTATACTTCTAAGACTGCTGTTTAAGGCAATTGCTGTATGCTACATGCTCACCAAACACAGCATAAGTACTTTGAGATGTTTCTTACAGTTAAGATGGCAACAAAGGATAATTTGAAGATGATATGTAATAATAAAAAAGAGTTCCAAGTTAAAACCTCCTTAAGGAAAGTGGACTTGATTTCTCAAGAAAAATACATGTATGTTCCTTAGTCAAGCTAATATTAAGTACAGTAATTAATCCTCTAGCTAGACAACAGTGGTTTCTTATTTGCCTTTTTGTATACAGGAACTCATGCAAAACTGAAATAGTGAAGTGGGTACGTTGTTCAGGAGCTCTTGGATCTAAATTTCAAACCACGAGATAATGCACGTGGAAACAATACTGACTTTTTGATGCATTACGAGCAGCAAGTTAAAAATTTCCTTAGGAAAGACAGTTAAATCTCACAAAAGGTACTGGTTCCATGTCTTGTTTCCACTATGTTCTTATGCTTTTTATTCATAATATTATTTTAAAAAAATAAAAGGGAATAAAAAGAGCTGGATCTTAGCTAAAAGGGCTTCATTTTGAATAAACTGAAAAAGCACTGGAGTTTGGCTTAACAGACTGAAAGATTTTTTTTGCCATATGTTTATGACACTGATAAGAATTTGTTTCTAATTATTCTTGATAATAAATCTTTTTCTTGCTGCTCACAAGGTCCGTTGTTCTAAATGTGAGCGCTGCAAAAGTGCTAGCAAAGCCACCATATTAACATAATCTTAGTTTTCAGTGTTAAACCCCAGAAACAAAAAGGGCATATATAAAAGTTCACTCTGTGTAGATGTGTTTGCAATTATTCATTACTGGCTGGAACAAAAGTCTGGATTTGAATTCCAGTTCCAGACCCAGAGCAGAATGAATAGCATGAGGTGATTGCAATAACTGTTTTTTATCCTTGCTGCTACTGTTGATACTGCTTAGCTTGTGACAGCAGCGAAAGGCTTTAGTTAGGATGAACATCCCATAATCATCTCTACCAGTCATGCAGGGAAGTTGGTTCCATGCTTAGAAGAACTTTGTTTTTCACATCAGCAGACGGAAATGTAAGTACTCTATGTCACTGCTATGAAAAGTCCACAGATGACAGCAGAGCAGGCATAGCAGTACTCTTACAGCATCTTTGTGCATGCTGCTCCCAAATCCCAAGTTTTAAGAAGTGTGATAGGAGGTAATTTGTATCTACCTGTACAATTACTGATTTTAGTAGTGCATTCCTGAGGAAGGAAACAAAAGGGGAGGAAAAAAAATCAAACAGATAATTTGTTTTAGTAAAACAAAAGAGGAGGGAAGATTTAGATTAGACAAAAAGAAGAAATCCTTTACGATGAGGGTGGTGAGATACTGGCACAGGTTGCCCAGAGAAGTTGTGGATGCCCCAATCCTGAAAATCTTCAATATCAGGTTGAATGAGGTTTTGAGCAACTTGATCCAGCAGGAGGTGTCCCTGCCCACAGCAGGGGAGTAGGAACTGGATGATCTTTAAGGTCCCTTCCAACTCAAACCATTCTATGATAATACAGGCTACATACTAAAATAGAAAATAGGACTATATTCAGGACAAAGCAAAAATTTCTGTGAACACCCAGTCTGGAGGAAGTTAAACGTCTACCACAAAACAGCTTGCTGTGTTCAAAGGGCATCTGATATCCTGTTTGCAAAATAATAGAAACTTATGTTTGGCTTAGGGCCTAGAAAATTGTTACTGATTCTCCTGAAAGTTGATAGAGTTTTGGTTGAAGAAAAGTTTGGTGATATGGGGTGTCTCAGTCTTATTTAGACTCCTGTTTTCCTCTTCAATAGGTAGATACAATGCTTAGTCTTTTTGTTAAATATTGGTGTTGGATTGCTGGCTTTTACTTAATTTTTGTGTCTCCGAAATGCTGTGTGCTACATTTGCACCTATTGTATTGCAAAGGACAATCTTTTGGTTTCCTCTGGTGCAGAGGGCGTGTTGGGGCAGGCGGGGAAGGGGATGCTGCCCGATGAAATTACAGTGTGCTTTTGCATGTTGTCCCTAAGGGATAATAACAATCTTCATGGGAGCTGGGGGGAAGGAAAAAGAAGGTTGTAAAAGAAAATAGTTTGGGTAAGTACCAGAAAGCGAAGTTGTGTGTCTTTGTCTGGAATTCTAGCTGCAGATGTAGTCTCAGAAAATAGTTCCCAAATTAGTAATGGAAGCATTAAGTTGTCTCATTATTATCAGACATGTGGTTCATAAAACATGAACATGAAGTATTTGGTCTAATGATACACAAAGCAAGAAAATGTGCCATCTAAAAGGGAGAAAGAAACTGAAGGAATTTGCAGTTGTGTAGAACTCCTGAATTTAGAAGGGGGCAAAACCAGGGTAACTGCAGAGACAGTAGAAATGAGAATTTTATGGGTTTTCTTTAATGCAGAGCTGCCCACAGGAGATAAAATGTCAACAAGGAGACTAGCACAGTTCTACTGTTTGGTTAGGAAAGAAGAATGCAAACAGATAAGACTGTTACACTGTGTGAACAGCAAAGTTTTCTGATAAGTGCTATGGCTCTGTAGAGAGTGAATGTGCTTATGTTCACATGCATACGCCTTATTTGAAGCCAAGAAACAAGACGTAATGGATACTTAAGTGAGCTTTTTTGGAGCTGCTTTAGGCCTTGGTGTCCAGCAAGCAAAAGTATAGCACTGCATAGGTCTAGTGAGGATATTAGACTTCTAGTAGGTTTTTTTTCTGTTACATGTAGAAGCAACACACTAAGAAACTTTCAAAATCATTTCTGTATGTAAATATACATGAATATCTTTCTTAAAGAGGAACAGTATTCTATTATAGTAGACAATCTAGTATTATTAGAGAGAATCAAACACCAGTTTGAGTGTACAGGGTAGGTCTTGTTCAGTTACAGTCTTCAAACTCTTCTGGCTGGAATCATACTACACTTACAAGATGCAGTTATGTCTTCTATGTACTGATCTCTTCTCCCTTTCATGTGGTTATTGGAAGTGATCATGCTTTGGGTATTTTTTTCTTGAAATGCCCTTATATTCTAAGAAGAAACAATAGAAAGGCTGGAATTTGTAACTGAACTGCTCATCTTGGTCCTTCCTGTGAAGTCATACCTGGCAGAATTGGCTGAAGATACTGAAATAAGTAGAAGAGCTTTTGCTGCACCTTACTCTTATCTAGTTTCTGCATTGTCCTTGGTTGCCTTTCCCCTTCCTTCACTATTGGTAGTTTTCCCAGGAGGACAGCATCTGCACTTCGTCCATATTTTTACATATGGTTACACAACTTCCACTGAGAATGAGATTAGCCGTTTCAAGCATCTGAATGGGAATTAAGTTGCAGAACAGGCTTTTTGCTCTCCATAGACCAGAACTTCATATTCTTCTGGGGGGGG
>WAAB01019477.1:48763-59747 GCA_013389865.1 Piaya cayana | reverse complement strand
GAGCATAATTTCATCTGAATTTTGATCTGAGGTCTGGAATGTTGCATGCCTTCACTCGTTCAACAATTCTTTTCTGCTTTTTGGAACAAAGAAATTTACACTCAATAGTTAGTTAAACTATTAAGACAGGTATTCTTTATCCAGCACTGGAGAAGCATTGGGACTTGTTCTCAGAGTGCTTCTACCCAACAGTGATTCCAGAGAACTTTATACACACAGAGGTATCTTCAAATTCATAGTTTTTTTCCACAAAATGACAAGCACACCTTACTCCTGGACCTTCATTGCATATACAGTGGGTTAAAATTAATCCCATCCAGAGTCATTAAAGTTTGTCCATATCTGAGCATTTAGTCTCAGTAACACTGGGAGATAAGGGTCTTTGCCATTATCTTAGTTGTTAGTCTTGTTTTAACACATTGCAGTTGTCATTCTATCTCACCATTTACAAATCACCCTTTTTCAAGGCCTTTGCAAATATTTTTGCCAAAAAAAAGGTTTTTCTGAAATGTTTTCCTGATTCTACTGCGTGTCTGAACCAATTTCTTTTCCATATCTCATAGTCTTCTACTGTTCAGTGACAGTACCAAAATGCACATTGAAACACTATGCAAGACAAAGATAAAGTTGTTTTAACCACAATAAATTTGGAACCTAAGATGTTAACCAAGAAAGATCTGTACCTTCCTGCTCTTGTATGGAGTTAAGGCCATAGAAATCTTTTATAGAGGTTTCTAAGGTCTGAGGNTCTTGTTTTAACACATTGCAGTTGTCATTCTATCTCACCATTTACAAATCACCCTTTTTCAAGGCCTTTGCAAATATTTTTGCCAAAAAAAAGGTTTTTCTGAAATGTTTTCCTGATTCTACTGCGTGTCTGAACCAATTTCTTTTCCATATCTCATAGTCTTCTACTGTTCAGTGACAGTACCAAAATGCACATTGAAACACTATGCAAGACAAAGATAAAGTTGTTTTAACCACAATAAATTTGGAACCTAAGATGTTAACCAAGAAAGATCTGTACCTTCCTGCTCTTGTATGGAGTTAAGGCCATAGAAATCTTTTATAGAGGTTTCTAAGGTCTGAGGTTGATCAGTCAAATTGAAACAACACATGCCCTCAAAATCAGAGCACCCTTTATGGTGTCTTAGTAAAAGATAATCAGTTGCATCTCTGTTTCTACAACTGCTTCATGAAGTTGTCTAGTTTCAAGATTTAAGGCTTCCAAAGCTCAAGGGGTATAATTGAGGCTCTTGGCATAACTACAAATACATCTCTTTAAACTATTATAATTCATGCTCCTGGTGCTAAAAGGAAGTCAGTGTAGTTTTCAGCTTTATGTGACAAAGTTTGACAACCAAGTATAGCTGTGCAAGGTTTGAACATTTGTGGCAATTCCTGAAGCACATAAAGTAAATATATCTTGTACTGAAGAACCAGCATGTAAACAAAAAGCTGTACTATCGTATAATGTATGAACCAGTTCTTCCTAAATGTTCATAGAGGTATCCTACCTTCCACTGGGAAAATAAAGTTTCTCCTAATCGACACATTAATAATAATATTAGCAGTTTTCCATCTTTAGAGTTTACTTTATTTAGCCTTAATATTAAAGGTGTGAATTGTTCTGTTGTCCACTGGATGGTATGTGATTTCTTCACTTGAGAAAAGTGACTCCAAGTCAGCTGCTCTTTTGATTGCTGTGAGGGCTGCTAACAATACTTGGTACAGTCCATTCCACTTTTCTCCCAACGGTTTTCCTTTAAGATATTTAAAAGGATGTACAGATTCATCTAAACCTCTAGCCAATGCAGCTAATACAAGTTGCTTTTTGTTTGTTTGTGGGGAGAGGAACTACTTTTTCGAGCAAGATCAGATGTTATTGCATGCTAATTAAACATCATTGTAAATTTCCACCTGATTGTGTAAGATGTTCTCCTATATACTGCAACTGATATAAGGCGCCTTCCTTGGACTTTGACTTGGTTTGAATCCTAAGCAAGTCCAAAGGAAGTGCTTGAAACCAATACAAATTGGCTTCTTGGCAAATTTTAACCAATTGTTTTATCAACAACAATCAGATGATTGATCTTCTCCACCTGGACACTAGCCTGTGGTCATAAGCATATGTAACTGCCAAACAGTTCCCAAAATGTTACTAGTCTTTTTATTACTTTAGCACAAACATATGACAATATTACTGCAGGCACTTCAAATCAAGGTATCCTTTCATTTGACAATACTCTCATGACTTCTCTTGCTTTATTTGTCCTGCAAATAAAAACAGGACAGATATCTGTTAAAACTAGTATATATTAGTATTAAAGGACACTTTTTTCAGGTTAGCCATAAGCTTTTCCCTTTTTCCCTAATATATATTAGTATTAACTGGTCCCTCACTTTGCTTGAGAGTTCAGAGAAATCTATTTGCATTCCTATTCACCAGTTTCTTACTCAATTGTTTATACAGAACATCTGTGCCCCAGTGAGTTTTACTATGCTTGTCTGTGACCCATTTCCATTGTACTCCTTATGGTAATATCTGTCTGTCTGGAACATCAAAACCCACCCATTATTTCCTTCTTTTCCTGCCATATCATTAATCAGGTTTCTATCTTGGTTGGACTCAATGATCTGATGGGTCTCTTCCAACCCAGTGATTCTGTGATTCTGTGAATATTTATCTTTTAAAACAGAATCAGGGATTTGAAGCTTGCTGTATGGAATCAAAGCAGACTTTACTTCTGCCTTTTCTGGCCTTCCTGACCTCAAGATCTGCCAATTTGTTACCAGTTTCCTGGTCAGTATTACCTCTCCAGTGCTGAGAGACCCAGTAACTACTGAGTTCAAAGAAGTTCAATAGACTTACTGTCCATTGCACACAGTCCTCTTCAGTGTACGTAGTTATCAGGAGGCTATCCACATACTGCAACAGGGTTCCATTTTGAGAGGGAGGGTCCCAGATTTCCAGGCCTCGAGCAAGCTGGTTCCCAAAAATAGTTGGGCTGTTCTTAAGACCTTGAAGCCATACTGTCCAAGTTAGCTGTGGTTTGCTACCAGTTTCAGGGTTTTCTCATTCAAAGGCAAATAATTTTTGGCTTTCTAAAGCCAACATAAAACAGACAAAGGCATCTTTAAATCTAATATCGTAAACCACATTTGAATTTTTTTTAATAGGTACACAAGGTATAGGAATTTGCCACTACTGACTGTAGATCTTTTACAATTTTTTTCATGGCCCTTAAGACTTTCACTCATCTATAGCTTTTTACATCCTTCTGTCTTTATAGGCAATGTTGCAGTATTATATTCTAACTGACATTATTTAATAGCCAATTTGCAAAAACTTGTCAATCTCTTTTATACCCTTGTGATCTTCTAATCACAGTGAGTATTGCCTGACCATCACAAGTATGGCCCCAGCTTCAATTGTACCTTCACCTGCTCTTTATAGATTACTTCGCCCCACTTCTCAGGCCTGAAGAGCAACATTAATTGCAACAAGGTGTTAGTTTGCTGTTAAATTACTACTTTTCCCTGTAACCAAGCTTATCCACTGGCTGCCACTGATTACAATTTCTTTTATCAAGGTTTTTCTTTTTGTTGCACCAGCTGGTGGTCCTTCAATCTCCTTCCAGTGATCTAAACCACTTCCCAATAGACTTCATTTTAAAATGCAGGCACTCTGCCAGCCTCCCACATTATTGGTCCTGTATTCTATTTCCCCAATCACAAATCCCTTGCACTGTATAGATGAATCTTTCCTTGTTGTCCCAATCCATCCAAACCTTACACTTAGGACAACTAAAATCCCACCTGAATGTAACCCGCAATTTCTTGTTACACCACATACAATCTAACACAAATGTAAGCGTATACTGTTTATGAGAATGTAATAGGCACTGATTGTGACACCAATCAGTCATTCATATACAACCCGATCAAAACATCTCTGCAACAGAACAAATACAGTTTTTACACAAATATTTAATCCCACAAAAATAACACACAACACAGCAATATTAACTTGAACAATTCAAACCAACACATAAAAACTAAGTAGTCGCACAAACTTTCACACAACTCCAGTTTCTTTGGTTACTATTGCTTTTACAACTGAGACCTCCACACAGAAACCAAATATTCATCTTTACTCAAGTGACTTCAATGTATGCCTAAGAAACACTACCAATCCAGTATATGCTCACCCTGCATTATAAAGCAATAACTAATGAGTGGTTACCAAACAGGCCAGTCCTCAAACCCTAAAGTAAAATTTCTGAAGAATACCTTTAATCAGATGGTCCTTGTCTGTCCCCGCAGCCATCCAATTGAAAAGAGGAGTCTCTCTGGAGAAATCCCTGGGGATACCCAAGAGAGTTCCAAAGTCAAATGGGTCCTGCAGCTGGGCAGAGTGGATTCACACCTGGGATGCCGAATTTTCATCTAAAGATTTGCTGGCAATTAGCTATGGAAGAATGAGGAGTATAAATTTGTTGTTAACCTTTAAATATGATCTGCTGCCTGAATGGATTTAAAATGTATTAAGATTTAAGACTAGGAATTGAATTTGTGGTACTTGATCGAAAGCCAATTTATTGAGGCTCGTGCTGGAAGATAAGTATCTATTGCATTTCTTTGTATCGAGAGGACAAAATTGCTGTCTTCATCCTTAAAATGCAACCTTAAATCCAGCATACACTGTTCCCATTAGGCTCACTGCATCTGAACCACACTCTAAACCTGAAATATTGTGGAACACTCAAGTCACAGTCCAGTGCAGAAAAAACCTTATCTCTGATACAGACACAATCTTTAGGCTCTGTCTAAGAGAACTTTTGAAACTGAAGTAGGAGACAGTCAGCTACATACAACACCATGTCTGTGTACTTGCCTATTCACCTGCCACTATTCCTGGAAGGCAAATGTAATTTACACTACACACTGCTCCATTAAAAAAAAAAAAAAAAGGATNAAAAAAAAAAAAAAAAAGGATTGAACAATCTTAATGCAAAAACCTTTGATATCTGACTAGAAAAAACAAATCCTCACCTCCACCTAGCTCCTCAGACATTTTGATTTTGACTGGAGTACAAATCTTCAGGTGAATAAGCTAAACTGACTCAGGGTTAATATCCCTTTGTCTCTCTTCTAGTCCCATTCTCAAGAGAAGAGGTCTGCATGGTGGTAGTTAAATGAAGTGTGGGATATGAACCCTCAGAGGCAAACCTCAGAAGCTTCTGTTGGCTGCCCTACCAATGGCTAGAATTTATGTTAATTATATTTTTCTTTCTCATCTTGTATGGCACAACCTCTGCCTTACACGTGGTGCATGCTACATGTGTTTAACTAAAATTCATGTCAGACTAGCCCTTTAGACCACTTTTTAAAAATAGCATATGAAACACTTTTCAGCCTAGAAGTAGTCTGATGCAGAAACCTACCTTTATGATATATCTCTCTGCATGCAGATTTGAATCTAGCCAATCAGCATGTGAAGAACTGCACAATATACTGCACTGTTTCTCCCAGAAGTGATCTTGAATTCATTGTGGTCAACCTGCTTTAATTCTATTAGAATGACTTTGGGTATAAGTCCACCTACTGTGTCTGTCATGTTTCTAATACAATACAAATAAGCAACAATTACTCAATTCAGTGTAAGAAAAAATTAGGACAAGAAGAAGACGTGATGAACACAAATCCAAGCTGTACTACTTGATACAGAGCTTGTGTTTCTAATAGAAATGTTGTTTAAACTGGCACAACTTGTAGAAAATCATGTGCTGTTTGGACTAAGGTTTTGAAGTAAAAGTGGACAGTGGTTCAGCTGTATATTCAGTTGAGCTACTTGTATATCCTCCTGCAGTATGCAGAATCAGCCCAGCAGGAAGTTCTTGGATGCAAATCCACAACTTGAGCATGTCTGAAGTCTTGAATCAGGGATAAGTGTGTACCAGTAGGTACGCTTACTCCTATAGAAATCTAGTGTCAAAAGTTGCAATCTCTAGGTGTTTCCCAAGCAGATTGAAGACAGGCTTCTGCAACTGAAGTTAATTCAGAGCTAATTCATTCTAGAACTAGGTTTAAGCATGTTTCCAAGATGTAGTGGTGCGTGTCTTGAGGTAATGCTAAATTTATCCTGTGCTCTGTTTGCCTTGTGAACAATTACTCGTCCACATATCAGGTAATAAGCAAAACTTGATATTCAGGTTTTTCTTGGTACTTGCACAATACTCTTGCAACATCTTTCTGCTTCCCACCAGAAATCTGGGGATGATTTTAGAGCTTAATATTAAGCTTCCAGCTAACTTTGGACATTTTCTGTGCTTGCTGACAGCATCATTTTGGTTGAGCATCAGGTTTCAAGAGAAAATAGACTAACTAGTACTATCCTGCTATTCTTTGTACCAGTACAGGATTGTTTCCCCCAAGCTTTATTTATTTTTTTAATTATTTTTTAAGGGTAGCCAAGAAAATACAAGTAGGTTTGCTAAAATCACAATAATATAAGGTAAGCTTTCAGCAATCAGAACATGAAAATGGTTGTAAAGGCCCCTTTATGTCCCTAATCTCCTCAGCCATCATGTCCTTCTTCTGTGTGTGTGGTTGGAGGAGGAGGGGGAAGCGAATGACTCTCAGAACCTATTCTCACCAGTTCCCACATTTCTCCTCCCACCATTCCCCTCACATGCGTATCTCCAACACAGCAATACTAGTAGGATGGCAGAAAACACCCACCCCCTCACAGTCATGCATCAGTTCCTACTGACATTCTCCCCCAGACCCAAAGAAGCCAGGAGTGAGACCCAAGAGGGCACACATTGTTCCCTCACTTCAAATCCAGCTCCTACTATCTGCCTCATACTTGACAGAGGAAGAACAAAGAAGGCAGAAGATGAGCTAACAGATCAAAGAAGAACAAATATAACTGGTTCTGGGTGCCTCTGTGATAGTTAGGAAAAAGAAAATTCCTGATAACCATACCAACTCCCACTTTTCTGCTTCTGTAGTTAGAATCATAGAATAACCAGATTGGAAGAGACCCACCGGATCATCGAGTCCAACCATAACCATGTTACTGAGAACAACTGCAGATATCTGGCATGCCAGTACTGACCCAGGGGAATTTAGCTGGTAACTGAAAGCAGGGTGTGGGAAACAAGTGGGTTGGTGAGGAGTATCCAGAGTCAGAGCAGTTTAGGAATACTGTGCAACTGGAGGATATGGTGGGAGAAGACAAAATTTGACACTTCCAGTGTAGAAACTTCCATAGGGCACTATCTAAATAGGCATTTTCAGCACTTTAACTTCAGAGGTAGACCAAAGATGTGTTTCCTCTTCCCTTTCTTTCCAGACATAAACTGCTGTTGCAAAGAACTTCTGTCTTCATCTCCCCCTTTTTTTGCTGTAAGAAGTATAGCACCCTTAAGCTATTAGCAGCAGTTGCCTTGTGTTGGAACAATGAAACTACTGAACAATAAGGATAGGCTCATAATTATGAGACACCCAGACCTATGACAATCCAGACCAGAAACTGAATTCACTGCCAAAGAATTACTGGTTAGTATGCTATGAACTTCACTGCATTTCCAGCTGGAAACAATTAATCCAATGTTTCACAAAATCAATTTCTTAGTCTCACAATCATACACATATATGGCAAACATTGAAAGTCAGATTCTGATGCTGAGAGCAGCACTGTAACTTAACATGCAGCTCACAAATATGACGAATGTTGCCCAATTTTCTGGGGGCAACTTGGGACTGGATGCATACCAGACACATTCTTTGAGGCTGATAGTAGCAGCCAGGAGGCTAAGTCTCCTCCCCAGCACAATGTAACAGCCGCAGAAGTACTTAACAGTGAACAGAATAATATTCATGCAGCTAAAAACCAAAAGGAACATTTATTATCTCTGTCTTGACTTTTCAGATAGCCTCAAAGCACATTTTTTTGTCTTTACTGTGCAAAGGCTAGAGTTTGAAAGGTGTATCATTAAGTTAAGAATCGGAGGGAGCAGATCAACTATTGTGCATTTCAGTTAGAGTGAAAGTGAAGTTCACTGTCTTTAACCATCTGCTACTGTAAAACTACAGCCTGCTGTTTGCTTTTAGTTAGCCACAGAACAGCACAAAATTTTCACTATCATCTGTTTAATCAGCTGCTGCCCCAGGTTCCTCTCATCTAACCCTGCTGAAGATAAGTGAGTGAAGCCTCAAGGGGTGTAGTTCAATCATACTGTCCCAGAAGACTACCAGAAGCCCTCCACAGCTATTTAGCTTCAGTGAAGTAGTTCTCAAACATCACTTTTAGCAGCAATGTCCTTTGTTCCCTTTCTGTTAATTTTCCAAAATTCTTTCCAGCTCCCTGTCCTCTCTGCTGCCTTTTCAGCAGTCACTCATGTCCTCTGCAGCTGAGCACAAGGAGTCAGGCAGCTACCCACACTTGGGTGCATGCATGCAAGGTTTTCGCCGTGACCCCTTTTCTTCATGGGTTTTTTTCTCTCCCTGACAACATTCAACCGTTATGGCTGCACATTTTGGCAAGATTTTCAAGCTGTAATTTCTCTTTTCACTTGAATTTACTCTTTCCAGTATACTGTGGTTCTGCTTTTGCTGTTCAACTTGTTGGTCAAGCATATGAATGATGTTTTCTTACAGCAGCAAAGTCCACAGTTTCAGGTACAGAGGCAGTGTGTGATGTGTGTTGATGAAGTACCAGAGCATGGCCTCTGCCCCTTGTCTGGCTTTTTACTGGGAAGCAGTGTGGCCAAAGCAGCATGTGAGTGTGGACAAAGCGGCACCAAGATGACACCAGCAGCACATTCAACAAACAGGACTGGACTGGAAATGCAGTGAGGAAGTACACACCAATGCATCCAACTTTATCTTCTTATGCAAGTCGAACTTATAGAATCAGAGAATTATAGAATAGTTTGGGTTGGAAGAGACCTTAAAGATCATCTACTTCCAACTCCCCAGAGATAGGTAAGGACACCTCACACCAGATCAGGCTGCCCAAGGCTCCATCCAACCTGATCTTGAACAGCTCCAGGCAAGGGGCACCTACAGCTTCCCTGGGCAACCTGGGACAGGGCCTTACCACTCTCATAGTGAAGAAATTTATCCTTATGTCTAGTTTAAGTATGCATCTCCCCAGTTTATACCCATTGCCCCTTTTCCTATCACTACATGCTTTTGTAAAAAGTCCTTCCCCTGCTTTTCTGTTGACCCCTTTCAGGTACTGGAAGGTTACTAGAAGGTCTTCTTGGAGCCTTCTCTTCTCCAGGCTAAACAATGCCAACTCTCTCGTCCTGTCCTCATATGGGAGGCACTCCAACCCTCTGATCATCTTTGTAGCCCTTCTCTGGACCTGTTCCAGTAGTTAAATATCCCTCATGTTGAGGATTCCAGAACTGGACACTGTACACCAGGTGAGGTCTCACTAGAGAGGAATAGAGTGGCAGAATCAGCTCCTTTGATCTGCTGGCCACGCTTCTTTTGATTCAGATCAGGACACGTTTGGACTTCCGGGCTGCAAGCACATATTGCTGGCTCATGTAGAGTTTCTCATCAATCAACACACTCCAGTCCTTCTCCACAGGTCTGCTCTCAATCACATCATGCCCCAGCCTGCACGCAAACCACATATTGTCCCAAACCAGGTGTAGGACCTTGCACTTGGCTTTGTTGAACCTCATGAGCCTCATAAGCCATTTCACTGGCTTGTCCAGGTCCCCCTGGATGACATCCTGTGATTCTGGTAAGAGAAATGCACCACTCAGTTTGGTGTCATCTGCAAACTTGTTGAGGGTACGCTCTATCTCTCTGTCTGTATCATTGATGAAAGTATTAAACAGCACTGGTCCTACTATGGACCCCTGAGGGACACCGTTTGTCACAGACTTTCACCTGGACATTGAGACACTGACACCTACTCTCTGAATATGACCCCCCAACCAGTTTCTTATCCATTGTACCGTCCACCCATCAAATCCATCTCTCTCCAATCTAGACAGGAGGATGTTGTGGGGATCGTGTCAAACGCTTTACAAAAGTCGAGACAGATCACACCCGTTGTTTTTCCCGTGTCCACAGCTGCGGTCACCCTGTCACAGAAACCCACCACGTTACTCAGGCAGGACTCAGCTGCCAATTTAACTTAGTTACCACCCCCTTTCCCGCCGCGCCCGCCCCTCCCCTTGCGCGCCCTCCGCCGGCCCGCCAGGGGGCGCTTTCCGGCCGCCGCAGCCCTCCACCTCTTTCCCCGGGAGCCGGCGCGCGGCCGCCGCGAGCGCGGGGCGGATGCGGAAGCGGGCGAGGGGATGGCGGCGGCGAGTGCGGGGCAGCAGTGGGTGCTGGTGGAGATGGTGCAGGCCTTCTACGAGGTGCGCTCGGCGGCGGGACCGGGGGAGCTGGAAGGGCCGGAGGGGCTGGTGGCGCTTGCAGGATCGCGAACGCCGCGCCTGGTGCGCGTGTTGAGATGAAGTGGGCGCTGGCACGGAGTTGTTGTTTTTCTCTGTTTAAGTTTATAAACCTGTGTTTAAGGCGTATTCCTGAGCATCAAACCTTAATAAGATTCACAGCGCTCTTTAGGTATGAGGTCGGGATTTTTAATTTACAAACATTAGTTATTTACAAAGGAAGAAACGACTGAGAATCATAGAATCGTAGAGTAGTTTGGGTTGGGAGGGACCTTAAAGATCCAGTTCCAACCCCCCTGCCATGGGCAGGGACACCTCGCACCAGACCAGGCTGCCCAAGGCCCCAGCCAACCTGGCCTTGAACAGCTCCAGGGATAGGGCAGCCACCGCTTCTCTGGGCAACTTGTGCCAGCGCCTCACCACCCTCATGGTGAACAAATGCCTCTTTATGTCTTAGTCTGAATTTGCCCCTCTCCAGTTTATTACCCATTGCCCCAAGTCCTGTGACTATGTTGAGGCTCTGGAGCAAGTCCAGAGAAGAGCAACAAAGCTGG
>WAAB01019477.1:0-48712 GCA_013389865.1 Piaya cayana | reverse complement strand
TGATCCGGTGGGTGTCTTCCAACCTGGTGTTTCTATGATTCTATGACTACAAGTCAGCTTTCCAGCTTTCTTGTAGCCCCTTCAGGTACTGGAAGGTCACTGTAAGGTCTTCTCAGAGCCATGTCTTTTCCAGGCTGAACAACCCCAACTCTCTCACCCTGTCCTCATATGGGAGGTGCTCCAGCCCTCTGATCATCTTTGCAGCCCTCCTCTGGCCCTGTTCCAATAGTTCCCTGTTATGTTGAGGATTCCAGAGCTA
Organism: Piaya cayana; assembly: GCA_013389865.1. Taxonomy (NCBI): domain Eukaryota; kingdom Metazoa; phylum Chordata; class Aves; order Cuculiformes; family Coccyzidae; genus Piaya; species Piaya cayana. Next base: position 48,453 of record WAAB01019477.1, on the reverse strand, counting down.
AGCACAATAATCCAGGTGAGGTGTTGCCAGAGAGGAATAGAGGAGCAGAATCACCTCCTTTAACTAGTGGCCTCACTTCTTTTGATGCAGATCAGGATACAATTGGACTTCTGGGCACACATTGCTGGTTCATATCGTGCTTCTCATTAACCAGCACCTCCAAGTCTGCAGGGCTGTTATCAATCATGTCATCCTCCATACTGTATTGAAATTGTGTATTGCCCCAACCTGGGTGTAGAACATTGCACATGGACTTGTTGAACCTCACAAAATTCACAGAGGCCCACCTTTCCAGCTTGTGTAGAACTTTGAAATGTTTGTGCTTAGGTTCTGTCTTGCAAGGGATCATCATGGCATGTTTCTATCCATGCTTTGTTTCATGATATTAAAAAGGCTGTCCTGATGTTCTTGTATCAACAGCCCATTTCCCTCCTTTCCTTTGGGAAAGCATGGTAACTCTTTGAGGGCTTATATTGGGGTTTGAAGTGCAAATGGAGAATTGCTTAGCTACTGAAGGTGGTGGCACAGTCTAGTACAGTGAATTCAGGATAATTATAGGCACTGAAAAGCACAGGGAAGCAGTTTGTGGGGGCCTTTACTACTGCTATACTTTGGATTTGTTAGATGTTGTAGTGTACATATGTATTCTTAAAATGTTTGGTGAAATCGGAAGTATTCTGCAAGTAATGAATTAATTGTTTGCAGCTTGATTTGCCCTTGTTTCATAAACTTGTGTTCACTTTCCTTTGGTTTCTGGGTGTGTGGTGCATTCCACTTCCTTTGTCAACAGGTCAGGTACCACCAAAAAACATAGATGTGTGGAAGCTCTTCCACTGACTTGAAGTGGGAATGTAGTAGGGTGTGTGCATTTCAACTCTTAAAAATACTAGCTGTGCACAATGTAGGCAGGAGCCATACTAAAATGGGATAGCTAAACTCATCATTAAAACTAGGTGTAACATGCCGATGCCATAACTCCACATCTACTCGACACTAGCTGTGCTGCCAGAGGAAACTGACTTCCTGCTCTCCAAGCACCCAAAGCAGCTAACACTAACTTTGATCAACGCTGTGTTCTGGTTTGGGGGGTGTGTGTGTATATATATTCCTAAATATTGTGTCCACAAAGCAGAGTAAATTATACTGTGGCAAAACTACTTCTGGTGACTGTGTTGGGTTATACCTGCTCAAAGTGCCTGCGAAACTAACAAAAAATGGGCTATGAGTAAAGGATTAGATTTCTTTGTAAAGAAGAGTTGCTGTAGCTGCTGGTAGACTATAATTCTAAGAATGTAGGGTTGAAGTGGGTGTGTACAGATGACACAGACCTTCAAGCTCTTAGGAGGCTTTTGCCTGTTGTGAAAGCTTCTGCCCTCACAGATACTGATGCAACCTGTACAGCTTGTTTACCTTTGCTCTGGATAGTTATTTTATGTGCATGTGCAGAACTGAAACTGCTTATCACTTTAGAATGTGCCTTACTTATTAGCAACTGAATAAATCCATTCAAACTCAAGGTGACAGCTGCAACTAGTAGTTGCAAAGCAGTCCGCTTTCATGTAATTGTGATTTGTACTGATTTAGACATACATATCAGTAAATGATGAGATTTGTTTGGGTTTTTTTTTCCCCTGAGCGTACCAGCAGAGACAAAACTGTTGCTTAGTGTCCCATTGATGTAAATAGAGTGCTGTGCAGACTTATTTTAGTGCTTTTCTTTTTAGGCTCCTGCTTACCATCTCATTTTGGAAGGAATTCTAATTCTATGGATAATCAGACTTCTTTTCTCCAAGACATATAAACTTCAAGAGCGGTCTGATCTAACGCCTAAGGTATGGTGGAAAAATATTTTTCTTTAGAGGAACCATTTATAGCTATTGATGTATTTGTCTGTTGAACCAGTGCTGCATCAAAAATTGTGTTCGTTTTTCTTATGATTTCAAAGAGTAAGCGTACTTTGAACTGCTTATTCTTAAACACTTCAGTTTGTGCTTTTAAAGTAGCACAGTGTTTGAGAGTCTAAGAAATATTAAAGGACTGATGTGACTTCTAAGCTATGAAAAGCTGCCATTATCTCTGCTCAGTGGATGGCTTTATTTTAGGAATGGAAGTTCTACAAAACAAATCCCACCAAATAATAAACTAAACTGTAAGAGTGTAGGGAATAGTAAAATTATCAGTCTGTATATATACTGTATGTGAGTAGTAACTCTGAGAGTTTACAGTGTTAAGTGTGTTCCAGAAAACTTTGTAGTTCAGTGCAATTTTCTTCTTTTGCAATGTAGTTGTCTAAAAAACAAACCAAAACCCTTAAGCAAACAAAACCAACCATACAAACAAGCTGTAATTGTTTCTGAAGGCTGGAATTTCTTCCTGACTTCTGGCAGGAAACTATCAGGAGTGAGCAGAGTTTGTTCTGGAGATTTCCCTGGACATGCTGAGACATGATCTGTAATTGAGCTTGCTGCATAATGTCCAAGGGTGCCTTTGGATGTATTCAAAGGATGATTTGGTGCAGTTTCTGAATGTGAAAATAGTGAGGTAAAAAAAGGCGCACTCATTTTTCTCAGTCAAGGATGAGCTATAGCAATGCATTACAATGTGACAACCCATTACAATGGATTGATCTGAGTGATCTAAAGGCCCGTGTAACAAACAAGCTTTGTTTGCTAGAGCTTCAGAGCAATGGTATCCTTTATGAATGGGATAAAACACAGGAATTCCTTCCTGGTACTGAGGAAGGTTTGTGAAACAGATTTATGGCTGTTTTACCTTGTCATTCCTGTCTATATCGTATGTTTTGATTTCATCCTTGCTAAGGATAGATTTTAAGCATGTGAACAGGTTGCAGGGCTGTAGGCACAAGGCTATAAGTGTGAGCAAATCTGCATGTAGTGTCCTCTTTTGGGGACTACTTACTAAATGAGCTGAGGCTAGTCTAGGGAATGCTTCAGCATGTACTTATTGAGGACATTTAATACTGGAGGCAAGAAGTGAGCTGAGGAGGAGTCAAGAAAGGCCAGTTGGATTTTTTGCTTGGAAGGGTTTAAGTTGATCCTGGGATTCCTGAAGATTGCCACCTTTGTCAAGAATCCAGAGGAGGAGTGAACACAAAGGGAAGTCCAGTCTGGTGAAGTGCTGAATGTTCAGATCATCTAGGAGGACATGCTGCAGCTTTAAAGTAGCCCCTGATTGTCTTTTCAGAAGTTATGGTAGCTCACTTAGTAGAGATTTCCTGAATCAGGTGGTTTTGACCTCTGGTGTTTTGGAGAGTAACTTTCTTTCCTTTGAAAGATCCATTTTCTCTGCAGTAGAAGATGGGGAAAGGCTCTTAGCCACTCTTGCATAATTGGTGACCTGAGAAAGCTGAAACCTCTTTCTTACACACAGAATGAGGATTACACTCAGACATTTCTTTGTGCATATTGAACGTTATCAGTCAGTTGCAGGTCATCTTCATTCACTGCCAGACCACTTTGCTGAAGCTGAGGCACTTAAGAAAGTACTCAGACAAAATCTAGAACGGTGGTGTGCGAGGAAGAAAATTGTTCTGTATCTTCTTATACTGGCGACAATGAGCAACTGGGAGATTGCAGATCTAGCTGGTTTGCTGCATCACAGTAGAGGCAGGGATCTGAAAGGGGGAAAGGGGAGAAAAAACATGATTTATTTCAATCCTCCATTTGTAGGAGGACACTAGGAAAGTTCAACGGCAGAACAGAGGTGGCAGGCTCGCTGAAAAATAGAAGCATAAAAATATGTTATTGCCTGCATAATTCTGTTGAGATTTGTAGAAACTTTACTGAGCTTGAGGAGTGGAAGGGAGTATGAATGTTAGCAAAAATCTAAAGTGATCAAGGATTTCATTGTGCAGATACCGGTTGCATTGATTCACAGTTGCAAGGCACAGAAGAAAAGAAGTTTATGAAGCACTAATGGCTATATTACAGAAATGGTTTAACTTTAGATGTTAAAAGCAGCAGTAACTCATGCTTTTTGATACCAGTACCTTGATGGCAAAAAGAACAGAATGGAAGAATACCTTTTGATTTGATTGTATGTTCAGGTTGGCTGACAATGAAGGAAATTTAGTCTAGTTGGCTTTACCATTGACTTAGGGAGATCGAAGCAGTGTTTCCTGTAACAAGAACTGTATTTGGAAATCCCTTCTTGTCTGTCTTGTCTACAGATAATTTATTGTTAGTAAGCATAAATACAAAAGTGAAGTGAAACCGTGAATGAGTCTTGCACAGTCTCCAGGTCTTCCTTTTTCCCCTTTTAAAAATGAGAGTTATGTTTCCCCCTTTTCCAGTCAGTGGGAACTTTACCAGGCTGCCATGACTTTGACTTCTCAACAGTGGTGGCACAGATAGTGCAGATAGTTGACAGTGGGCTGCGTTGTGGGTTAACCCCAGCAGGCAGTTAAGCACCACACAACTGCTTGCTTTATCCCACACACTCACTGGGACTAGAAAAGAGAAAAGGAAGAGTAAAAGCAAAAAGATTTGTTAGTGAAGAATCAAATTCCTTCATAAGCAGAGGAGAAGTGGAAGAAGAGAACAAGACAAGTGATATGGAAGCAATTGCTCGCCACCTCCCATGGGGAGACAAATGCCCAGCCAGTACCTGAGCAAAAGACACTAGCTTCCTTAAACTCCCTCTTCTCCCTTTACGGCTGATCATGATATTTTATTGTATGGAATATCTCTTTGGTTGGCTAGTGTTGTCTGCCAAGTTGTGTCTGCTCTGAACCCCGTGTGCGCTCCCCGGTCTATTCACGGTGGAGGCAGAGTGAGAAACAGAAGGTCTTGATACTTGTGCTGACGCTGTTCAGCCAGAGCTACAATATTAGTGTGTTATCAGCATTGTTTTGATCACAGATCTGAAATACAGTGCTACATGAGCTGCTACAAAGAAAATTAACACCATCCCAGCCAGGCCCTGTACAGTATGTTTCATGCAATATCAGATCCCACACAGACAGGCTTTTGCGTGCTTGCTGAACTGCATGTAGTAACACGCCAGCTGTTCAGTGAGGAGTCTCCTGATCTGCCTTCAGATTTGTTCTAGCGTGATTCATGCTGTGGTATCCAGTCTTTATCAAACCAGGAAGAAATACTAGGTTGCTGAGGTATAAGTGCTGGAGATAAGCCAGCTCAGGTGGTGGAGCTCAGGCTACATTTGTCAACCACTCATGTAATGGTACTTTGAGTTTCTCTGTGAGTTAATCTTGGGAGTGCTGCCAGAGCTGGCTCTGCATAATAACTGTTACTGAAGAACACCACTGTTGCACAGCCATCTTAATGTGATCTGTCAGGACCAGTCTGTTCTGAGAAACCAGAGGTAGATTATACATTGTGCAACCTAATGCACTTAGGAGTCACACTTCTAAAACGGTGAAGAAATCTGCCCCATAGGTGGCTTCTGAGTTCAGTCTAATGTGTAGCAAGAGTACTATGAAATCCAGTACAGGAATTGGCTTTCAACTATTTGTCACCCTTTAATAATAGTTTTTGTAGTAATTCCAATTGGTTGTATTCCAAAATAATTAAATATCCTAAATCATTAACTAAAAAAGTGGAGTTCTTCTCTGTGACTGTAAGTTCCTGATAGTTTGGTTTATTAGGGAATACAAGTAAGTCTTTGGCCAGATATGATACTGCGTATGATTCTTATGGGATTTTCACCCAAAGTAAAATCTATAGGAAAACAGCAAAGTGTTACTGAGAACTGGAGTGGGCTGTGGGAGATTGGGTGGCATCATGTAGGTACAAGGTCACGCCCCAGCCAGCAACACTTATGTGGAAGGAAAGTACCCTCTAGATGTTTGTGCCTGTCCCTTTTCAGTAAATTATACTGAACTGCTCTCAAAATCACTGAAGTCCTACTAGGAGCCAGGTCATACCATTTATGTGGAGGAATAGTTGTTTTCTTTGGGTTTAGAATTTTCACTACAGTAGTAGCATGACAGCAGTTTTACTAGAGTGGTATTAGTCAGGAGGCCAAGGAGTTCATAACCGAGGCAAATGTTTAATGTGTGATTGAGAAATATTGTCGATCACAAGAGCTCTCTGTAGCAGGAACAGCATTCAGAGATTAATAGGATGTTGTTCTGTGGGGAAGAGCAGACATAGTCTGTTATGGAAAGGTTTCCAGTCATTTTGAGCCAAGACTCCCTATGTAGGTAAAGACTGTTTTTAAGTATTAGCGTAATTTGAAAGAGAGATTTCTAACTAGCATGCTCATTGTTGTACATTTTAACCTATGCTACGCTGACTTATGATTCTGTACATACTGTGAAATTGAAGATGTGTTATTTGAGAACCAACAAGTAAAAAAAAAATTATAATATTTGGATATTGTCATGAATATGCATTGCATGACAGTGTTTCAAATTTAGTCCTAGCTAAGAACTCCATTAACATAATTGCTACCTTTTCTTAAAACCCAGGGTGAACAAGGCAACTTATTTAACTAATTTGGGTTGGATATGTTTACATCAAAGTACTTCTCTTACCAAGGTATCTGGTGTTTAATGAGTGAAATCTACAACCACCCCAGAACAGTTTGGTTTTATGTTTATATATGTGTGAGTATTTAACTATTTAAAATGCTTACATATATGCACAAATATATAAATGTCTGTATTATAATTTATAAAATTAAGTTATAAACATTATATCTGTTACATTGTCATATGTAGTGCTAATAAAAATATATTTTTTATTTAACACTTGTGTTTGTATAAACTAATTTTGATTATAAAAGGCAAAGAGGAAGAACAGAGAGAGGACTTGACATATATTACAACTTGAGAGAGTGTAAGTTGAAAGTTTTAAGTTAATTCTTTTCAAGTGGATATTTTCCATGCAGTGACCTGAGGAGTAAAAACTGAATAAACTCTATATTGAGGATGTTACATTATAAATTAATATCCTTTTTTTTCTCTGAGTTGGAAAACTAACATTTTTCTTCTTGATATTAGTCTGAAATTCAGTGCATATTTAGGAGGTAGATATTGGTGATATTTCATAGAGTCATGGAATCATAGATTGTCTTGAGTTGGAAGGGACGAGGATCATGGAGTCCAACTCTTCTCCCTGCATAGGACAACACCAGCATTTCCTCCATGTATCTGAGGATGTTGTCCAAATGTTTCTTGGATATTGTCAGGCTTGGCGCCTTGACTACTTTCCTGGGGAGCTGTTCCAGTGCTTCAGCGTACTCTGAGTGAACCTCCCCTGCCATATCTTCAGGCCATTCCCTTGGGTCTTATCATTGGTCTCCAGAGGGAAGAGTTGAGTGCCGGCTCCTCCTCCTTCCCTTGTGAGTAAATTGTAGACTGCAATGAGGTCTCCCCTCAGTCTTCTGCAGGCAGAACAGCTGACTTTGGCAGTTTTTCATATGGCTTCCCTTCTAGACCCTTCACCAATTTCTGTGGCCTTCTTCTGGACGCTCTCCAGTAGCTTTATATCCTTTTTATACTGTGGTGCCCCAAACTGCACACAATAGTCAAGGTGGGGCCATACCAGTGCAGAGCAGAGTGGGTCAGTCACCTGCCTTGACCTACTAGCAGCACTGTGCCTAATGAGCCCCGAGTGTGGTTTTGTATTGCTTATGCCAGCTCAAGGAATAAGAATGTATTTATAGCTGGGAGATGACTGCACGGTAGCGGCAGCTGGCCGACAGTGCTGTGGGTCAGCACACTTAGTGTTATGTCTTTGATTTTATTTTTTTTCAAATAGCAGTATGGTGTAGAGATGCAGACTAGTTCTTTTTCTGAGACGTGGATGGAATTGTCACTCTCTGCTTTGAAACCATGGTGTTTAGCATGTGGGCTTAATGCTGTGGTTCTTCTCTGAGATTAAACTGAATCTGAGTTCTGCTTTTACACCATTTTGGTACTTTGTTATGTGTTGGTCTTTATGGGCTGTATCATCTGATAATCTTTTCCTCAAGGGTACTCAAGGTATTTTCTGAGTCACATCACACATCAGCTTTGATAGCAGTATGCAGTGGTCAGTAGTATTTATGCACAGCTTAATTATTTTTCTGTTCTCTGATGTTCACTTATCTGTTTGGATTTTTTTTAAATTAAAGCATTAAAATCTGTTATTTGACATTAAATGAGTGGCAGTACTACAAAGTAAATTAATAAACCCCCTCACTTCAATGCTTTCCTTAATATGTGGAAAGGCGTTTCAACTCATACAGAACTGTGTGGAAGGCTCCAGCTGCAGTCTGTCCTATGGTGACCAAAGAAACTAAGTCGTTTTTCTAACATAAGTGTATCCACTTCAAAATATTGAATAAATTCAGTCCAGCAAGATAGTTCAATGTGAGAAAGTTAAAAAGGTATTTGAAGTATATCTGCAAAATATTAGAAACACAGATGACTGCAATCACACAAAAAGGATCTTTTGTGAAATACAGAGTTATTGAAATTTCCATTTGTGATTTGAAATAGGCCTTTGTGGAGGTCCTGTGATATTAATAAATTTTCAGGAAATAACTAGAAACAAAGTTATTCATTAGCTTAATAAAAGGAAAGTGACAAAAGTGTGAGAGACTAACTGTTGCTGCATGTAGTTACCTCTTGAGTTTTTCATGTCTTAATTTGATTTTGTACTTCAGAGGCTTTGAAAAGTGTATTTGAGAAAAATAAAAATGATAAAGGATAATTACTATGGTATTTTTTAAAATTGCAGAATTTATATTTTTTTAATAAGTAGCCTTAAATATTCTACTGGGTTTTTTTAAATAACAGAAAAATAAAAACTCATTGTAGTAATATCATTCAAAATTAGTGTGTTAAATATATTATCAGGTGTCTTGATGGTGATTTTCCTGAGTGTTTTCTAATTTATGTGGAACTAGTCTAGTGCACTTGTTAGGTTGGTCTACCATATGGCCTTTGGAAAATCATCTGAGCTTTTCCAAATAGTTGGAAGCACACTGAGAATTAATATACATTCAGTACTTTTCCACAGTTAGGTGAGAGAAACATAGTTTAGTAATTCTTAATATTTCTTGAGAATTTGGCAGTTTTTCTCCACTTTGTCCTTACTTATGTGTTACTTTGCTATGTATTGTAATGCCACAGTTGTTTAAATGTACTATTTAATACTTGAGAATGTAAAGTAAGGCAACTTATATTAAATAATTATGTGATTTGTATTCAGTTGCATAAACTGTAGAAGAAGATTGCAATAGGTTGAATGAAATGTTATTGATTAAAATTTGGCAGGGACATCAAGCTAGTATCTCTTCTCTTAGTTATCACATTATGAGATCTTTAATGCATAGGCGCAACTGACTCTCTGTCTTTACATTTCCTTCACTCTGAAGAGTTTGAAGCCCTTCAGTTGAACATACTGAGATATCAATTCTAGGTGCCTCAGAAAGTTGGCATAGAATCATAGAATCACTAGGTTGGAAAAGACCCATCGGATCATCAAGTCCAACCATTTAGTTCTGCAGTGTAAAAAATAGTCTATTGGAAAAGAAATGCCTACATTGTTTAATCTACAATTAAAACCTAATTTCTGTAATGCTTTAAGGAATATACATACGTAATATACACAACAAACTGTCTCAGTCACGTTAGGAAACTTTTTTCTATTACTAAAAGAAATAAAAGTTCTATGCAATATATTCTTTATCAGTGGGAACACCGTAACTTGGTTATCACATCTGTTGTCTAAGTGAGAGGAGTGTTCATGTAGTTAAGTCCCAGCAACGGGAAGAGGAGAGCAGGATTCTGTTTTTTAACTTTGCAAGGGTGTAAAATAAGAATTCGGACAATTTACATCCCAAGTAGAATATTCTGTACTGCAGCTTTTGATTTGGAATGAGCTGCTACATCCTTAATACCAATGCCCAAATTTCCTGTACAGTGAATTCTCTCACGTTTTGACTTTGCTTGCATTCACTTGGTTGCAAGAGTGTCTGAAACACAATTGAGTCTTTCCTCAGTTACTGAGGAATCTCCAGTATGGCTATATAACCGAATTTATTGAGATGAAACAATGGGATTGTTTCCCGACACACCTGTGCAAAGAGCTGTGCCAACCCACTATGCCACAGGGGCAGGAATGACAGGGCTACATTAGCATACATAATTTCTCATGCAATATTGCTAAGTGCTTTTTAGTACATGGTGTCTTTTCTAATGAAAATCCTTTTTGAGCAGTGTTTCTTTTCTCCTTTTCAGGAAAAAGAAGAGTTAATTGAAGAATGGCAGCCAGAGCCTCTTGTACCTCCTATACCAAAAGATCACCCAGCTCTCAACTACAACATTGTCTCAGGGTAAATGTAACCAAAATAAATTCTGTTTTTTATTTCAACTCAGATACTTGATATTCATAGTTTTAAGGGTATTGCTTACTATGCATTTCCGTGTCCTTAAAACCTTCCTCAAATGAATTGCGTTTTTAGGTAGCAGGACCGCATTTGCTGCTGAAGAGATGATCTTGGGATTGCTATCAAGACTATCTTAGAAAATCTTTCTTACTTTAAATATTGTAATTTTTTTTTTTAGATATTAGATGATGTGGCAGGAGGGACACTTTATATTTGCCTTCATTGTCTGTATCGTGTGGTAGTAATTTGTTTAATTTTTTTCTGAGTGGGTAGTCTTAGACCTCCAAAAGTGGTTAACCACATTCTGTGAGTAGGGAGGAAACTTGTCATCACAAATTACTTCAAGAAACTGATTTTGTGAGCAGCCACTTAGCGCTTCGTGGAAAGTTGTGCCTCTCTGAACAATCAGTAGTGTAGATGCTTGATGGCAAAGTTGTTTTGTGAGGAACTATGGCTCAGGATTACTTTCTTGCATTGTTACAAGGCTTTTAAAAATGTATGCTGACTTAGTCAAGGTTCACCATATACCAGAAATGTCTTTGAGATTTCTTTCACCAGCTTCAGATTTTGTGTCAGTAACCGCACTTGATATCCTTTTAGTAACACTAATGATTTAAAATATTTTAGTGACAGAGCACAATTATTTGCTGTCATAAGGAGCTCCATTTTGATGGTTCTGCCACCATGGAAAAGTCTGCCTTAGAAAGAGGAATGCCTATTTTCATAAGCTGTGATGTGAGCTGAGTTGTTCAGAATTTGAAACAGGCAGTGCTGTAGAGTTAAGTTTCGTTTTCAAAATATGTATTTTTCCTTTCAAATAGATATCACTTTGCTTTTAAAGGAGAAACTTTATTTGTCTGCTCAGGAGTCATCAATTAAGTTTTCAGCAAGGAATCATTAAACTAAGTATCTTGGGAAGGTATTTATAGCATTTTTTATTAAACTACAGGACTAGAGGTTTTGCTGAGTATAGTAGTAATTTGTGACTTGGCACTGAACTTAAATATTATATGGCAGCTGCGAAGGAAGAAGTAGAAGGACAGAATCTTGAAAAAGCTATATACCTTTTAGTGTTGAAACCCAAAGCTCCTGTACTGTTTGACTGTTTGTTAAAATAGCAACTGATCATTCATAACAGCATTATTTTTTTTTTCAGTCCTCCCAGCCATATAATCACTGTTAATGGCAAGAAATGTATAAACTTTGCATCGTTTAACTTTCTTGGACTGCTGGATAATGAAAAGGTTAAGGTGGGTTCCTCTGGTTATTGTGTTTGTGTGATTATTCCTCTTTTACTTTGCATGTTATCTTGAAATCAAACTTTACTTCAGAAAGCAGAAACTTTTAATATTGTGCTGCTTAATTTTGTCTTTTTACTGAAGTTTAATCTCATGTACTTAATGCTTACTAGCTGATTTTCAAGTTAGATTAGTATCTAGTGTCCTTAATCAGTAGAATACCATGAGTTATGCATAAACACTTGTTTAAAATAGTTTTCATGTGAAATTAGTTCACAGAATTCAGTACCTTATCTTGCTGTCTTTAAAGCAGGTCATGTTACATGATGCAAGAACTGGCCTGTGATAACTAGTATAAAATTGTCAGTGTGAAGTGTACAGAAGAGATCTAGCATATGAATAAATGTTTTGTATTATTCTTTGCTGTTAAAGAGTGCAGCCCAGGCATCTCTGAAAAAATACGGTGTTGGCACTTGTGGACCTAGAGGGTTCTATGGTACTTTTGGTGAGTAACTTTCTTTGGTTTGCTTTAAAAGTGTTCAGACTGGTTTGATAAGTCAACCAAAATAGTCTTATATAGCAAAAGTGGGAAATCATTTCTGTTGCTGGGAAGAACAGTTACCTTCTCACACACTTTTTGCTGTAATTGTTAAGTATAGTAGCATTTATTGTTTGTAGCTTTGTTTCTTATTAATTTTATGTGTTTTCTTACTCTTTCTAATACTGCTTTTGGAGGAGAGTTGCAAATTTAAATATAATCTGGTTTAGTTCTGGTCATCATAGTAGAAAGAGAAAATAAACATTGAAATTTATTCACACATGATGTGTTTAAATTAATAATAATTTTCTAAGTAGACCACAAGAGGGCAGTCTGATTTTCATGATTGGGGTCATTAGTTAAGTTTATCTAATGCTGTAGTATAGTCAGAATGATCACAGAATCACAGAATCACCAGGTTGGAAGAGACCCACCGGATCATCGAGTCCAACCGTTCCTATCAAAAGGGATACTTCCCAGCAAGACTTTTTGATGGGTAAGGGAAGAGGCAGCTTTTCTATCAACCCTGCTTACTCACAAGCCGGTTTAGTGATAGTTTTAATTTTTGTAATTAAGAAATTTGATGACACAAGCAGATGTTACGAAGTTTTTTTCATGCTTTTTTTAAGAAGTAGCAAGTTGTTAAATACCAGCCTCTGGAAGTAATTCTTTACAGCCATTGGTATTTTGAAATGCTGTTTGGAAACCAAAAAGTGATACATGAATAACTGCATAGTTGCAGGCTAGAACCATCAACTCATCATCTTGTGAACTTTCCAGTCTTTTCCCAGTTCAAAGTGATTGCTTTCAAAGCATGTTTGTGCTCAACTGATTTCATAGAGCTAGCTTCCTGTAGCCTTGTATTGAATTCAAGAGAAGCTTGAACTTTGCTCAGTTAGAATCATAGAAGTTAATCAAACTAGTCCTTTAATTGATCAACCAGTTGCTCTATCTATTTTGATTTATTAGAAGTCTATGTATCAGAACGAAATTGAGTCTTTGACAGCAATCTTATAGATTCAGTATTCCAGTACCTAAAGAGGGGGGTACAAGAATGCTGGAGATGGGCTTTTTACAGGGACACGTAGTGATAGGACAAAGGGTAATGGCTTTAAACTGAGGGAGGATAGGTTTGGATTAGATCTAAGGGAGAAATTCTTCACCTTGAGGATGGTGAGGCCCTGCAACAGGTTGCGCAGAGAAGCTTTGGATGCCCTGTCCCTGAAAGTGTTCAGTGCCGGGTGGGATGAATCTCTGAGCAACCTGATCCTACTTAGTGCAGTGTGTCCCTGCCCATTGCAAGGGGTTTGGAACTGGGTGATCTTTAAGGTCCCTATCAACCCAAAACACTCTGTCATTCTATGAATTAAAATAACAGTCTACAGGTTATTTTATTTAGGTAGAATACGTAATACTGTGCTTACCCTTCTGCAGCAACAATCCACTCACCATCTGGTATTACCCTTATTAATCTTTTTATTTAGTGGTGCTTTGTTTCTGACATGGGTCGCTTTGACCAAATTGATTTGGAAGATGCCTGTATGTGTAATTGTCAGTTTATCTTAAGGGTGAGTAATCTCTGGCATAGAGATGGTGACCATTTCAATTGGCTGAAGTGTGTTCAGGACATGGTATGTGATTGCAGCCTGATAAGGGAAGTTTTCTGTTGTACTAATAGCTGCATTTATACAGTGGAAGAACTGACAATCTGCCACCTAGACTTCATAATTGATATAAATTACACAGCTATTGGTTGTCTGACAGTGGAAACTGTTCCCTAGCCATTGTCCAGGAATGCTGCATCATTTATTTATGGTGTAATCACAAGTAGATTTTAATTAACATTGCATAATTGCATAAGGACATGAGAGAACCACATTGTGTAAATATTTTCACATGTGTCAAAGCTTCTGATTAATATTGGTTACTTGTCAGTTTAAGTAAGGCTGGATTAGTTGCAGCTGTTTTATTGGAAGCTATTTGTTCCAACACTTTTCCTACAAAGAAACATTCTGTTTGCTTCAGTTAGATGATTAGTAGAAGCAATAATAGCCTTTCTGATATGAAAACAAGTAAATTCTTTAAGGTCTTTTCAATTTTTCTTTCAAATAGATGTGCATTTAGAATTAGAAGAACGACTAGCAAAATTCATGAGGACAGAGGAAGCTATTATATACTCATATGGATTTGCTACAATTGCCAGTGCTATTCCTGCATATTCAAAAAGGGGGGACATTGTGTTTGTGTAAGTATTGTTTTCTACTTGGGAAATTCCAGATTAAAGAGTTTTTCTTTCAGTTTCTCTTCTTCATTATTGTTAATCATATTAAGTTAACTGTTTAGAAAATAATGCTGGTTTTGATCAAGTATTTTGTTGTACAGAGGTCAGATACCGTTGTAAAATAGTCCAGTTCAAATCAGTTACTTCTTTTGTCATGGAAGAGCAGACTTGGGCACTCAGATGAAAGAAACACAAAACATACATGCAGGAACTAACAGAAGTCTAATACTTAGTTTTGTTCTTAAGAAACCATACAGTCATATTTGCTTTTCTTCTGTTCCCTGCTGGCTTTTCACCTTTCTTGTAGGACATTTGTTCTCCTCTTGGGTATTTGCAGTGAATTAGTTGGGTAAATATTGGTATATGTTGAAATAACACAAGAGCAGCTTTGCAAGGTGAAACTAAGGATTCAGCAAGCCCAGTATCTGGCCTCTGAAAATAGACAGTCATAATTTGTAAGAGTTAAAGTAAAAACGAAAACCCAAAAGCCGGAAGAAACTAACAATTAAAAAAAACTGCTGAACCAAAGAAGAGGGTTTGTATTTAGTAGTAGTTGATGTACCTTTCTTAAGCTTTCCTATTTTAGTACATTTGTAAATCTTTAATAACTGCAATACTTCTATGACGTGTAAGTTCACAGTTTAACTTGAACATTTTATGAAAAAACATGAAATACCTGTTTTGAAGACAACACCTACCAATTTCAGTTGAAGAATTTGATTTTTAGACAATGAACTGATACATATTCTCGATGGGGAGAGCGAGTGGGTGACTGTGTGGGCTTAGCTGTTTGCTAGGGTTAAGCCACAAGACACTGATACTTTTGTATTTGCCAAAATCATTCTTCAGTGCTCTCTTTTCTAAGTGCAAGTCTTGTAGGCTATTTGACTTCTTTTAAAGAAATGTTGTCATAACTTTGATCAAGTTTTTTGGTTGTCTTTGAACATATTCTGGATCAACTTTTTGGGGACCAACATTGTGTATACAATTCAAAATGCCAATGCATCCTGGATATAGCTAACTTTATACTACTTCAGCTTCTAACTGAAAGAAGATCACACCATATTTTAAAGCAACGAGGTTTAAATTACTGAATATAGCATGTGCAGAAATTTTGATTTAGTTGCCACTTTAAAAAGATTGCTCAACTTCAGCAGCTGTGACATTACATACATCATCATGCTCAGAGATTTGTTTTTCCAGCACTTAAAAATGCCATATCTTTCTTTGAACCCAGAGACGGTAATTCCCAAAGGATATTAAAAAGCAGGTTGAGTATTGGAGGACTACTATAAATGTTACAGGCACATCTTTGCACCTTTTTTCTAAGACCCAGTGCAAATGGAGTGAGAAGTTTCTGGGATGATTTACTATGGTATTGTACCTGGTCTGTGGAATGTCATGTTCATTTAAACTACTGTCACATACAAACAAAAGGACCAGTGTACACTTCAAGAAAAAAAACTACTGGTTTGCCTTCATGGCTTTAGTGTATAGCAACGTCAAAGCTTTGGATATTAGTTTTCAAAATGTAAATAAAATATATGATACTTTAATAAAGCTGATTTAATTACACCTAAATAGAGACATATGCTCAAATTTGGACAGTCCTAGTAGCCAGCTTTATTCAAAGTGCAAACTGAGAAGGTCTTGCTTTATTTACAGAGATGAAGCTGCCTGCTTTGCTATTCAGAAGGGATTACAGGCATCTCGTAGTAACATCAAGTTATTTAAGCATAATGATATGACTGACCTTGAACGACTGTTGAAAGAACAGGAGACTGAAGATCAAAAGGTACCATTCCTTTTGAAAAGATATTTGAATTCTTTTACGCCACCTCCCCCACATTTTTTTTTACATTTAGAAATTTGTATAACTGCATTTATGTATTCATGCAAGTTAATTATCTGTTCAAATGCCAAACTGTAAAATCAAGACAAAGTGGCTAGTCTTAACCTTTTAAGTTATAGAATCAACATTATTTTATTTTTATTTTTATTTTTCTTGTCTTGCATTGAACTCTGAAAGTATTCTCTCTGGAGAAATTTGGGTCAGTTTGATGGCTGGCAACTCATGCTAACAGTAATACAAAAGGGTATCCAAAAGCAGCTACTAAAATTAGGATCAACAGATACAGATAACATGCTTGAATAAATTTTTAAAAAATTAGCTGAAGAGCTGGTAGCATTATGTGCCTTGTTAACAGTGTGCTGGAAAGTTACAGGCAATGGGAAGAAAGATGGTTTTGCGCTCACACATTAAGTAAAGTCCTTGAACCGTATAATTTAAGGTCAATCAGCTTAACATCAGACAGAATCAGTAATGGATCTGATTAACAGCAAATTTATGGACAATGTACAGGAGAACATAACATCATGGAGACACCATTTTGTCAGATAATCTTTAAGTAAGTCTTTAGATGTGGTTCCAGACTGGTGTTGCAATTTGTGTTAGAGTTTAGTTTGTTAGAACAGAGTGCTTTGATTTAGCTACATCGTTAACATTTCTTAACATAATTACCAGAATGTGAACATGAAGTTGATGACCAAGAGTTTAATATAGACCATGTGTACATGACTAAGACATACTGACTAGGAAAAGAAAGATCTTACCACTAGAGCTGGTCCAACTTGTGGAGTGGACTATGCCTAGCTTTGGTGCCTACTACTTAGAAAAGCCAAATACATGTTTTTCTGACTCATTTTACAAGAACTCAGTAAGGTAAGAATCATGACTTAAAATCACTGATCAGAAGGCATAAATAAGGTTTAAAGTAAGTAACAGGGAAACAACATACCATTAATGTTTAGTGAGAAACCAGTGCAGGATATTCTGGCCTATTTTGTCCAGAAATTGGACAAGGAGATTGCAACTTGAATGCTTTGGATTGTGTTTTATGAAGACACTGCTTGTGAGAGATTTGGGCTGCATTGAGAATCCTCATGCAGAAACTACTTGTTTTGGGCATTTAGAAGGCTTTTGAACAGGTGGTGAATATACTAGAGACCAAGATTTATAGTATTCTGTAGTTATATTGTTTGTATTTTATCCATAAAGTCTAAATTG
Organism: Piaya cayana; assembly: GCA_013389865.1. Classification (NCBI taxonomy): domain Eukaryota; kingdom Metazoa; phylum Chordata; class Aves; order Cuculiformes; family Coccyzidae; genus Piaya; species Piaya cayana. The sequence continues at coordinate 30,967 of WAAB01019477.1, read as the reverse complement.
TCTTATATCTTGCATAAGAGCTAGAAACTTCTAAAATTACAGTATAAAGAACAACTAGTTGAATGAGGCATTTCAACTTCCATTGGAAATGATAAATACTTAAACTAAAGTAAAAGCATACTGGAAAAAGAGATGTTATCTTCCTTCATCTCCCTTTCCATTACTGTCCTTTCCTATGAAAAAATCTTCAGAAATTTGCTTGTTAGAAATAAATGATATCATCTGAAACCATATCTTTCTCTAAAGAATCCTCGCAAGGCCCGTGTAACTCGAAGGTTTATTGTAGTGGAAGGATTGTATATGAACACAGGAGATGTGTGCCCTCTTCCAGAACTGGTAAGTGGCTTCAGTTTGCCTTTTAAATTCTGCCCATGGAAAAGCTCTACATGCAGGTTTTCTGGTTATCTTCTTGCTTTCTTAAACATTCATGAAATGGCAATCCTAAGTCATACTGGTTTGAAACTTCTGATCAGGAGTAGGATTATGAAGCAATATGTAGTGAGACCTGTACGTGGGCATATGGTTATGGTCTTAATTTTCAACTTGTAAAGTATAATGTATTTTTAGCTATGCTGTATGGTATTAAATCATTAAACTAAGTTATATCTAAGAAAAAACAGGAAGTTTCAAAGCAATCCTCACACAAGCGTCATAGTATCATGGAATTGTTTGGTTGGAAAAGACCTTTGAAATCAAGAGTCCGACCATACCTGTCCTCTACTAAACTGCATCCCTGAGCACTGCATCTCCCTTTTAAATACTGCTGGGGAATGTTGACTCAACCACCTACCCAGGCAGCCTGTTCCAGTGCCTGATAACCCTTCCAGTTAAAAATGTTTTCTTGATATCTAATCAAAACCTCCCTTGGTGCAGCTTGAGGCCATTTCATCCTATCACTTGTCACTTGGGAGAATAGACCAACGCCCACCTCACTACATCCTCCTTTCAGATAATTGTAGACAGTGGTAAAGTTTCCCCTCAGCCTCCTTTTCTCTACGCTAAACAACCCCAGTTCCCTCAGCTACCCACAGAATCACAGAATAACTGGGTTGTAAAAGACCCCCAGGATCATGAAGTCCAACCACTAAACCATGNCCTGCTGGTCACACTTTTTTTTTTTTTATCCAAGATGCTGTTGGGCTTCTTGGCCACCTGGGCACACTGCTGGATCATATTCAGCCAGTTGTCAACCAACATCCCCACATCCTTCTCTGCCAGGCAGCTTTCTAGCCACTCATCCCCAAACCTGTAGCACTGCATGGGGTTGTTGTGTCCCAGTTGCAGGACTTGGTACTTGACTTTGTTAAACCTCATGCTGTTGAATTGTCATAAATGGAAACTCCAAGGAAAACATCTGCTATTCAACATAAATTGGCTTTTTGAGCAGACTGTGTTCTAGTAGATAATGGAAGAAATCCTGTAAAAATGCATCATCAAGTACTTGATAGCCAATTTAAAAACAAAAAGTCAAAAATGGTTTTCGTATAAGAACATTTATGATATTTAGTCTTACATGGTAGAAGGATTTTGGGGATTTTAAGTGTCTTGATAAAATGCAGCTCTAGAGCTGACATTTTTATGGTATTCAAGATACTGTACCTTGTATCTCCCCCACCCCCTTTTCTTACCGAATTCTCATTTTCTTGACTTGTATTTTATATCATTTGCTCCATTTTAGATAAAAATGAAGTATAAATACAAAGTTAGAATATTTTTGGAGGAAAGCCTTTCCTTTGGAGTCCTTGGAGAACATGGAAGGGGAATAACTGAACACTTTGGAATAAATGTAAGAGACTTTTTTGTGGGTTTTGTTGTGAACAAGAAACCTGTACAGTTGATTTCTCGTACCTGTGCCATCAACAACATGTAGTAGCTTACCATAGATATTTAAACATACTTTTTCTTCAATCCTAAAGTATTCAGGTGTCAGCATTCTTCTCTCATATACTTACTTGAAATAATTTTACTTATCTTTAGGGAAGAAGATAACAAGAATTTTTACAATGCATAACTTTATCCCGTTCATTACTCAGTGTGATGATGATTGCAGTAGTTTACAGCTACATACTCTTAAAAGTGTGGTACTTACACAGAAATATTTGGGGGCTAGGTGTAAGTCAGAAAAATCATCTCTGCACAAAGCCAACCCACTTTGCTCTGTTGTCTTTTAATCCAGTGGGAGAAATAGATTAAAGCTTTTGATGGTCCTTTCAAAGATATCTTACTACTTTACCAGCAGATTAAACCTTTTTTTTTTTTTTTTTAACTAAGAATCTACCTTTTATGGTGTTTATTCAGCTGAGGAGTACTTTGGAAATCCAGAATAGCATCCTTGCAGTTAATTCTCATCACAGCTGCATGAGCTGGGGAAGGAAGAAGTGCTATTTTGGTTGCCAGTGTTTTGGTGTGGAACACCTCTCACTAGTTCTGACAGTGTCTGAGTTCAGCTTTGAAGTGAAATGTAAAATTCTGAGAATTCATTAAGTCTTCCCATGTATTCTATTGGTTTAGCTTTTGAGTATCTTAATATCAAATGTGGAAGGGAGAAAATTAATGTTGAACAGTTTTAGAAAAGGAAACAAGAGGTGCTACTGTGATGCTTGCCAACTACCATGTGATTAATTATCTACCACATTATATTTATTTGCAAACAAAATCTTTCCATTTTGTCTGCTAGGAGTGGGCATTTGTAGCAGTGATCGTTGGTGCTCATCACAGGGCCTGGCAAAAAAAATGTTTGCAGCTAGCAAGTGAAATAAGACAATTGTGTCTTTAATGTTCAAATTCCTGATTTAATTAGGCTTATGCTTAGTTTTGATCACAGTCTGACTTCTGCTGGCTGCAGTGGGACTGCTTACATTTTTGAAGGATGCTCTCACACTGAGTGCTTTGAGGAATTCTTACCAGTATCTGCATAGTTCTTTGTGTTCTTCACATAATAACGTCTGGAAAAGAACATAACTTACAGAGTTATTTACTGGTTTATAAATCTGAATTTCTAAAGTCTCCTTGTATTGCTTAAAATTGTTATTTCATTTGTTGCCATCCTGATTTTGGCTGGCATAGAGTTAATTCTCTTTCTGGTACATGGCAGCTCTGTATTTTGGATTTGAGATGAAAATTATGTTTATAGCACACTGACATTTTTAGCTGTTGTTGAGTAGCACTTACACTAAGTCAAGGACTTTTTCAGCTTCCTGTTCTCTGCACACAGGGAGGTGCACAAGAAGCTGGAAGGGAATATAGTCAGAACAGCTGACCCAATCTGGCCAAAGGGATATTCCATACCATAAAATGTTATGCTCGGTGTATAAACTGGGGGAAGAGTGATTGCTGCTTAGATTAACAACTTATTTATTTAACTGGCAGATTGATGATATAGATCTCATTAGTGCAAACATGGAAAATTCACTGGCTTCTATTGGAGGATTTTGCTGTGGAAGATCTTTTATTATTGACCATCAGGTAAGCCAGGTCTCATTTTTATGTGGTGTGACAGGGAATGAGAGTTAGTTAGTAGCATTAGTTTGCAAGGACTGTTACGGTATAAATTATTATGTAGTACTTGATTCTATGCAAAGGGTCTGGTTCTATGAAATATTGTAGGTGAATTGGAGACCTACTTTTAAATCCTTACATGAGCCTGTAAGTGTAGAGGAGAGGTTGTTTAAATGTATATGACTTAACACTTAAAAGATTGCCTGTACTGTTATGAACAAAAAAAAGTGATTTTTTTTTTTTCCCTGCTTTTTACTTTTTCCCCCACAGCGATTGTCTGGTCAGGGTTACTGCTTTTCTGCATCCCTACCTCCTTTGTTGGCTGCTGCTGCTATTGAGGCTCTGAATATTATGGAAGATAATCCAGGTACTTAGTTGACGATAATCTCATTCAGTCTTTCTTCACCCAAAACTAATAACTCATGTGTCTTCCTACTTTGATTCCTCCCCCTTTTACTCTCTTTTTAGGTAATTAATTTTACATGCATGATTTTTTCTTCATATATTTTCCTATCCTGCTTTTCCTCTTCAGTGTCCCCTCCCCTTTCATTCTTCCAGCTGAAAATGAGTGAGTTACTTAAGGCTAGGAGGGACAGAGATGGTTGTCACTAAGTAAATAAGAAATTATCCTTATGCTTTGTAGACTCATTAAATGCCTCTTCCTTGAAAACAAATTCCTTCAACACAAATGGAGGAAGAAAAGGTTAAAGAGAAATAAATGGGAATATATTTCCTCAGGACTGAACAACCCTTTTCTTTCCACTTGCACTACATAATTATTTTTACTGCTCCAAGTAAGCATCCAGGCAAGAGTCTCAGGAAGTATAATGGTTCAAACAACTGCAGTTTTGGTAGGATGAAGTAGAGGACATTTGAATAAAGATAAAGGATAAAGTAGGAGTTTCTGCTCTGGGAATCAGTGGACTGCCCTTGTTGATAGAACATACATTTTTGTGGTGAGTGAAAGGGGTGAGACATATGAGAAGGACAAAACTGGCTAAATCTGTGTGTATTTGTTTTTAACCTTCATTAGCATCAGCTGATTGGAGGACATCTACAAAGACTACTAGTATTTTAGGCTGTTGCAAATAAACAAAAAATACTTGGTAGAGCATGCCTAGTCCTCAGAAGTTAAGCAAAAATGAGACAAAAATAAATTATGAGACTGTTAGCTGTAGTGGAGGGTTAACCTTTACCTAGAAAAAGAACAAAGATCTGCAGGTCCAGGAGTCAGAATTTCCTATTTAAGAACCTGCAGTGAGTTGTTGAAAGGATCGAGTATCTGCGTGGCTGAAATATTTTGTAGATATAAAGAAGTTGGACCTGCCATTTCAATGTCATTTCCAGGTATTCATGTCATCCTTTTCCTATGATCATGAACTAATGCAGCTGGAGTAATGAGATAAAAGGAAGTAATGCACTTGTCAGATCTTAAAAGCCTGTCATTTCCTGGCAAAAATGGGAATTGGGAACATTTTTTAAAGTAGTGACTTACTTCTTCAATGGATTTGTGCATCTCAATTTTCCTTCCCAGTGCTTTTTTTTTTTTTTTTTAATATTAGACAAATAGAAATACAAAGCAGACTCAGGATACCTAAGCCTTTTACTTTTCTTTTCTTTTTTATTTTCAATTGTGTGCCTGTGTACATAGACATTTTTCAGACTCTCCGGGCTAAATGCGAACGAATTCACAAAGCTTTACAAGGGTAAGTGTATTTTGGTGGTTGGTTTGTTTTGGCTGTTGTTGATTTGACCATTCCTTTGTCATGCCAGCTTTAAAGAACTGTCTTTGCCCAAATCTACTTCTGATTTTACAGATGCTTAGACTGCATATAAGTACTCTAAATTAGGTATGTACAAGAGGAAGAAAGTTGTCCTTTTCCTAATGTCTCTGTTATGCAACTTAAAAGCAGTCCAGGTTTTCAAAATCCCTTTCCAAGAATTGAAATGCGATACCTTAATGATAGTGAGTATGTTTGTAAGCCCTTACACATTTAAGTCTTTAAGAGACTGTAACAGCTTTCAATCTATGAAGTATTGATAAGCATTTTGACAATAATGTCTTAAGGAAAAGCATTTGGGGTGTAGTTTAGCAGATACACTTTCAGAAAACTCTATACACCTTGCAGTCACTTTTAATTACAGTATTGATCTTAGAGATGAGACTTAAGTGGTAAATAGTAATAGAAGTGTTCATTATGGATGTGATTCATTCCATACCCATTTACCACAGGGCTAGAAAACAGTCCAAGCCATATTTAATTTACTAATACAGAAATAGCCTTAAAAGCACTGTTGGTGTTAAGGAGGCTGGATTTGTCCCTTTTTAAGCTGAAAATCAGATCTTTCAGACTTCTCTTTTGTGTGGAAATTGTATATTTTTGTCTGAAAATGAAACTTCCTCATTGTTAAGAAATGAATTCTGATTTCAGAAAGCTTTCAGTGAACTCAAGTACTTGTTGAATCTTAGTTTGGCAGAGGCTCAGAAAAAAACATAGTAAATATTTTACATGAAGGTTAAAGTATGGCCATCAGAAGACCTCATGTTAAACTCCTAGATTTCTTCAAATAGTTGGATAAGATGAATTATGTGCTTCAGTTTACTACAGCTGTGACTAACAGAAAAATCTTTAAGGTTAAAATTATGTTTGAAACTTGCAAGCAGCCTCAGTGAGTAAGCGCATAGCAAATACAAAGCATGTTGTTAAGGCCAAGTCTCAGTTTGAATGGAGGTGACAAAAAGTTTGCTTCCTCCTCATCTTTTCTCATTTACTCTTGGGGGGGGGATATTTGTAATTATCTATTTCAATTAAAGAATTATGTCTATTTTGTAAAGAGAAGCTAATACTCCTTCTCTCTAAACAAAACATAATTGTTGTAGCACCTTGTCTTGAACTTCAGCAAATGCATTTGAATTACAGTGAGACTTCATCTGACTTATACTCTTACCTCCTTCCTTGTAGAACGGTACTGCTAGAAGTCAAATCAGTCCTAGGGAAGTAACTAAGAACAGATGTGTTATTGCCATGCTGTGTATGTCTTTCTATTTTGTAGATGCACCTTGGATTTCTTTTCTTTGTCCTTTATGTTTCCAAATGTTATGTCCCCAATCCCTAGATAGGCCTGCAGTAATAAGACAAATATAGTGTGTGTCTATTAAAGAAATAGCCTGTGTCTGCAAGTTTGCAAGTGTAGGTGAATGGCACCAGAATGTTTGCAGTTTGTGGCTGAGGAAGAAAATCAGTTTTACTTGCCTTCTGGAATGGACTGTAAATTAAAATAGCATTCTAGAAATAATGTAAGATATTTCCGTGCTAGAGTACACTATTATTTTTTTCAAGTTTATAATTGATCTAGTGTTTGTAGTGCCGGTTCTCTCTCCTTTAGGTTCCAGTTTGGTTGGGTTTGGATTTAACATCTCTTCTGCTCTTACTGGTTCTTGAACTTTGTGAAAATAGAAAAGTAATTTGAAAATGAGGACATAAACATATAATGTGTGTGAGGCAAACTCATAAAAGTCAGCATATCAAAATTACGGGTGATGGCAGTCATGAGTTTATGGGCCTGTTAGTTTTGGAGACCAGAGGGCTTGCTTGGGTAGCAGATATAGTTTTTTTCTGAGAGTAATAACTCAGTCCCAGTGATGTATCAGGACAATGACAATCATCTGTCAATCATTTTTTACAATTCAGTTAGATTTGAAGGACCAAATTAACAGCTGACCCTAAACACAGATATGGGAGCAATTCTACTAATATAAATAGTTTTAGCGGAGCTTCTGACTGAGTGACAGATGATATCGTAAGCATCTTCTGCAGGAAATAATTTTAAATTGGAAATTTTGTTAAAAAAGTAAACTTTATTTCTTCTTATCACATAAGTGGGTAAAAAGATTTATTGTTGATTTTGTTAATATGGACTCCAAAGACTTGATTCAGCTAGCTGTGTTTTTATCAGCAACACACAGGCGTAACACTAACATTTCTCCTGCGTTTTCATAAGGAACCTTTAAAATTTCTGTTAATTCTTTTTGCAAAAGGAGGAGCCACCATTGTTAATAGACTTGCTGAAACTCTATTGATATCTATCCGAAGGATTTTATTAGATTTCATAAGTTTAGTAATATTTACCTACTGGTAGCTGAAATGTACATGTTTTGTCTGCATTAGTATTAGTAACGTGAAATATCCCTTCTTTTTCACTGTCCTCCTAGAAAGCAGAAACACTATATATAACTTTAACACATACATTCAAGTTAGGACATGCATTAAAGGCTTTTTATTTGTTCTAGGATTTCTGGGTTAAAAGTAGTGGGAGAATCTTTTTCTCCAGCATTGCATCTGCAGTTGGAAGAGAGCTGTGGATCTCGAGAAAATGATGTGAAGTTGCTCAAAAGAGTTGTGGATTATGTGAGTGTCCCCATAGCAATTAAATATATCATTGCCTTTGATAATGTGGATAATGAATAAAATGCATATGGATAAGGAGGCTTGTTGGGTAACTTGAAATATGTTGCAGGAATGCTGCAAGAAACTCAGTTTCTTTGCTGACTGCAGAACTGTATTAANCCTTCCCTGGAGGTGTTTAAGGGACAGATGGACGAGGTGCTAATGGGCATGGTTTAGTGTTTGATAGGAATGGTTGGACTTGATGATCCGATGGGTCTTTTCCAACCTCATGATTCTATGATTCTATGTTAGACTTTTTATTTCATAATGATTTCCCTTACACATTTCAAAACTCAAGTTAAATTTGGATACAAAACTGTTACTTAGAAAATTTCTATAGTATTCTTAAGAATAAAGGGAATAAAGGCTATCATTTCAACAGAGTTCTAGTGCTGTGTTTTATCCATTTGAGGTTGAGCTTTCCATAATTTTGCTTCTTTGAGACTGTGAACTTTGTTTTAAGTCGTCATGCTTTGTATGTCATACCTTCTCCATCTTCAGTACATGTTCATTCTTTCTCCCACATGAAGGAAGTGAAGGTTGATGAAGAAGTTTGATATTTCAGGTGTCAGGTAAACTAGACTACCTAACAAAAAGAAACTGAAGTTGATTTCTTAAAAAATATGCTTCAGTATGATTTAATAACCTACTTAATACAGCATTTTCCTGTGATTACTTAGAGATGAAAGCTAAAGAAGTTATATTCTGTTTTGTGTGTTTATGCTGTATTAGAATTAGAGATGATTTTGTACAACTTTCAAAACCTTCATTTGGGATAGGACTTATTTATCTTGACACTAAACTCATAAAAGTTAGATTTTCGTATTGAGTGATCAAAAGGATATGGTATCAGAAATTCCTAGAGTGATAACAGCTGTATTTTCTTTATTCATAGTGCGTGAATAGTGGTGTTGCATTAACTCAGGCCCGCTATTTGGAGAAAGAAGAAAAATGTCTTCCTCCACCGAGGTTAGTAGAAAGGCAGTACTTATTTCATTTTACTGCATATGACTCTCAATCTGTTTTCATACAGTGATGGGGGGATGGTCAGTAAACTGGATTGAATAGTTGGTCTTGCTAAAAATGGGAAAAGTTCTGTTTTGAGGTATATTTTCAGCGGCTGTTACAGAATACTAATACCTTGAAGTCACAGAATCATAGAATGGTTCAGGCTGGAAGGGATCTTGAAGAACATCTAGTTCCAACCCCTCTGCCATGGTGAGGGGCACTCACTAGACGAGGCTGCTTATGTCCCTATCCAACTTGGACTTGAACACTTCCACAGAGCAAGGCATCCACAACTTCCCTGGGCAGCCTGTTCCAGTGCCTCACAACCCTCGTTGTGAAGAATTTCTTCCTAATGTTTAACCTAAATCTTCCCCCTTCAGTGTATAGCCATTCCCCCTCACCCTATCACTACATGCTCTTGTAAAAATCCCTCTCCAGATTTCTTGTATGCCCCCTTCAGGTACTGGAAGACCACTGTAAGGTCTTCCCAGAGCCTTCTTTTCTCCCAGCTTAATAAACCCAACTCTCTCAGCCTGTTCTCATAGCATAGGTGCTGCAGCCCTCTGATCATCATTGAGGGCCTCCTCTGGACCCATTCCAATGGTTCCATATCCTTCTCATGTGTGGGATTCCAGAACTGGACACAGTATTCCAGGTGGGATCACACAAGAGAAGAGTCACCTCCTTAGACCTGCTGGCCACACTTTTCCTGATGCAGCCCAGGATACAGGTGGCCTTCTGTACGTGCACATTGCTGGCTCACATCAAGCTTCTCATCAGTCAGCACCCCCAGGTCCTTCTCTGCAGGGCTGTTTTCAGTCATGTCGTCCCCCAGCCTGTATTGAAACCATGGATTGCCCTGACCCAGGTGTAGAACTGTGCTCTTGACCTTGTTGGTCCTCATGAGGTTCACACAGGCCCCCTTATCCAGCTTGTCTGGGTCCCTCTGAGTGACATCCTGTCATTCTGGTGTGACAATTGTACCACTCAGCTTTGTGTCATCTGCAAACTTGCTGAGGGTGGATTTGTTCTTGCTGTCTATATCATTAATGAAAATATTAAGCTGCGCTTGTCCCAGTATGGACCCCTGAGGGACACCACTTGTCACAGATCTTCATCTGGACATCAAACTGTTGACCACTGCTCTCTGAATGCAACCACCCAAACAATTCCTAATTCACCAAACAGTCCACCCATCAAATCCATCTCTCTCCAGTTTAGAGACAAGTTGTGAGGGACCATGTCAAAGCCTTTACAGAAATCCAGATAGATTTCATCCATTGCTTCTCCCTTGTCCACTGATGTGGTTGCCCTGTCATAGGTTGGTTTGGCAGTACTTGCCCTTGCTGAAGCCATACTGTCTCAAGACACCTCCCCATCCTCTATGTGCTGTAGCATAGCTTCTAGGAGGATCTGTTCCATGATCTTCCCAGGCACAGAGGTGAGGCTGACAGATCGATGGTTCCCAGGGTCGTCTTTTCTGCCCTGTTTAGAAATGGACGCTATGTTGCCTTTCTTTCACTCACTCTGTCAAAACTACTTGAATCACAAAGGCCATCATGTTTCCATAAGTTGTGCATCTGCAGTTAAAAACTGTGACAATCAAATTTCTTTAGTGGGTGCAGGGACTGGGGAAGTAGTCTGACCATTTCTGTTTAGTCACATTTCTTGTTTCTGGTTGAATATGAATGCATAGTTATTTCCCTAGACATAGTGATGTTGATGTGTTAAAATTAGTACAAGAAAAGTCTGAAGCTGAAGGCAATGAATAAAGTTTACTATGTATGTTCTGGTTTTCTTTTTCTAGTATTCGAGTAGTGATAACAGTGGAACAAACAGAACAAGAACTTGACAAAGCTGCGTCACTTCTTAAGGAAGCTGCACAGTCTGTATTGAATTAGAATCTTGTTTTGGATTCCTCTTTCTCTCAGTTGTCCTAAGTGTTTTCTACTGTGTAGTGACTTCACTTCAGATATTCAAGTTCTTCCACTGATGGCATTGAAACTTAACTGAATAACAAGATTGTTCGAGAATCGTACAAATGCAGTGTGGGGAAGTATGCTGATTTTGGAACTGGTGAATAACACAGTGTACTTGCAATTCAAACTCTAGCATTTACTAGCATTCCTTAAGAGAGGACATCACTATTACTTATAGGACTCTTTAATAAGCTGCATCTTAAAAAGTTTTAAATTTATTCCTTCAAACCCTTAAACGTTTTCAAAAATATCTATGTATGTTTTCAAAAATATCTATGTATATTTTCAAAAATGCGTACATGTAGTTTTCTGCCCCCCCAAAAAATCTTAAATTTATTGTTTTCTCTTTCTTACACTATCAAAATGTAGGAACTTCAAACAAATTTAAAGGAATTATTCCTCCCCTCTGCCCCAAATGAAGATAGGGTGTTTCTAATACTGCCAGTATGGAAAAATAACACCTTAAGAGATAATTTTGTGCTACATTATGTAATTTATTATTGAATTGTAGAAGGAACATCAGTTCTTTTTGTTTATATTTTTCTCTAACCACTTTTGGAAGCCAGTTTTTAAGAATGCATGAACAGAGAACTACATTTTCTAAATGGCATATTCATACTAAATACCATTTGCTTTCTGCTTTTCTTATGTAGTTATATGCATGTTTGATATTATAGATGAGATTTTTCATATTATTAACTTTAAAATGTCTAAATGAAACCTCTTGAATTGTGAAATTAGTGTAATTCCATTACACTAGGTTCAGTCAGGGGACTTTGCACCAGTCTTGAGGAGGAGTCATAAGCAACATGATGAATGAAAAAAGATTTTGAAACACCAACTAAACACTGGCTTAGTCCAGCTGTTTGAAGCACTAGAATTATGTATGCTATGTTTTGTCTCTAAACAGCTATACCTTAGAGGGGAAGACTCACAGATAATAATTAAGAATTTAGAAGGTACAAATACTACTGAAATACAACTCGATACGTGCACATAAAACCCCTGTGTTAATTGGATAGTAATATTTGGAGTAATAAAAATTCTGCACTGTCATGATTTTTAGTAAGCACAAGTGGACATTACACAGAGGGGCACAAAACACCAGTCAGAGGAAACTGATAAGAAAGGGTGGCAGTAAGTTGTACCTTTTTATAAAATAAAAACCATAGCTGTATATTTCAGGATTTTGCTTTAAGAATGCTCGTTTAAATTTTTTTGTATTCTGCCTGATCTGTATTCTGGGTGGTTTTGTACTTATGTGCCTTTTTTTTTGGTTACTGCTACAAGGACTAGGGGACTATTTTTGAGGAACGTTGTTTAAATAAAAAGTTAATAATGTTTGATTCAGATTTTTACTTACTGTACAATTAGATTTTTACAGCAAGATCAACTGTACTTTTGCTATTCTGCATCAGACAAGCATTTGTCTATGTTGCCTCCTTCAGTTAATAGTGACTGTCTCTGCACTAGCTTTAAAAACTCCACTCCTATGTAATTCAGATGAAGCAGCTAATGTTGCATTGAAGCACCTTTCTTATTGTTTCTTGACTGTTTGAAATAATTTTCTGTGCTATGTAGGAGAAACTTTCATTCCAATGTGAAGAAGTATTCCTGTTTCACTGACATTTACATTTTTCTCTATTAACTGTGAGTAAAAGCCTGTGAGAATCAAACAATTTCAAAAAGCAAAAATGTAGGGAAGGAAGCTGATTCCCATTTTACAGACTGGAACTGAAGTGCAAAACAACCTTCCCAAGACCCTCAGAGATAGTGAAAGATGAAAATTAAAACTTATCACTGTACTTGGGGCTTGTGAGCCATCTTGGTTTGATAATTGAAACTTGAATGAGCAAGTAATCTCAAGCCTCTGAAGTATAAGCTGGGAACAAATGAGGCACTTGGATTCCACATACCCAGCATTAAAACATCAGCTAAACTGTCTTTGTCCATTTTTGTTGTTTGCAGGTGTTAAGAAAATCATTTAGATCACATTAAAGCGGATAGCTTATGATTGATAGCAGTTGAAGTACTGCTATAATGTGTTTTACTTATAGTTTATATACATAGTCTCTGAGAAATCAAGATGCTTATGAGATGTAGCTGGTGAAGAGAATATGCTTAGTGTGTGTTTGGCCCTCTTTATTTTGGCCTTTTTTTGTCAAATGTCTCTGTCATGGCCAGCAGATGAAGGGGAAGGATACCTCTGGGGAAAAAAGTTGGTTAGTGTTAGGGGGACAGCAGGTGATTCTGGTTAAACTTTTAACATTAAAAAAATCAGAACCCTGGCAAGGTGCTTAAGTTCTTGGTGCTCTAGGCTGGTAGATACATGAACAAGCCTGTTATAGTTGCCTGGTAGTTCCGCTTTGTCCAAACACAACTTTCTTAGCCATTTTTTCAGATGTGTGAGTGAGGCTAGGGTCTTCATAAATAAATGAAAAGCTGTTCAGCAAAATACTGTGAGGTGAATCAAACACACACAGGCCTTATTCTGAAGTTACACTTTTCTACTGAAAATATCTGGATTCCTAATTTTTATTCATTTAATTAGGTATTTTTCCCTGCCACATATTTGAAACAGTGAGCTATGTAGAAGCATCAGGATAATAAATTGTGATAAAGATTATTGTTATTTTTTTCTCACTGAAGATTAGTATCTGGTAGTTGAGATAGAATGCATTTTAACTGTAAAAAGGTGCCCATTTGTTGAAACTGTCTGATGAAATCGGTTTTTTGCAATATGTGAGAACTGGGATGGACTGGAAAGGATTTATATTTGAAGGTATTCTGGCTTGAAGAAAACATGTTTACAAAGACATCTGTTCTCCTTGAATATTTAAAAAGAATTGATTGTTATTTATGTGCATTCATTGTTTTTATAGTAAAACCTACAGATGTCTTTTCTGTTTATTATAGTAGTCACTATTTTTGGAAGGGAGGTGAAATGCATAAGGAGAGTATTAAGAAAGAAAGAGAGGTATGACTGAATAACTTTGGGGTTGGTTTTTTTCACTTTTGAAATACAAACCCAATCACTGCACAAAATATTGCACTGTCTCCTTTCTGTCACTCCATGTGGACTTTATTATTTTAAACAGGGTTGTGGAGTGTTGGTATTCACTATCTATGAAGCTACTACCTCGGAAGTGTCTTGCATCTTAAGATGACCTGAGAAATGTATATGAGCTGCAAGTGCTGCTTAATCAGAGGAAATATTTACAACTAACAGAAGGCATTTGTACATTCAGATGTTTCAGTGTCCTAATAAATGGAAGTATCTGGATAACATTTCTTGTTGTATTTTTGTGTTGTTTTGCAGTTTTCATGCCAATAAGATAATAGGCTTACCCTGTCTTGCTGTTTGGATTTTTAGATTTTAGTTTCCTGTGCAGTTTGTGCCAGGTCATTGCAAAATATGCATAATAAGTCACATAAACTAATGAATCAACTGATCTGCAGGTTGCCAGAAGTATCTATCAGAAAGACAGTTCTCTACAGGACCTTGTAATACTTATGTAGCAGATACTTATGGAAAATGACTGTTGTGTCTGGCCCAGTGTCTAGTTTCCAGTTTTGCTGTGACTCTATGGAATTTCTGATCAATGAACAAACTCTTGAGTCCAGATGAAATATGCCCCAGCTTTGAAAGACCTTTATGGAATAAAATACTGAAATGTTGCCTAACATGTTACGTTGTTAAGATTTCTCTTTACCCCTGCTATTAAGGGTGTTACCATCTGACTGCATGCTCTTTGGATAACTGAGCTGCATTTTCCTACATGAGATCCAGTATTGGCAAAAAAACCACTTTTAGTATTGGAGACAGAGGAAACAAATTAGCAGAACTGGAAATATATAATCCACTGGATAACTTATATTTGGTGCAGGCCAAAAATGAGAACATTCTGAGGCCTGATGGAGACATGACCGTCCCCCTTGGTATCCTAGGGCCATGGAATTGCCACCTTTGAGAGGGATAAAATAAGTAAGAACTGAGGCATTCCTCACAGACAGAGTCATCACAGCATTTCAGTTATGGGTCAATGTCTACTGTGCAAGAGAGTTTGGCAAAAGGCAAACAGGGTTCTCAAATCATGTCAGCATTGTCAAGCAGAGAATGAGATCTGCTCTCATATCATTGGGTCTTGTCCCACGGTGCAAGACACAGGGACTAAAAAACATAGCAAACTTTGTGATTTATTGGTATATGAAGCCAAAAAGAAGGAATGGACAGTAGTCCAAGAACCAGTGCTGAAAGATTAATATAATGAACTGTATAACCCAGATGTGATGTTTGACAAAACAGACCAGGCTATTGTCATGGACTTAACAATTAGGTATGAGAGTGAAGTGACATCTTTGGCGCGTGCAGTGGCAGGAGAAAGTAAAGAAATACCAGCACTTTAAGGTTGAGGTGCAAGAATGCTGCAACTATTAAATATATGGTGTTTCCTTTAGGAGCATGTGGGAAGTGATATCAGGGCACTTAGAAACTGTTAATTGAATTGGGACTTCCCAGTTCCCAGCAGGAAAAGGTTGTGTGTTGCTTTTCAAATTAGGCTTTATTTACTTCAGTAAATATTGTATGTGTATTTGGTAGTCAAGCAGGATCTTAATGCAACAATGAATATAATTGTAAACTAATGAATTGTAAATTGGCTGATTATTTCTGTTTATCTGAGGTGGGAGATGATCCCAGGAATGGCACAGGCCAAGGGCCAAAGACAAAAGCCGGCAGTGTCACAATGACTTCATTCATACTGAAAATCCAGCAACAAGGTTATGTAGAGATGAGAAAGGGGCTCAAAGTCATGACGTGTCATTCATCCTGCCAAAAGACATCAATCAATGGTCTTTACCACCTTTACTTAACCTGGAAAAGGAACATGTTTAATTTTATATATGTTTGATAAATAGCTGGTAGCAAACAATACTCAATGGTAACAAAATTCCTATTTATGGCAGTTCAGATAGAATATTTTATTGGGGAAAGACTAGAGATCTGATTTTGATCCATCTTTAGATGTCCATTGTCAAGCTACACACAAAGAATTGCTAGCAACCAGTAATCAGCATTTGTAATAATAAATTTCCTGGGTGTTTTTTCCTGAATATGAACTACATGAAAGAAGTTAAGTCATAGGCATGATTGTGTATGGATTGTTTTACTGAAATATGTTAATTTTCAACCTTTGTTAATAAGCAAATATTAAATACTTTTAATTGCTTAATTTCTAATTTAATTGCCTAAATTGAGAATAAAAATTTTTAAATGTTTAAGGATTTTAAGAGATCAAAATTATTCAATTTGTTGCTGTCTTGTTTCTGGAAGCTTTTGCTTTTCCTGCAGCTTTGTTTTCTGGTCATCTTTCTGCTTTTTTTCTCCTTTGTTTTCTAGGAAAGTCACCAAAAACAAAGGCATTGTTCCAAGCTTAAAAACTATTTAGGCAGTGAAAGTATTTGGTATGCAGTAGACTTTGTTTTAGTGATTATGTCTACGTTTCCTAAATGCAGAGGCATGCTCCTGTTCAGCTGGTAGGAGGCAAGGGATATGCAGAAAGTTGCATTAAATTGGGGATTTAATATGATGGTACAAATGAGTTGGATTTATTAGATGATGATTCCAGTGAAAATGTAGTGACTCAGTTTTGGTCTATTTTCAGTGCTTATCTGTTCCTTGGTACATAGTACTGGTGAATGCTGTGCAATTTACATTACATGGATACTGAAGGTTTGAGACATAAGTTGAAACCTGTAGAAACGCACAATGATTTATGCATCAGTGTACACCTCTAAGTATAGAAGGCTGCTTTTGCCACTGTAGTGTATTTTTACTATTTGAAAGCATAGCATTAAGCATGCAGCTGCAGTATCAGATATACTGGAGTTACAGGTCAAAAGTGGAAACACTTTTTGAATGCTATGAGGTTAGGACAGCAAGATAGTGATGTTTTCTATAAAGGTGCAATTTGGTAGTATTTGACAGGCCCTCAGTTTGAACATGAAATGTGAAATGCTCATTAAGATTAATAAGACATAAGGATGCAAAATGTTGGAGTGGAGTTGCAATGGAGAAAATGGACAGTAAGACTCTAGCTATAATTAGTAATGAGACTAGGTTGTGGAAGTTAATTGTCACCCGAATTGTTGCTAAGCCATTGCTGATCAGCCCAAGTCTAGAGAGTAATTGCAAACTAGAGAATAGTAAGCTTGGTGTGAATACTGGAGATTTTTGTATGTCAGAAACTCTTTGCAAGAAAAAGTAGTGATAGTGACTGACCTTGCAGCAAGGTTACATGCAACTGTGAAATCGCAGAAACTAGCAGGTTAATAAAGTTATACAAATCTGAGTTTGATGTGTGGTAACAAAGGGAATTTATTATCTATCCACACATCTCTCTATAAGTACATTTGCTATGCAGGGGTAAGGAACGGGTTGAAAACATCTAGGTGGAAAAATACCCAGCCTCTTAATGTTTTTGAGCAGAGCTAGGAGATGGTATCAAATCACAAGTTTTGAACAAATTTTGGCTACTTCAACTCTAAAAAATGAAAAAGTCAGCATATGTGTACTGCTTTGACCACAGAAATTCTTTGTGCAGCCAGCAGGGCAGAAGAAAGGTGTAGCAAGCTAACTCTTGGTTGAAGGATTTCATGTCACGGTTGGAAAACTGGCAGCAGCATTTGCCTTTGGCATAGCTTACTGTCAAGCTGCTGATGGGCAGCATGAAACTTGCACAATGCCCAGTCTGTCTAGCTGGAGGGACTGATGCAGCCCTTTACTTCCATCAAACAGGAGTAGCCTTAGAAAAGTGTTAGACTGCTAGTATACCCCTTCATGTTTATCTTCCCTTGGGCTTGTATTCATGAATTTGAAGAGACAAATGAAGGAAGAGCACCTCCCTGTATAAGCAGACTGTCTTCTAGCTGCTATGTCTCTTTCAGTAGAACACAGCGCAAAATGCCATGGATTCATCCTGCTCTCTTCACAGATACCACAGTATTGCTTTTGCCAGGCATTAAATGGCAAAGAGAGGTTTGAAACATCTTTGTTACCAGTAACATTGGAACAGCAGCTTCAAGACCAATGGATAACTTTTAAGTGCTCATGTTTACCCAAAGAACCTAGAGATGAAAGGAAGTTAATTTTTGAGTTTTCTTGGAAGATCCAAGTCTGGACCTTGTCTTCTCATTATGTCTTTTCTTGTGAAATCATCCAGTGCCTTGACATTATTAAATAATTCCTGATGTGCATGCAAAAGCAAACTAGGTTTCTCAGGTAGCATAGGAGCATCATACTGTGTTTCACAATAGTTTCAGGATTTATGACCTCCTTACTACTTGCAGTGCTCTGCCTATTTATTTTACTGAAATGTTTTCAATAAGGTTTTTTTTCTCAAGAACTATGTGAAACTGTGGTGTGTTCCTGAGCAGTAATACAGGGACATAACACACCATGAAGACAGGCTACATAAATTCACATAGAAGTACTTATTTAACAAACTTGTTTTCTTGGCTGCTGAATAATTACATTGATGGTATTTGCTACTAGGAGATGCTCAAAAGTCTAGGCAATATGCTCAGCAGCTAGTATAAATATGTTGTTGTGGTCAGCTAAAATTACTCATTTTCATAAATCCGACATCCACTTGAAATGTCTCAACTATTCAGAGATGATTGGAACAGAAATATATGTTATTACACTTGTTATCTTTCCCACACATCGGCTGTTAGGAAAAGCTCTCTTCAGCAGAGAGAACGTTTCCCTTGTTAAAGGAAAATATTTCAACTGTTGCTGATGAGTAAAAATAAATAGAGATACATTTGTGTGTGTGTGTAGCAAAGAGAAAATAATGCTTTTTTCTCACTTGTATTTCAAGTTTTTCTTATACCTGGAAACATATACAATACAAATGACCCCCTATGCAAATATATGCTTAACACTGAAGAAAGTGCAGTTAAAATTTTACTTGCCGTTAGTTACCAGCTGCTTTCTGAAGGCATGTATATGTGTATTTTGTTTGAGGATCTGCAAAAAAGAGAAGCATGTACTCTTGCGCGTTATCAGCAGCTGAAAGCTCTGATTTTGAAGCTCAGCCTTAGGTATGTAGGTCAGAGAAATCTTCAGCAAGTGATTGCAGAGATATCTCTCTCAGTTCAAGGAAAGAGAAACTTCTAGAGATAGTAATGAGATCGCATATTTTCTTCATAGCTATGTTCACTTAAAATTTTAAGGTGTGTGTTTAAATTTTCTAAATAAACCAACCCAACATTAGCTTTTAGTTTATGTTAGAGCTTATTTTGAAGTACTAATAAATAACAAGTTTTCCATTAGCATGAGAGAATCCTTAAGACACAATACAAGTGAGCATTTTTGACAGTTTGAAAGAATTTGAATCTACTGTTCTTTTATGTACAAGCACATGAAAAGTGATAATGGAAAACATAATTGTCATTATCTTTAAAATTCAGATCCTGGACCACTATTTCAGTCTGGCATAGAAGTACTGATATTCAGAGTTTGTGAAGAGTAATAGGATGCTTTGAAGCAGAACTGCCTTCTAGGTAGAATCCCTACCTCATGGAGTCGTGAGTATGGGTTTACACTGAAGTTGTGATTTCACTGATTTTGTTCATTTATTGCTGCTAGTGCTTGCCCAATAAGAGAAAGAAACTAGTGACCTTGTGTGCATAAATTATTGGTTTTGGTCTGCTGGTACACTCTTATAGACAGGTAAATAATATACGGCCCTAATACTATGGGATTAAAGCATTTTTGTTGATATTCTGATCCTAATACAGACAACATAGCTAAAAGCAATAGTGTTGAGTATTAATGTTGCTTTTTAACATCAGAATATGAATGTGTCTAATTCTGATTGGGAGATGTGAGCCATCATGGTCAACTGACCAATGCTGAATATGTGAAATTCTACCCAGCATACCTGTTTCGTTTTCCTTGTGTTTTGGCCTGTTACCTGTTATCAGTCTGATTGAGCAGCTTTTCACTCACATAAGCAAAAGTAGGCTTACTTTTGTGAGATTTGTCAAAAGTTATTGAGAATCTTGAAGAATATGAGCAAATTGGTGTTTAGAGTTTTAGTGAATCCTGTTGGTATTAGCTGCTGCATTGGTTGGCTTGAGAACTGTAATATGGGAGGCAACTGTAGTATAACAGCTAGATCAAGAAAGCAGTACTTATACCTTCAGGCAGGTGGTTGTGGTTTTGACCTAATATAGCTTCTTTAATCATTTAGCTACACAGCAGATCTGAGAAGGCTCCAGATGGAGGCTGAACCTGTGACCCCCTGACATAAAACCAGCTATGATACCAATTACACCATCTGTTGGTCATAAAACCACATTCTCTATCTTTTCTTGGCTCTTCTGTTATACAAAAGCTAAAGGGTGATATTTGGAGCTGTTCTAGTTTATCCATGCAATTTAATGCAGAACACATTTTCACAGAGAGGGAGAACAAAGCACAATAGCACTAAAGTTCAATTTACATTCTCAGTCAGTGAAAATAAAAATGAAAATAAAAAGCAGTTGTCTGAATATTTTTTTATACCCAAACTATGGCTTCAATTGTAGTTTTTTCCCAGTGCTTTTGATTTAAAAATATTTAAAGAGCAAGTTCTCTCCCAGTTGACGTCCCTGAATTGAAAGATGATCTGTAATCATAACAATTATGGTAGCTTTGAGATATACACAGATCATGTTAGTAGACGATGTGTGCCTAATACAAACTTCTACACTTAATTAGGGATTTGTATTTGGTAGTAGTGTTTGGGTACAGTACCTATCTGAGTGCAGAGTGCTGTTAAGCTGGAGATTCAACCACTTCACATACGTTCAGAATCCCTCTGCATATAGGTCTCTCCTGTTTGACTCCCTGCTCAGGCTCATCAAACTGACTTTCTGAAATACTTCAATAAACTTTGAAATTGGATCTCAAATTTTGTCCTCTTGTGGGTACAATGATTTTCTCTGGTGATTTATTGTGGTCATCAGAAATGTGGAAATGTGGAATTCTTTGGGCTGGGATATAAGGAATGATGTGCTGAAATATGAGGTACCGTGTATTAGGAATAAAATTCATGGCATAGATCTATCAAAGCAAGGAAATGGGAGGAAATGTGTTCTGGTGCAGAATGGGTAACTTAGATGAGGTAAGCTGTACATCTTTTAAGAACATTCTCATAATATAATAACAGTTTTCTTTATCTGTAGTGTTTGACAGGTCTGTAGTTCTAGATAGTAATGGATGCTTCTGCAGGAGATATTAAATTCAGTGACTGCTTTTGCACATACCTTCTTACAGCCAGAACAGTTTGGACACCTTTCTTATCATATGGCTGATCAGTAGTCAAACAGACTAGAAAGGTACTGCCAGAAATGTGCCATGACCTATGTATTCTGGTACTGTGTCTGATGGTTGTTTCTGTGCTTTGTGCCTTAAAAAGTCCCTTCAACATTGCTTTTTAAGAAACCTTGTGCTCGTGCTCTAATACTGCCATTTATCTGTCTAACACACACACACACACAAAAAAAAAAAGTCTGCTATGTTATGTGAGAGTTCTAGAGAGCCAGTAGGTGGGAAAAATATTCTTAAAGGGAAATACTAAACCCCCCAGATCTTGCTGGTCCTTTTGTGCTTGGAAGCTGGCAAGGAAGCATTGAATAAAATACATATTAATTTATTGTTAATACATTGTTGTTGTCTTATTGTTCCTCCATCATTATCTTTTCATAAACTATCTTTTTCTTTCTTAAAAATAATAAATAATATATACCTATGGAAGAGAAAGACTTGAAAAACTGAAATTGATAAGTTTCTCTAGACTATTTGCCATTGGTTAAACTGAAGAAAATATTTGACTTTTCTGTTTCAATTTATTCTTTTTGTGCACATTTCCATCAGACTATACTACAGACTTGGCAAGTAAAAGTGGCTATGTTGAATCCAAAAAGAAAATATAAGTGACCGCACACTGACCAGTAGGACAGATAAAGTGACAAAAGCACAATTCAGATATATTTTTCTTCTGCCAGCACATCTATTGAGCATACAGTCACCAGAACCTTTAACCTTGGTAAAAACTAACATATCCCTTTAAAAAAAGTTATTTTCATGATCTGTGATGCAATCTATACTTTTAAGAATAATACTGACTATAACAGCAAAATAATTATGTCTGCATTTTTAAGTATTCAGGTCTCAGTTTTGCTTGTATTTGAAATCAGATTTTGATACTTCCGTGGTTGGTCATGTCAGTGACAAGCACTCATCCATCATGGTAGAATTTAAAATTTCATTGTGGTCACAAGCATTCTAGCACTTTATGTATTAACAGTAGTACCCCTCTTGCTGTTTGTAAAAGAATTATCTTGGAAAAAGGATCGCAAAAGGCTCTGTAATATGCTCCAAAGCAGAAACACATACATGGCAAAAATTATTGACAGTCTAGTCTTGCTGATACAGGAAAACTTCCATTGAACGCAGTTAATGAAAGAATAATCTGGGGCATGTCTGCCCCAGAACTTGTTATCAGAATACTATTTACAGAAGACTAGAGAACACCTTTAAAACTGCTTTACCTTAGTTAAGAGTATCCTTTCTTTTCCTTAAGATCTTGATGAACTTAAGCATGCAAAAGGAAAAAACACCAGACAATTCTAATAATCAAATCCTATAGTGCTGGTCTCATTTCCTTTATTTAATGACACTATAAATAATACAAAATACATTTTACTATCTGAGATGTCGTTCTTGTAGTCCTTTCCATGTCTTGTATGTTATATACTAAGGCATGCTGTTATGCTTCTACATCACTTTTTAGCTCTAAAGATGTTAGAAATAAGTTTGGCAGAGGAGACTTTACTGCTTGAGTAAAGGTGAAAAGATATTTTTGTGTAGGTGAAGGCCATTCTTCTGAAGAATGGACTTAAGTTGAAGTGGTACAAGTTTTCATGTCCTGATCTGAGATGCAGGTTTTATTTCTCATACTGTCACCATTTCTATTAAAATTTGCCAATCTTCCCATGATTTTAAATTATTTATCCCTAAAAAGTTGCTAGCATGGCATCTTTTAACTTCAGGTTGCATGTATCATGTTTCCATAAGACTTTGAAAGTACGAAGTATTTATTATGAGGTGAATCTCTGTTTTCAAGTCTTGTGCCTTCAGCCTCTGTGCTGTGTAACTTACATTAAAACTTTAGATCTCTTTAGGGGAAAAAACTGTTTGATCTGAACTCCTTCATAACTTCTGACAGATCTGTCTAAATACCGAATTACAGCAACACTGATGGTCAAACTTTAAATGATTTACATATGGTAGCTTGTGAAGTTTATGGCTATCAGTGTATGTTTTGGACAGAAAAGTTTCTCCTAATGTTTAATAAGACCAAATAAAGCTAGATGGGATAAAACTGGTAGAATTACGTTGTATAGATACTAATATAAATATAGTTTTCATAGTGGAAAAAAGTGAAAGATGACCTGATAAATAGAAATGTATTGGAAATTATTTTGCTAATTGTCTGTGTAAGTTCAGTACCATCGGTTTGCATCAAGTATTCCTTAGTCCTAAAAAGTGTTAATTGTAATGTTTAATCCCTTTGTTGGAAGGTATGTATGTTTTTGTTTATGTAGAAGTTAGCTATATTACTTTTGTTAGGTATGTCTGATTAAAATTTGCCAAGAAGGTTGTAGAATAGTTCCCATATGGATACAAAGTTTCTTTTTATAACATTTTAGATTTTATTGTTTCCATAAGTTTTCAACTTCATTCAGTCTTTTGTTTCAAGTCTTCCCAACAAATTTTTGTTATGATTGTTCAAATCTTCTTTGTAATATATTGCATCAGATTTTAAAGCAAATGCTGACAGCAGCAGTATTATACCATGCATACCAAGTGGATACCACATGGTTTGAATAACAAGCACTCCTGCTGAGTGTGGATCAAATCCAAATCCTTGCATGGTCATGTAAAATGCACTGATAGAAATCTGTCTTAAAATCTGCTTTTTTATTTAAAAATGGATTCTTTTAGGATTTATCCTGTCACTGATAGAGGTATGTGATTCCCACTAATGCTAGTGAAAGTTGAAAAAACTATGGCTTCAAGTAGTCCTAGAAGTCACCTCAACCTTATATATCGCTAAATAAACAAAATGAACCCCATTGAGTTTATTGTAGGTAGTAGGTAGGCTAACCTTAAGGTTTTACACTTCACAGTCTTTTGACATTATTGTCATTGCTGAAGACATGATTTTTTTTTATTAAGCTTTGACCTGGAATTCTTAACATTTGCTTCTTTTCTATTTAAAATGCTGAAGCTGTAAACTGAAAATAAACAGCAAAAGCTAAACTTCTGAAAGTACCATTAGCATTAACTCAATCATGTTATATATGAGGAATATATTTGTGTCTTGCTTTTTTTTTTGATATTTTATTGCCTTAGCATACACTAACAGAGAATTTCAGGAAACTGCAAAGGTAAACAGGAAGTGGAAGTAGAATGAATATATGCAGAACTCTGTTTTACATTATTTTCTCCATATTGCACTGTTAATTCTCCCTTCTTCATGTTACTTAAATGGCATTTTTTCCTAAGAATTTAAAACAAAAAGGAAAAAAAATGTGGGTTTGGGATATGAGTAGCTGGTTACATTAGGATGTCTTGTAAGGTTCTTCATTTCAGTAACATGCACATCGGTATAAAAGCATGACTGTGGTACATCATTAACAAAATATGCATATATCCAGTATACAGTCTGTGTGTTCTAGGAACTCAAGCTCTTGTTCACAGAGAAACTTCCTTAGTGAGGTTAGCATCCATAGCAAGCCATAGGTTTCACATTCAGCCCCACTGGCAACAGTTCTGCTAAAAAAAATTACAATTTTTCCTCCCATTCTACAGTGGAAAAAATGATTTCTCATAGTTCCTTCCCCCCATGTGTATGTATTTAGCTGTTTTTACTTCCAGTGCCATGTGTGGCTCAGATGCAGTCTGCACCATTCAAGTTCATTTCAGTGTGACTAGTGCTAGACTCTGTAAGTCAGTATATAACAAAGGTCTCCTGATTCTTTTCATACTCTTTCAAAAGTAGAGTTATTTATTTTCCCCCACCTTGTTGAATTAAAAATTCTGCAAGTATAGAAATGCAGTTTAAATAGACCACACTCGTATGTTTTATATTACAGACTAAACAGCAGCTTTTCTGCCAGTCCATGTCATCTTGTCTAACATAAGTGCTATCAAGTGTTGAATACTTCAGAACCAACCACACAGAGAAATATTATTACATTCCATTGTCTCTGTTTTCCCCATTATCCACAACTTAAAGGCAAAAGAAAAAGTGCTATTCAGACTTCCCCATTTATTCCTGATGTTCCCAGAGGGCTACAGCTCCGAGTTGGAAATGAGCTGTCCCATTTCTCCATTTCCTATTTTTCTTACCTGGGTTGATTCCCATGCTCCTCAGTAGTTGCTGAGAACCTGACAGAGGACCAGCATTGCATAAGTCAGCTATTGCACAAGGCAGCAATTGGCACATGCTGGTACCTTTCAGATGAACTCTTCTCCACAAAAATTACTCTGATGTCTCAGAGATATCATCAAGTCTATGCAATATCTAAGAGCATCTGAGTCTAATTTAACTGTGCGATTCAATTTAATTACACATTATTTCTAAAAAGTTCACTGCTGCTGCTACGGTTAGCAATGAAAGAAAGATATCAAGAAGTGTTCATTTAAGAGGCTTTAACAGGAGGCAGGTAGACATTTGTGCAAGTGCAGCAGCTGATGTTATGCAAGATACACCTCCATCAAAACCTGTGGCTCAACAATTTCTGAACAACATAGGAACTAAGGTAAGTTTTCTCTCCTGTTTGATCTTGGTCTAATTACAGCTGTTACGGAACAGTTTTAGGGACTGATCTGAAAATTCATACTTGCCTATTTGCTCAAGGTGATTAATGCCAACTGATTCCAGAGAAGGGATGCTGATCCCTGTAAACGGAGGCTCAGATGAGGCAGTGCAAAAATTTGAAATGCAAAAGTGGGACTCAAAGCAGGAAGTACATTCTCATTATTCCTAAAGGGAAACAGGACATGGTGCTACCAAAGTAACTGACAAGGTACAAAAACATCAACGTAATAAAAAATGAAACAACATACTTGCCTTCAGTCCCTCTTTGTCTCCCTGTGTTGTGTACTGAACACAAGACCTTTTCATTCACAAGAGTTATCTAATCTGCCCTTGGGTTGAAGCAATTACCTGTCACCCTTGACAGATCAGAGTGAGCTTGCAATTTAAGCCTAAGATAAAACATGAATAGTTTTTTCTTATTATTTTAGTCTCCAATCTTGTTGTGTCTCTTTTGTGAATAAAAGATGTATAATGTGAAATGGGTAATAATGAAATATTGACAGGAATAATATATTTAGATAAGGTTCTTCTACTTGTAGAATTTATAGATCATAACTGCACAGAAGAGATGCAATAATTAGGTAGTTAAAAATCAACCTCACTAAAAAGAAAAGTTCTAGAAAAGAAACAATAAGGTGAACACTTCTTTTTGTAATTCTGTAGCAAATAACTGTTCAAGTTATTCCAATTTCAGTTAAGGACTGAGAAGAGATAAAGAGCATCTTTAAGTGAACAGAAGTATAAAACTTACTAATTTTTTTGTAAAGTATGTGTGCATGGGACTGGTATAGAGACTATGAGAAGGTGAAACAAAGAAGGAAAATACAATATAATAGATAGTAGTATTGCAAGTTCAAAGCCATTTGATAACCAATTCAGGCACAGTGCAACATTGTAGATCTATTTAAGAAAAAGTCTTTTTAAAAATTATTGCACTTGTTAGCACTATGCTGCAATTAATAGAAGAGAACCTCAACAATCATGTGGGAGTTTGTAACCCTGTAGGTGTTTTCTTTCCATCTGACTGGCTTCAAAATATTTCTAAAGTAGCATCCAGTATAGTCACATCTTCTTTGGAGTAGTTCAATATGAAGTCTCTGTTATTCATACTGTTGTCTAGTTTAATTTGTGTGTGTGTGTGTTAAACAGTTCTATGCATGTCTGTATGTCTGTTTGAGTCCATATCACTTTCTCAGGTTCCCATTTTTTAAGCACAGGGGTCTGTGAAGTCAATAGAACATATTATTAGCTTATGGTACTCCACATAGTTTAATATTCATTCAATACACTGAATTTTATCTTCATGGATTTTTAAAGTCCAGGCTGTGAGTGAGAAAACAAAAAAACGTGGCAGACCCTAGGAAGACAGTATTGTAAGCCAAACATAAAACAGTGGGGTATGTATCCTGAGAGCCAAGGGCAGTCAACTGCTCCATGCCACAGTAACCCAGCAACACCAAGTGGATTTCAGTTATATTTGTACTCCCATTACTGGGAATATGTTGTCTTTGAAGTTCATCCCATTGTTTATCTTGCTCCCTTATGTGTGTATGCCATATGTACCCCTGAGTTTGGGAGGGAAGAGGATAAGAGAGGAATTTCATTTTACCACATGACTGAGCCATAGTGCAGGACTGCAATGTGTTTAGCCTGCCTCTGCTAGACTGAATTTGGTGTCCATTTAGTGGCTGCTTTGTGACGGGGAGAGGAGTTGTGAGAAACTTTGGGCCTGTAGGATAAGAAATAATTGCTTGTGCTGACTCTTTTTACTTTTCTCCTAGATTTTACCTCTTTCTCAAGCACAACTTTTTTTTTTTTTTAATAAACCCTAGGCATTCTTTGATGTACCTTTGACAAACTTGTAATGTGATGGCTCCCATCTGGAGTACTCTTAAATGTTCTTAAGGTCCGGGTGTGCAACTTGTGATTTCTGTTTCTGGCCCTGAGCTCCTGTGTGCTGCCGTTGAAGACTGCCTGTTCTCTAGCTAAGGCTAGCTTTAAAAAACAAAGCAACAACAAACCCCACCAAAAGCCCCATCCAAATCAAAACAACAAATCCCAAATCACTCCAAACCAAAAAAATCCTCACCTTCACTTCTTTCCTCTCTTCCAACCTCCCCTGCAACTGTTCTTTAGATACTGACATACACAGCAAGGTTCTTTAAACACTTGGTTCAGTTTAGTGTTCATTTGATACCTTCATGTCCAGATGATGACCTTTCAAAGTAAAACAATATGTAGTTTTGTGGTGACTTGCAAAGATCTGATGCATTTTGAAACTGAAAAATATTTTCATACTGCATAGCGTACCCTTCTCTGTTATCTAGATCCACTGGTAGAGAGAAAGTCAGAAGGACAAAAGCTGAACTAGAACTTAAATTGACTAATTTTGTGAAAGACAATAAGAAGTGTTTCTACAAATATATTCATGACAAAAGGAGGGCCACGGAGAATCTCCATTCTTTACTGGATACAGAGGGAACAACAGTGACAGAGGATGACGATAAAGCTGAGGTATTTAATGCCTTTTTACCTCAGTCAAGATGTTCTTTGGGGACTCAGCTTCCTGCAGAAAAACAGTTCCAATGGTCCAAGAGGAAATGGTTAGAGACTTGCTTGGCCAATTAGGCATTCACACATCTATGGGGCTGGATGGGATCCACCCAAGGGTATTAAGAGACCTAGCAGAGGTACCCACCAAACCCATTTCCAGCAGTCTGGACTGACTGAGGAAGTTCCACTTGGCTGGAGATTATGTAAACATTAAACTCATTTACAGGATAGGTTGGAGGGAGGATCTAGAGAACTACAGGCCTGTCAGTCTGACCTCAGTGCTGGGGAAGGTCATGGAGCAGGTCATCTTGAGAGCTATCACAGAGCACACACAAGAGGTTAGGTGATCAGGCCCAGTCAACATGGATTTATGAAGGGCAAGTCCTGCCAAGCTAACCTGATCACTTTCTATAACAAGGTGACCCACTTAATGGACAAGGGAAAGGCTGTGGATACAGTGTACCTGTAGTTTACTAAAGAATTTGACACTGTTTCTCACAGTATTCTGCCTGAGAAACTGGCTGCCACTGGCCTAGACAGGTGTACCCTCTGCTGAATAAAACCCAGCTGGATGGCTGAGCCCAAAGAGTCCTGGTTAATGGAGCTAAATCCAGTTGGAGGCTGCTCGCAAGTGGTGTTCCCCAGGGCTCAGCGCTGGAACNGGTATCTTGGCCTGTATCAGAAACAGTGTGGCCACCAGCACCAGGGAGGTGATTGTGCCCCTGTACTCAGCATTGGTGAGGCCACACCTTGAATACTGTGTTCAGTTTTGGGATTCTCACTACAAGAAAGACACTGAAGGGCTGGAATGCATCCAGAGAGTGCAACAAATCTGGTAATACAGCTGGAGAAAAGTCTTATGAGGAGCAGCTGAAGTAACTGGGATTGTTTGGCCTAGAGAAAAGGAGGCTGAGGGGAGACCTTGTCACTACCTAAAAGGAGGTAGTAGTGAGGTAGGTGTTGTTCTCTTCTCCCAAATGACTTGTCATAGGATGAGAGGAAATGGCTTCAAGTTGCACCAGAAGGGGTTCACACTAGACATCAGGAAAAATTTCTTCCCTGAAAGGTTCATCAGGCACTGGCAGAGGCTGCCCAGGAAGGTGGTTGAGCCACCATCCCTGGAAGTATTTAAAAGATGGGTAGCTGAGGAGCTCAAGGATATGACTGAGTAGTGGACAGGTACAGTTGGACTCAATGATCTCAAAGGTCTTTTCCAACAAAGTGATTCTATTATTTTATGTTAGGATGGACCAATACATAACACTGAGTACCCTCACCAGACTCCTTCCAAGCTGTGCTTTTCAGAGGAGAGTGACTAAAATTGTTTGGGTGGCCAGAATCAGGCATGAGTTGTAAGAGCCCCAGGTACT
This sequence comes from Piaya cayana, assembly GCA_013389865.1. Classification (NCBI taxonomy): domain Eukaryota; kingdom Metazoa; phylum Chordata; class Aves; order Cuculiformes; family Coccyzidae; genus Piaya; species Piaya cayana. The sequence continues at coordinate 1,172 of WAAB01019477.1, read as the reverse complement.
GTACTGGGAAAGTTTCTGGCCCTCAGTAGAACTAGGCATCCAGTTGCTATGGCTGGGGTAGTTCTCATGATGTATAACTGGATGTTCAAGGAATGTTTACATCAAGCAGGAGACAGCTAAAGAGACATGGAAGATTAAACATTTATATTTTGGGGTTACAAATGTGCACTTAGTTGTCTGAAGCCTGTCTGAATCCTATTTTAGATGTCTAAATCCTTCTGTCAGTTTAGGCCCATAACAGAATTCTGTGGGACATACTTTACCATTGTAGAAAAAAGCTCAAGAGTTAATCCTGCAAACACGAAGCATGTAAGTAATGGTTGCAATAATGTTTTTTGTGCTGCTTTCATCATAGGAATGGAAAGATGAGGTGTGGAATGAATCTTTTGAATAATGATAGTGTACCAATTAAGACTTATCTAAGCTTGTAGAATGATTACAGGAATACCAAGAACTTGAAGTCTGAACTACATCTGATCTTGAATTTCCTTTAAAGTTAATTTTGTTATATTTATTATGAAAGGAGACACACATGGCAAAGGGGATCTATCCAAATTCTGTGAGGGATTTCCAAGCAAATTAAAACTGAATTCCAGCTTTACCATTGCTTTCAACTACTCCTATCAGGCACATACCATATGGTCACACAAACACACGCACAGCTTTTTCTTTGTCAAACAGTGACAAAACTGTTTGTGTCCATATGCTGCAGAACATGAGTGAGCAATCTAATGGCTTCCTTGAGCAGGGTGAACCAACTCAGAAGAAATGTGCACTGGTCCATGCTTCTTTCCTTGCTGTACACATTTTCCTGTACTACACAGCAAGAGTTTGTAGTGTAGTTTCTTCACTGTACCGACTTCACCTTATTCCTGCCAAGTGATTCTCCCTACAAATGTGAAATATGAAACAGCATTTTTTGTGGTCAGTGACAAAATCAATTGTGGATATGAATGAGACTTAAATTCTCAACAGTTAAATTTATCTAATCGTTTAGCCTTTATAACATAACCAGCTTCCCCTGCTAAGTCAGAAAAATAATTCACCAGTGAATATTTAAGATCAAATATTTGTTGATATAAAAATAAATATAAAATGCTAATTTATTCTCAAAGACAAAAATATTTGGACCCATATCCTAGTTATTTTGCAGGGGGACGCCTAGGACTGAG
>WAAB01019476.1:0-16357 GCA_013389865.1 Piaya cayana | reverse complement strand
CAAGGCAGGAAGGGTGAGGACCAGGAAAATCTGAACCGATTTCCCCCTCGTTTTGTAATGAAACTTTTAAAAAAAGGACAAGACAAGAACATCAGTCAATCATGTTCTCTGGGCCTCGGCCAAATCAAATTAACTCCTGCTCTATTTGTTCCATTTGAAGATGATAAGCAGGACTTTAATGCACTCCGAGCTCTGTGCCGCCACCGAGCTGAGATTTCCTTTTCTAGGAGCTGGTTTCTGCACGGTCTTTCTACCATGGTGGCTGCTTTGATTAGACCTTTACGGCTGATTTAGTGAAATCAACCTCAGTTTGAACATTTTATTGTTCTTCTAACCCTTGAGAACTTGTCGCACTTCAAAAATACAGTTCGGGTTGGGACCGCCCGGCAAACTTAACATGAAATATCATAAATTAATAGTGTAGGTTGGGTTGGATCATCATCCTCATCATGGAATCATAGAATGGTTTGGGTTGGAAGGGACCTCAAAGCCCATCCAGTTCCACCCCTGCCATGGGGAGGGACACCTCCCACTGGATCAGGGGCTCCAAGCTCCAAGGTTGGATGGCACCTTGGGCAGCTTGAGCTAGTGGGAAGTGTCCCTGCTCATGGCAGTGGGGGTGGAACCGGATAATCTTGGACGAGTCTCACTCTAACATGATGGGGGGAAGTAATTTTTTTAAACTCCACAGTCGCTTTTGGAGCAATAGCTCTGAATTAGCCTGCCACTCTTCCGCCTACGAGTATTAAACTCTTCTTGATCTTCCACTGGAAATTAAAGATTTCCTGGATGAGGTGTAAATGCGCATTTACATCCACATCAAAGCCCAAATCAAGNTTGTCGCACTTCAAAAATACAGTTTGGGTTGGGACCGCCCGGTAAACATCGCATGAAATATATAATGATGATAATAATCAGCATAAATTAAAAGAGTAGGTTGGGTTGGATCATCATCCTCATCATGGAATCATAGAATGGTTTGGGTTGGAAGGGACCTCAAAGCCCATCCAGTTCCACCCCTGCCATGGGGAGGGACACCTCCCACTGGATCAGGGGCTCCAAGCTCCAAGGTTGGATGGCACCTTGGGCAGCTTGAGCTAGTGGGAAGTGTCCCTGCTCATGGCAGTGGGGGTGGAACCGGATAATCTTGGACGAGTCTCACTCTAACATGATGGGGGGAAGTAATTTTTTTAAACTCCACAGTCGCTTTTGGAGCAATAGCTCTGAATTAGCCTGCCACTCTTCCGCCTACGAGTATTAAACTCTTCTTGATCTTCCACTGGAAATTAAAGATTTCCTGGATGAGGTGTAAATGCGCATTTACATCCACATCAAAGCCCAAATCAAGGTATTTTCTTTTTCCTGCGCTGCCGGTATGGATGCGGTCATTACAAAGTGGTTCTGCCTGGATTTTGTAATCAAGGCTAAGTAAGATACAGTTGACAAGGTCAAAAGAGAATCATCGAATAGGTTGGGTTGGGTAGGACCTTAAAGATCATCCAGTTCCAACCCTCCTGCCATGGGCAGGGACACCTCCCACTGGCTCAGGGGCTCCAAACCCCATCCAACCTGGCCTTGAAGCCCTCCAGGGACGGGGCAGCCACCACTTCCCTGGGCAACAACAACAAGAGGTTTATGAGCACGGGGATTTCCAGTTGCCCCTGGACAATGCAGGGCCCCGGCTCGGTGAGTTTTGGTCAGACCAAACACATCCAGAGGATGATTGTCCTGGTGATGCTTGGCAGGGTGGTCTGGACGCCGAGAGGCTCCTTCAGGAATCGTTTCCTCTGCACTCAGCCCCTTCTATCTATTTTTCTCCAGCCTCGCAGTGCCAAGAGATGAAGACTATGGGAGAAGAACCCATCACCTCACCCACCCTCTGCGACCTGGACCAGCAATAACATCCCGACAGCTCGAAGCCACGATGCTCAGTCAAAGGTTAAGTGCAACAACCTTCTTCTTGGTGGGTCAACACTCAGCAGCCACAACGAGGTTCAAGGAAAGAGTCTGAACACTAAAAACCCTTAAATTTGACATTTTATTTCATTGCAGAAGAAAATCCAACATAGGCCTCGTTACGTTATGCATCTTTAATTATAAAAATAAGCAAAGAAAATAACTTGCATCTTTCTCGTTACTATGATATGTTTCAAATAACCTTTATATGAACACACTGAGCTTTAAAAATGTAATTTAAACAATAAATAATGACATATACCAGATATGCTCACTGTTTATTCCAGTACTCAGCAAAAAAAAAGAAAAAACACAAATCAAAATGAAAACAAACCCCAAACTCTCTCCCCCTCCTAAGTATCTTTAAATTATAAATACATAATGCAAATTTATAATGGCACAAAACGTCTAAAGTGCAAACAAATCACAATGAGAATCATGCAAACGTTTCTAGAGAAGCCCCTCCCCGCCCCCCGAGAGAAATCATCTTGCCATGAAGATTAAAAAAATAAAGCATTAGAGATTAAATAAAACATGAAATAACTGGACTTGGAGACTCGTTCCCCATCCCTGGGGGAAGGGGGGGATCTCTCTCCCCTAAGCCAAATCATCTAAAACCAGCCAACAACCTTCCCCCTTGATGGAGGCATCTGGCCCATCTCCACGTCCGCCTCCTCAGGTTTTAGATGATCGGCTTAGGTTAGATGGTTAAAAAGTTAAGCAAGGTGAACCCCGGACCTTTTGATTTCGTGGATGTGATCTTGCGGCTTCCTTGCTACTTCAGCAGAGGATAGAAAAAAAAAAGTGACATATTAAAGCAGCTCAAAAGCCTCCTGATGTGGTTGAGGCTCCCTCTCCGACACGGGGCATCCAGCCAGTGCCCAGCAGCAGCGCCGCTGTGGAGAGGCAGCGATTTTGGTTCACATGGGTGACGGTTACCCGTGATACCAGAGCAAATCGAATCAAAGGGAATTAATTTCCCAGTCATCTCCCCACCCGTATTAAGGGGACGGCAAGTTAAAATTCCTACTGGAAAGAGAAAGCTCATCATGACAGCCCCAAAGTGATGGGGTTCGGGGTATTCTAACCCAATGTTGATCTAAATCAACTTTATAAACCTTCTTTGGGGTTTTGTAGCGATGGGTGCACAAAGCAACAGAGGAGCCACTCGCTGCCCCGATGGAAAACGGTGGCTGCTCAGTGAGCTCTGGGGGTCCCCATGGGGGAACCTCGGGAACCCAAGCCAGGGGCTGCTGCACACGACCTTGAGCTGGGCCACCCAGGTGATGGTTGGATGCTGCCTCAAGCCAGGTAAAGCCCTTTCTGAAGCTCTTCCCCCAGATAACAGCATCTGCTTGATGCGCAAACCCTACTTAGTCATCCCTGACCCCTGCGGGCGAGCCGAAGGGTGCGTGGGTTCTGGGATCGGTCCCCGAGCATTGGTCAAACTTTTAGGATCAGGACATTCAAGGAGCCTTTGGTTTTCACCTTGCGAAACTTCTTTGTGTCGGACTCTATAGACCTGACTGCGATTTAAGAACGAGCAATATTGCATCTCGCTTGCCCTGGACGGCACGATTCGGAGTATTAAAAAAATAAGAAAGAAAATAACAATCCTCTACCGTCAGCAACATTTTTTGCTGCTTACAATTTTATGACAGCACTTTTGGGCTACATTTAATGAAGACAGCAATATTAGAAATGCTGCCACTGCATCTGGTTTCAATATATTAGCAGCAAGTTATTGTTTAAAGGCTTTGTGGTTTATTAAAAAAAAAAAAAAGAAAGAAAAAAAAAGAGTTATATTGCTTTAGATTCTGAAAAGGAAAAATAGATCCCTCCTTTCTTAGCTCTCTAGTTGAGCAAGAGGCATCCACTCTGCGGACGGACTCTGGGAGGACGGATTTGGAGCGTGGAACGGGGCCTCGCTGATCGCGTGCCACGCTGCGGCTTTGTTTGGCTCGCCGAAGCCGGGCTGGGCTACTGTGCGGAGCGCAGCTGCCGCCGCGGGACCTGCCGCTCCGCTCGTTTCCTCAGGGCCTGCCCGAGAGGTGGATGGGAGGGAAGGCAGAGCGGAGAGCGTCGTTGCACGTGGCCTCTTCAAGGCAGGCACATCGCTTTACTCGTGAAGCAGAAGAGAATTGAAGGATATTTCTTTCCTGCCTTTCCCCAGAAATCGGCTTTCTGAGGGAATTTATACCCTGTGGCAGCTCTTTGTCACCTGTCCGATAGCTCTCCAGCAGCAGGTGCGCCTCGGGTAGGACCGCGTCTCCCGGCAGTGCTGTGGAGCTAGGACTGGCCAGCCTCAACTCTTTCTTTTTTTTTTTTTTTTTTCTTTTTCTGACTATGAGAATCATGGAATGGTTTGAGTTGGAAGGGACCTTAAATCCCATCCAGTTCCAACCCCCTGCCGTGGGCAGGGACACCTCGCACTGGATCAGGTTGCTCAAAGCCCCGTCCAACCTGGCCTTGAATACCTCAAAGAAGAGAGGCTTGTTTTCTGGCCCTGTCTTAATAATTTCGATCCTAACCATCGTCTCTCTTCCGTTATAAAAAGGCCACAGAGTAGAATGTGAACTCTTGAATACGACAGAGATACCGTTTCCAGGAGAAAAAAACTGAAATAGCTAACTTACAAAACTAAGTTTATGCAATAAAGTTATTCTATTCTGCTCCTTTTAAGCAGACTTCCGTGGAATTTATGTACAGTACATGACAGATCTTTAAAACTATTTATACCACAGTTAGAGCAAGACCTTTAATACTCTAGTCTTAAGACAGGGTTTTGTTTTTTGTTAGATTTCTTTTAAAGCTTTAGACAATTAAATACAGTACAGAGATGTTAGCTTTTAAATACAATGCAAGGTTATGCGAGTTTCTGACTAGCTTCAACCATAGACTGGCACCCCCTTTTCATCATTTCTGGAGTACAAAATGTTCCCTTCCTGATTTGGTGTGTGGTGGTGGGGGGGTTGTTTTAGCTCCTTTTTGCACTGCGGTGCCAGCTCACGGTAACTAGACTCACCCCCCCCCAGCTAGCGGGTTTGGTAAATCGACGGGTTAATGGAGCCGTGTCGGAAGGGTTAGGACCGTATGACACTAAGAGACCAGGAATATGACATTCATATTCGTCCATGGCCAGCACAGATTCATAACACGAGTTCCATTGACATCGTTAGGACGTGCAATAGTTATTAGTGCATCTATCGTTGCCTACTAGCTTAACGACAAGAGAGAACGAGCGGTTCTCCTTGGTTGCTCAATCTTCAGACTTCCACGGTGTTAGCGCTACAGTACGTTTCGAGTTTGGTGTCTGAAGGCCTGACTACTGTACGGTTCTATTTAAGACTAAGATCATTCGGGGGGATCTTTTTTTTGTGGGGAAGAAAAGAGGTGGAGACGTTTTTTGACGGCGGGAAAGCTGAGACACTGAACACAGGCCCATGCAAAAGTGTTTTTTTTTTTTGTGTTCGAGAGGAATAGAAAATATCAATGACTAAATCTAAAACCGGTTCCTAGGTGTTATTAAAACTAGCTACAGTACACTTGGTTCGGGTGCATTACTCTTCTAGAAGAGAGACTTCAGCTTTGGTAGCGCTTAGCATCCCTTACACACCCACGGCGGCTCCCCCCCCCGCGCCGTTACGCGCTTTCAGCCGAGCTGCGCTTTGCGTGGGTCGGGACGGGGCCCTCACCTCGGAGGTTCCTGAAGTAGAGTTTTAGCTTCTGCGGCTCGGAGATCCGCCTCCTGGCGAAGTCGGCGCGCGGGTGGCCTTGGGCGCAGTGATCTGTCTGCAGCAGGTGGAAGAGGCTGGCCATGTTGGGGCCGATCTTCTCCATCAAGCTGTCCTTGATGGTGCTGACAGTCTCTTCGTCGCACTCCAACAGGCTTCTCACCAGCTTGTTGTAATACCTGCACGAGAGTTACCACCCATTACCCAGAAGCATCAACCAGCAAGACAAAAGAATCATAGAATCACCAGGTTGGAAAGGACCCACCGGATCATCGAGTCCAACCATTCCCATCAATCACTAACCCATGTCCCTCAGCACCTCATCCACCCGCACCTTAAACCCCTCCAGGGAAGGGGACTCAACCCCCTCCCTGGGCAGCCTCTGACACTGCCCAATCACCCTTTCTGTGAAATTTTTTTTCTTAATGTCCAGCCTGACCCTCCCCTGGTGGAGCTTGAGGCCGTTCCCTAACAAGGAAAGAGGAAACAAGGACAGGGCTGAACTCTAGTCAAGAGACCATTCCAAGTAATAAAAACTACGAGGACCAGAATTTTTAAGTTATTCAGGATATGATTGAAAGTGATTTTTCACTGCACACAATGTCGGTATTCTCAATGTACCTAAGGAATGCCCGGGCTCTGGCGATGCCGTACCCAGGACATTGGAAAGGAACACAATCCATCAAACAGAATCCATTTAATTGCTCTAAATGAGCAGCTGCTCCAGTTCTGTAAGGTAAGGCCATAAGATCATGGTGTTACACCAGTGGATCAGAAAGAAGGTGGGAGCAAGGAGCTAAATCAAACTAGGAATTTGCTTAACTGAGTGTTTTACTCTCTGCTAAACAAGTAAAGTTGCAAAAGCTTTACGAAGGAAGATAATTGCATAGAATTGTGGAATGGTTNAAAACCCTTCCCCTCATCCTCTCCTGTCCTCCCTGATGCAGAGCTCCTCCCCAGCCTTCCTGGAGCCCCTTTCAATCCTGGAAATCCTGCATCTTTCTAAGAGACAGCTACTGCCAGGCAGGATAACAATCCACTGAGCCACTCTGACCCTTCCCATGAAGGTTTCCACCTCGGTGGCATCGTTCCCTTTCATCCCCTCCAGGCAAAGCCTTTAGCACGGCACCAGGAGCAGGAGAAGCAAGCTCAGTCCGAGTCAGAGCAGATGCATGTGCTCCCTGGGGACAGATCTTTAGGACATACAATCAGTTGTCACTTCCAACGAGCTGACCATGCATTAAATCCCAAGCGAGGCCCTTCTGCCTCCTTTCCAGCCTGATGCTGCACCTTTTTCTCTCAGCAGCCTTGATTCCACGCTCATTGCACAAGGAGGGGGCCAGGAATTTGTGGTGATCTGCTTCTTGAGCTGAAGTGCTCAAAAGAATCACTTTCAACAGGGCTAAGGCAGAGTCAGAGCAGCCCCATGTGCACCCCTGCTGAGTGGGACCTCATTGTCCAAGAGAATATCTTAGGGGGAGAAAGTTGGGAAGAGAGAAAGTTGGGAAGAGAGAAAGTTGGGAAGAGAGGAGAGGTCTTGTATTTGCCTGGCTACTTCTGCTCCTTCTGCCTGAAAGGACACCAGGGAACTTATTTTAAGCCGTTAAGGTCACCGTGACATTTTTCCACAGGAGCAGAGAAGAGAATAACCTGCAGGTGGAGGAGGGGAAGGAAGAGGGAAATGAGAGTCCACATTCAAACTCCTTTCCTAACTCTCAGCTCTGGCCTTTCGAGCGGCCAGGGGAGGTCAGGTGAGGTTAAAATTTCTGCTGCTCTCGATGTAGAAAAGGAGCAGGGCTTTGGCACGGCGGAGCACACGTCCCCAGTGCGAATATGAAGGTCTGAAGCGTGCACGGTGGCTGATGGTGAATACATCTGCGCGAGCCGTGCCTTCGGCTTCAATCAGTCCCATAGTCTTAATGGGACAGGAGGAAGGGAACCTACCTACCTTCCTCTGTTGTGCTGCCTACGCCTCCCTCAGACAAAGACAGCTTGGTGGTTGCCATAGCTGGAGCCGCAATCAAACAACTCGCTGGGGCCTTTCGGTAGTTAAAGTGCAAGCAAAGGCAACGAGGCTTTCCTCTCCTCCGGCTCCTGCCAGAAGATTAAATCGCAGGAAGATGCTATGACCTTTAACTACTTCCCCTCGGCGTCCCAGGCCAAGTGGCACATTCTTATTCTGTGGCTATGTTGGGACAGGGGCTGGGAAAGCAGGATGCTTTAGGAGACCTCAATGTAAACTATTAGCTGGGAAATCCTGCTGCTTTTGTTACTCAACGTGTCATAATATCCTTTGGCTTCCACAAGGGTTGGCGGCTCCAGGGGGGAGGAGTTCCCTTCGCTTGGGAGACGGCGGCTCCCGTTCGGGCTTGGTCTTCTGGAGAGGAACATCTCCAGCACGTAGAGCATCGCCGCTGCTGTCACCACATCCTCCCTCGCTTGAGCGTCCGCACATCCCACCTGCACCTAATGCCCCTACAACCCAGCTAAGGTCTATTTGACTCTTATGATCCATCGCATTAACCTGAATGGCTCCTCCAGACTCTACAACACTCGTCCCGGCCCGTGGGAGAACACACAAGCAAACCTCTTCCAAATTTGCTTGGGGAAAAGAGGAGAAAGACCCACAGGGGTAATTGTCACCTTCCCATAAGTATGAATTTCGGGATATAGTATCTAGAATAGTTTCCTCTAATGGAGTTATGCTGGTTGGAGTTGCCACATCTCCATATCACTTGCACGCCTGTCCTAGGATAGGGCTGGAGGTTTAAGATGCTTCCAGATCAAGCCAAGCAGCCACCCCAGAGGAGCTGTAGCATTCGCTGCAGCCAGCCGACATGTTCAATCGCAGCTTGGTCTGTTTGCCCTCAAATTCTAGAGCAAATTTACTCAAACTGTTCAAAAAGATCCCTTTTATCCCAATCACAAGACTCGGCACTGATTGTTCCAGGATTTAGAGGAAGAAATCCCTGCCCTTGCAGCATGACTGCGCAGACTGCAGTAGCTCCCTGAAGCCTCTCTCTGTCCCTTGTCCTTGGAGGATGAGGACAGGGCAGTTCTGCGCTCAGATAAAGGCACTGGAGAGCGGCGCGACGTGCCTGTTTCTGCATTCAGCTTTTGCTGTCGAGAAGGAACAAGGGTGAACGCGACTGTGAAAGAGACCACTAAGAACACCAGCCTGTCCCTAGAAATCTCAACTACAGCATCACAACAGAAGAAGGTCACAGAGGAGCCTGTTTGCTGCTTCCCTGTAAGCTTCCTTGGTTCTTCATGAGAAGTCAGAGGGCAAGATCTCAATTTCCAGGTGCCACAAACCCCAAAAAGAGGATCGGTGCAGCCTTGGAGAAATGAATTAAGCTGCAATAGGTTGAGAGGCTCTTAAGAGCTCACCATGCCAGAGATGCTCCATTAATCAAACCAGTTTGGTATTTAAAAGCTCTGCTTGCCGTTATATTGCATTCAGAGTTGCAGAACTAACATTTAAACACGCTCCAGGCTTTGAAGCACATCTAATTATTGTTATGATTCTCCCCTGGAGATGTTTATAAGTATTATTTACCAAAAAGAGAATCAGAAGAATGCTGGTAAAACTTAACAAGGACCTGAAAAGGCGGTGGCCGTTAATCTAAACTAGGGCTTGTAAGAAGCCGGTCAGCTCAGTTCCTCTAATTTCTTTCTCTGCGCTTCACATTTTTGCATTTGATGCACTTGAGCTCCACGTACCGGTTTGAGAACTGATTCGGAAGCTGGACGACCTCCGTGATGGCTTCAGGATTTCGCTTGGCGATGCCGCACATGTCCAGCTTGCTGTAGCACTCCTCTTGCACTTCGGAGATCATTCTTTGGAACGTGGAGCACCTCCGGATGGCGAGGAACACCTTGGACGTGACCCCGTTTGCGATGCATTTCAAGCTTTCTTTTACAAAAGCTTTTCCCTGGAAACAGAAGCAAAACCTTAAATTGCAACGCGTTTCCTGGGAAGGGGGTGTATTAACAGATATTCCGCTGTGGCTGGCGGCTATTAATTACTCTCACTGCAATTATAGACCTGATGGGGATCCCTTACCAAGAGATTTGGACCCTAAATGCTCTCAATTACTTCATAGCTACCTTCACAGCAGTTTAAATTGAGATGCACACGGTCCACGGAGAACAGGGAGCTCCCATTCCCAAGTGATTTAGGCAGTGGAAGCCTTTGCTTGAGCAGACTGAGCTCTGCTAGCACCAAAGAGGGACCAATTCTGCACTCAGGAGGGGACAACTTGCTGCGATTCTATGGTTCTATGATGATTCTATGATTTTATGATTCTATGATTTAATTCACCTGGTTCCCCAGCCCTCAGGATGCTTGAAGAGCTTTTAAGTTCATCCTTGGGAATGAGAGGGAATGTGCATGTTTCGGGAAGAAAGAATGAAGGAAAAGGGCCCTTGGCAGAGCCAGGGTCCTCTAATATTCTCCTATTTATTCTGCTGCGAGTGCCTGCAGCTCCGGAGAGGCTGACCTGGCCGTGCTTTCCCGAGCCTGAAGACTTCCAATCCAAATCCCAGCCCTGTGCCAGGTCACACAGGCAAGACTGACTTTGTTAGAAGAACGTGTCTATTTCCTCCTGAAGAGGAAACTTTGCTCTCCGCCCCGTAAAAAAGCTCCTTGCCAAGTCCTCACACATAACGTACGCTCTGTGGAAAAATGTGCCGGGGAAAAGAGCCCCGAAGGATGCGTTTGTAGCCAAAACCCAGAACCATGGCTCAGAGGAAGGGCTGCAAGAAAGGAAGGGTTAAGCCTGCACAGACCCCTTCTCAACGAGGATGGAGGAGTTAAGGCATCCACCCAACAAAGCGTTTAAGCCCACGTCACAGGACTTGCAAGAGCACTTTATTGAACGGGGGCATGAAAAGGGAGTTCTAACCGTGAGGTGTTATTCTTGTCCCCTTTATGCTTGTACCGTACCTGAGTGTCAAATTTAGCAGCACTGTAGAGGAAGGATTTGCAGATGTCGTACATGCCGTCCGTGTCGCACGTGGAGTTCTCCAGGCAGGCGAAGGCCCCGCAACCCACCTGGAGGGCACTGTTCAGGCAGCGAACCACCTCAGCTGCGGAGAGAGGAACAGGGACAGCGTTATAGACGATCCCCGAGGCCGCAGAGCCCTTCTCCAGCTCAAAGGCTGCTCAACTGCGCTCGAGCAGCAGCCTTGTTGCTTTTGGGGAGAGTTAACGAAGAGAGGCCAAAGTCATAGAACTGAAGTCATAGACTCATCAAATGGTTTGGGTTGGAAGGGTCCTTAGAGATCATCCAGTTCTACCCCCTCTGCCGTGGGCAGGGACACCTCCCACCAGATCAGATCAAAATCCCATCCAACCTGGCCTTGAGATCACCAGCAAGTCAAGGAAGAGAAACTGCAACACCCCAAACATTCAATCGGTTGCACATGGATTAAAAGAGAGGCAACACCTGATGGATGGAGACTTACAGTTCCATCCCGACCGGATTCTGACCACGTGCACTTACACCTTTATTGAGAGTTGCTCTAAAAGGCAGAAATAATGAGGAGGCGTCTATGAAGAGCGCTGGGTGGTGAGGTCTTCTCCACCACAGGGAGGTGAGAGCAGCTTGGCAGCATCTGCCTCCCAAACCTCTTTTGAGACTGAGACCAAAGCGATTTACAACCAGCTGGCATGAAATTGGTCCTCATGGTGAGGCTTTGCCAGCCTCGGAGGTCTCGGGGCTTTTCTAAAAAGCATAAACTATCCAGAAATAAGATTTTTAGTTTGCACGTCAAGTCAGAACTACAAAGGGCTTGGGCGAGCGGCTCGGTGCCAACCACTAACCTGGTGACCAGCAGCTTGCAGGCACAGCTGAGAAAAAAATCAGCTTGCTGAAGGCACCTTTGAGCAGAGAAAGTTAAGGTAAAGGAGCTGCCCATGTATAATTCTGATTATACAGGCGGGTCTCCACGCCATCCCATCTTTTTTAGCTGCAGATACGAGGCATTTTAACAATGAATCAGCAGTATTGCCACATGATTGCCCTGAAATTAGTCGGGATTAACCTTTTTTGGTAAGCTGAACATCTGTCCCCTTATGTGGCTGCGCAAGGCATATTCATTACTTTTGCAGATCAGGTTACAAGGCGTTCTCGAGGAAGAAACGCAAAGCCAGCGTCTCCCAGCGAGATCCTAGGTGTGGGGAAAGTGAGGGTCTGCGTTTAGGGGCGCGGAGCACACCTTATTAGGAGAGAAACCGTAAGCCTCGAGATGCACCCGTGCAACCCAGCTCCTTATAGAAAAGAGGAGGAAAGAAAATACGAACAACATTAACCCCTCCTGCTTTCCCCCCTCAAAGGGAAGAATATTCGGTAAGATCATCCTCTGCCCATCCCCCAGGTCATTCCCATCGTGTTTCCACAGGTTCAGATGATAACTTTGCTCTCTGCAGACTTAGGATGCATTAAGCCTTTATTGTTTTAGGCACGGTGCGATAGTGAGCCCCAATGTTTCTATAGCAACCAAATACAAAAGGAAATTGAGCAAACACCCTAGGATAATGCTGCAGAGCCTTGCGGATCTAAAATAAGACATTTGCTAATGAGCTCCGAATTAGAGCCCTAATATCATTTTCGGTGGGCTAGAAGGACAGCTTTTTAATTCCCATTGTTCAAGACAACGTCTCTTGAACTTATCGCCGCATCTCCAGCGCGCAAAGTGGAGGAATCCATCGGCAAAGCAAGTTTGCTAAATGTCACGATTGCATTTTTTTTTTTTTTTTTTACAGCAAGCAGGGTTTGAAAATCAAATGCTAGTAGCAGTGGACAGTTTCTAGGTTACTGCATTCTTCAAAGTCGCATCCCTCGCTCTCCCCCTCTTTGAACAGGCAGATGTTAGGCAGAACAATAGTTCCGTCACATTTCCATGGATTTTTTTTTTTTATCAACTTCAGAAAAAAAAAAAAAAAAAAAAAAAAAAAAAAAAAAAAAAAAAAAAAAAAAAAAAAAGCAAGGAATCCCACAGCAAAGTACGACTGCAGCTGGGGAAGGGAGAAGGGCACATGCAAGCAGGGGAGGGAGGAAAAGTACATGGAACTTAGGGGTGAGGAGGAGAGAGAATGGATTGCACCCTGCAAGCAGATCACCCAGCGGTTCCCTGCCCCGGCTCGTGGGAGGAGGAGGTTTCTTCTCCACCTCTGCACCAATATCCACCTGAATCAGGCTCTGAAATTCAGATTTGGTCCTAGCAGCTGTTAAGTTTATAAGGAAAAAGAAAATAAGAAAGAAAAAAAGAAAGAGAGGGGAAAAAAAGAAAGAGGAGGAAAGAAGAAAGAGAGGAGGGAAAAAAAGAGAGGAAAAAAGAAAAAAGGAAAAAAGAGAGAAGAGGGAAAAGAGAGAAAAAGAGAAGGGAAAAAAGAGAGGGGGAAAAAGGAGTAAAAGAGAAAAAAAGGAAAGAAGAGAGGAAAAAAGAGGGGAAAAAAGAGAGGAAAAAAGGGAGGAAAAAGAGAATAAAAAGAATAATCAGCAGTAAGAGATCTGAAACAGTTCAAGCCATCAGGGCTGGGGCTCCAAGCCCTCCTTGCTGGGTGTTACCTGAGTTCTGGGCTGCCACCCTGGGTTTCCTGGGGCTCACAGAGTCATTCTGTTCAGCTTCATAGGATGCGGACGCACTGATCACCAGCAGCAGGAGAAAACCAGACTTTAGGAGCATTCTCTGACAAGTTTCCGCTAAGTGTGGGTTTTTTTGGGGTGGGTAATTAAATTTTTTTTTTTTTTTTTTTTTTTGTGTCTCTCTTTTTCTCTCTCTCTCTCTCTCTCTCTCCTCTTCGGCTTGAGCAAAGATGTGGATCTGGATACGCGCTCCCAGGGAGAGAAGCGAGGAGGCTGCTGAGGCTCAGGGATGTGCCTGGTCCCTCTGGCTCCTGCTCACTGGGGGACCAGGAGCTGCTCTCAGGGCTTTTATATCCACCCTTATCTGTCCCCCTGCGGGCTGCAGAGCCAATCGGGAGGCGCTGGGCAGAGCCAATGGCAGAGTGGACTCATTCAAGCCCCAGAAAACTGCAACTTCACAGGAAGAATTTTTTTTTTTTTCTCCAGGCAATTAAAAGTACCTGCCAAGCAACGAGCCACCCAAAAGTTAATCTTTGGCGAGGCGGTGGGAAAAGAGAAGAGAAGGAAGGGGGAGGATGCTTCCTATGGCTAATTGAGCTCAAGGAAATGACAGAGCAGACCTAAATCTTCCCCCCAAGCCCTCAAAATTCACCTGCCGTCAGGGAAAAGGATCATAAAATCGTAGAATCNTTCTGTGATTCTATGATTTTTGCCCGGCGCATCCAATGGGGGGGAAGCGAGTAGCCAGGTGAGTTCTGCCCCCCCAAGGAAAGCAGGGAGGACGTACCTGTGTGCGTGCGGACGGGAGGCATCGCCTCACGCCTGCCAGAGCACGTGTGCACCCGCTGAACCCGGGTACACACACACCTGACACCTCACGTAGGCACATGCAAATACCCCCTTGGTGCTAAAACCTCACTCCTCGAACACCGCAGCCCTTATCTTCCACGCCACTTGCACAATTACGTTCATAAAATTGTACGTTGTACCTCTGGCTTCAGTGGAATCTCGCTTTTACAGCTTCCCAGAGGAGCTCAGTAAATGATTTTTTTTTTAGGTGTTTGGTGGTTTTCCTCCCCCCTCCCAAATCCAATCCTGTTTTTCAGATTTCATAACGGGAGGAGGCACCCTAATGCTTGATTTAATCTTCATTTTAATAGGCACATAATGAGGATTAACACGCTAGAGAGCTGATTATCCTGTATACCAGAGACAATTTAAGGCTCTGAGTATTTAAGGGATGAAAGTATCAGCTGCAGCATTAAAGCCTTCGAGCTGAAAGGAAATCGGGAAGGTGCACGGAGAAAGAAGATTTATAGATAAAAAAGTTACAAGTTCCTGCAGCTTAGAATAAGTCAAAAGATTTAGATATCGGATATTACTGATCGGAGAGGAGATACGGCTTATTTTGGATCTGGAGCGTGTTTGATCCTTGCTCAGCTATCCCCGTGGTCTCTTCCATGGAAGGAAGAATACGCTCGTCTTTGATGCCAGGCAAGAAAACGCAGCTCGAATAGATCCCTGGATCCATCCTCATCCTGAGGTTGCGTGGTTGCACAGTTCTAACTAATCTCATTTAAGCGGAGGTGCAAAAAACCTCCTCGTCCTGTGGGCATTCATTCAGGGTTTAGAGGGAGGCTAAATTTAAAAGTCAATAAGGAAGCAATTTCAAGAAAAACAGAAGTAGCTTCTTCCTTAGCGGAGCTCCAGGAGCTGTGCCAGCTGCTTTACCTCGTTCCTGCCTCTTTCGCAGAGGTTTGACAGCTCGGACTGTGACAACGGTTCCTCTCTCCCACCCCCCCCCGAGCTCCTTTTGCTTCCCTGACAGCTCCGCTTGGGCTGCGCAACGTGGGTCGGGTTGGTCTATTCGGTGTCAGCGTCGATTGGAATAGGAACAGGAGCGAGGTTGTGCTCCTGCCTTGGGGTCAAAATAACAGCTGTGCCAGATGTTCCAAGAACAGTCAAAAAAAAAAAAAAAGCACTGAAAAAAGAAGGGTTTCGGGTTTCGTCTCAGTTCTGTGACGCTGAGCCAATTTCATTAAANAAAAAATAAAAAAAAAAAAAAAAAAAAAAAAAAAAAAAAAAAAAGCAGCAGCCCTGCAAGAGCGCTGTGGTTTCTCTACTTAATCGGACCAGTCCAGTTTGCAAGTGAGAATAATCCCATAGGGGTTGATTCTGATTAAATCAAAAGCAACTCTGGCATTGACTTCAATGGGGGATGAATCACCGCTCTATCTAAGTCCTATTTGGAGGGGAAGCGTTGCATTTTCCACAAAATTGAATTTCAAACTCAAAGCCCGATTTCTCCACCCCATCCCCCCCCCCAAGGTGAACATTCCTACTTGTCTTTTCTAATGTTTCAATCTGAACTGGAGTCGTTTGCAAAACAAAACAGGTTGTCCTGGCCCTCCGAGCACGTATACATCCTGGTTGGAGTCCAAGTGGTAGGAAAAATTAGTAGCGAGTAGTTCCTATAGATACTAAAATCCTTTCAGCACGTTTTCCTCTTTCTCATATCATTATTCCAGGGCTCACTAACTTCTTCAGAGGCATATTTAGTATTTGTATCTGACATGTGTGTTTAAAGCAAATGGTTTTAATCGCGGCATTATAGAATTATAAACTGGTTTGGGTTGGAAGGGACCTTAAAGCCCATCCAGTCCCACCCCTGCCCTGGACAGGGGCACCTCCCACGGGATCATGTTGCTCCAAGCCCCATCCAACCTGGCCTTGGACCCCTCCAGGGATGGGGCAGCCACCACTTCAAGGAGGAGGTTTGTACAAGAGACATTAGAGTCCTTTGGTGTCGGAACAGATAGTTATTTTGCACACTAAACCCAACAAGAACTGCGAAATCCTCCTGCAACTTCCATTCTGTGCTTGCTAGGTGATGGCAGAGGAGCTTGGCTTCTCTCTTGGACTCAACATTTAAAGGGAAAAAGAATCAAGCTGTGCAGGAATGGTCACACTGCTCAAAGATCGGCGGTTTGCCTATTGCATGGTCATGTCTCCAAGACCTCTACTAGAAGGACACAAGAACACCCATTACAGGATAAGGTTTTCGCTAAAAGTCTC
>WAAB01019474.1:0-22336 GCA_013389865.1 Piaya cayana | reverse complement strand
AATAATTAACGGATTAAAAGAAAAAAAAAGAAAAAAAAAAACTAATTTTTGATTTATCAAATGACAGAAGAGCAAAACCTCAGCGTTTTATTCATACAAACACATTTGAGGATTTAGAGCCACATCTCAAGGACAGGATTTTCGGTGTGTATTATCCAGAGTCATCAAGGCTACGATTTAATTTGCGATAATGGAAAGAAAAGAAAAATATGGATAAAAATAGTACCGGGTGCATGAATGTGTGTCTGTGTGTGCAAATACAGCAGTATGTAGTACTAAAATAGAAAATTCTCCTTTAGCAGTAAAGCATGATTATTTTGGAAGCTGTGGAAAAATAGCAGGGACATGACCTGTTTTTCCCTTTCTTCTTTTTTTTTCTGGAGGGAGATGTGAATACTTACTCCAGTTTAACAGTGTTTTCATCTGGTTTTGATTCCGTAGTGTTATCACATACTTATCCTCTTGGGTCCAGATCCACAACTCGTATGATTTGGCCCAACACCATTGATTTTACTGGAATCGCATCAATCAACTATATTTGAGGATTGAGTCTGCAGTGATTTCTGCAGTGGCGTGTAGTCTCTTTTTGCCTCAGCTTGCTTTTTCTTTTAAATCAAACATATTCTTCCACTTAAACTCCCAATGGCTGGTAAAACGCAGACCATATTCTCTACAACTATCATAGTTTTACCCTGTCTGTTCAGCTTCGTGGATACTGTAATGCTCAGAATTAAGTATTTCATACAAAAGTGCAAGAAAAACTGTAGCTGACAAATGCAGCACAATTTCAACTGTCCAAATAGGTCTTGACCTTATTTCATGGAACATTCTTATCTATAAATTGTTCTTATCCTTCTCAGCTCCCACTTAACCTCCAAAAGGGCATCTAGGCTGCCAGAGTCAGGAATGTGAAAAAGCATTTGCTAATCTCGGTTTTAATCTACCCCAATAATTCTTCTTGATTTTGTTTTAGCAAGACAGAGAAATTTCCGGAAAAGAAGCTGATAAAATGTGACAATAAATCCAAGGAAGGATGTATCACAGAGCTTGAGTCAAGGAGAAAATGTCACTTTTTTTGATAGAGAGGGGAAGGAAGGAGATAAACCTCTCCTGAGATGGAATGACCCCCTTGCCCTTGCCTTTTTCCTTTCCTTTCCTAGAGCTGAGGGCTGCTCAGGAATTTAGCACCTGATAGTCCGAAGGCCCAGAAACAACAATAACAAAAAGATTATTATATTGGTCTAACACTTATGTGTGGGAGCAAGGTTCAAAATTAGATAGTTGCATGACAGTACATTTTCCCGGTCATTCTTCAATCCTCAGGTGGCTGTGCTGGAGTATTTTTCAATTCATCCAAGCTATATCAGAAGATACATTTCTACATATATACTA
Organism: Piaya cayana; assembly: GCA_013389865.1. Classification (NCBI taxonomy): domain Eukaryota; kingdom Metazoa; phylum Chordata; class Aves; order Cuculiformes; family Coccyzidae; genus Piaya; species Piaya cayana. Next base: position 20,944 of record WAAB01019474.1, on the reverse strand, counting down.
TACCCCAAGATGTGAATTCCAGAGTATTTNACAGGCTGCCCAGGGAGGTGGTCAATTCGCCTTCCCTGGAGGTGTTTAAGTCATGAGTAGACGAGGTGCTGAGGGACATGGTTTAGTGTTTGATGGGTATGGTTGGACTCGATGATGCGATGGGTCTCTTCCAACCCAGTGATTCTGTGATTATGTGGCCAGAGCCTCAGTTTCTGTTATGCAGACACAATAAAAGATGAAATATATTTTCATCTGTTCTTGATAAGACAGATAGATGCAAGCCGTATTTCTAGTCAACTTAGAGGAGATAAGAGCTGTTCCATTCCATTGTCAAATGGATTTGATTTTGCACGTTAAGGTGTATTATCGTCTGTGGGTTTAGGCTGAGCTCTCCTCAACTCATTCCCCTGGTGGTTGGTCATGACTGTGACCCATCTGCCACCTTCGACTGTGCTGCTCTGTTTACACCTAATTAATGCATGAGCTGGAATACGTGAGGGTTTAGTGCTACTGTGCTTTTTCGATGTTCCTGTAAGCACAGAGCCCTGTCAAGTAGTGCCTGTTTCATGGCTGCTACATAATGCCACCTGCTTTTTTCACTGCTAACTTAGCAGCTGATGCAGGAAAAATACTTCCCTGCCTCACAACCAATGTGTCCATTTCAGCCGCCACAAATACACGGCAAGGAACCATGAGTCATAAGGAGAGGGGGCAGTGGGTAATTCTTGTATACGAAGTGCTGGATTTACTTGCTGTCCTTTCCTTGGATGGGATTTCCTGCACCTCTAATTTCATGTGGATGTGAGCTTCTTCCCCCAAGGCTTCCCTGGCCATCACTGAATAAAATCAGGTAGTTGTGCAGCATGGCTCATCTCACCCACATTAGAAATCTAGTGGAGGATAAGGGGAATTGAAGCTTATTGTCCATTGACTGAATTGATTAGATCTCCTGAAGGAGCCCTGGGGGACTAGCTCAGGCAGAGATGCCTACTTTACAGGTGCTTATGAATAGTAAGGTAAATCCTTTTCTTTCCTTTATAATAGGTCTTGTCTCTTTTGCTTTCACACAGATGCCTGGAGCCAGCTTCTTAGCCCAGAGGCTTCTGTTTATTTCTTTTTTTTTAAATTATTTTTATTTATTTCATTTTTTTCCTTCTTTTTTTAATTACTAAGAAATCTGCACACAGCTTCTGTGTGATTCCAGGAACTTCTCTCTTCCTCTTTTCATATCCTCACCTAGAGCTGCCATTTCCCCCCCATGGACTTATAGTTATCTGCACAGTAACTAATGGGATTCTCAAGCAAAAGTTTGTTATTTCAGTTGAAAAATAAGCAGCAGAAGCAGATACATGACTGCAGCAGCTTAGGTACTCTCTGGTCTGATTTTCAGAGAATTAGAGAATCTCCTGTCCCGTATTATTCGAAAGAAATTACTCCAAAGTCACCTTGAGAACACAGCCCTTTTCTTACATATTCTTGCTACTACAAATCATGAATTTGGTAGATCATGGAAAAAACTTCTCGAATCTTAAAATATTAACTTGAAAATTAGATTTTAACTTCTTGTTCAGATGAACAAAAAGCCTCCCTATACTATAATCCACTATCAATACAAAATTGTTTTAAAATAATTTCTTTTCCGATATGGTCAGGAAGCAAGTTTTTAAGCTCATGCCTAACATTCATTAGAAAAAAAAAGGAGAAAATGTCATTCTAACATTTCACCAGAATGGCAATGAAGGAAAAATAATACTTTCCATGTATGAAGGACCTAGAGTGTTCCCAGCTGTCATGATATTTATTGTAAGTCTTAGAAAGCAGAGTGAAATTCATTTCACCTAAATGTAGCTATATTAANACTTCCACACCACTCTTTAAGATCCCATCCCTAGAGGTCACACTTACTAAATAATTAGAGACCATCTCAGATGCCAAGGTCTGAGGTCTGATTATACTCAAATGGCAAGTGGCGTTTTTTAAATGCGCATGTTGACTTATTTATATATAATTTATAGTGTCTTGAAAGCACCTTGAGGAATACAGATTCCTGTCCTTTGTTTTGAGTATCAGATCTTGATTCTGCACCCTCATTTGATACCAGAACTGTATTAAAAGAAGGATGAATACAAATTACCCATCCCAAGCAATGCTGGGGAACTCAGGTTGCCCAACACCTGTCCTAGGGACCAGGACCTCATTCCTGTCAGTCAAATGGATAAAACATATTTTATTTGCCTTCAAAATCCCTTTTACCCTGGTCTAAAAGAGGATGAACACTAATCAAAGCAGAATCCAACCATGTTCCTCCTTCATGTGCCTTGAAATTGCTTTGTATGGGGGCTGCTTCATTCAGAGGTACTGAAGTAATAGGCATGTAGTTCTTTGTATCCTCCTTGTGTTTTTTTTTTAAAGGATTAACATAGCTTTATTTTACTTTTCAACATTAGTGACCTCTTTTAATTGCTAAACACCTTCAAAGAAGATGGAGAGCGGCAGTATTTTGTCAGCCAGTTCCCTGTTGGATACATCCCATCTGATTCCAGGACTTGTGCATGTCCTATCTACCAGATTGAGGAGTTTAGTAGACTCCCAAATCCCCAACAAAGAGCATTACTTTCTCTCTGAGAAGAGATTTTTTTTTTGTNCCCCTGTTGCCAGTCATGTATCCCCATTGCACTTCCACACCACTCTTTAAGATCCCATCCCTAGAGGTCACACTTACTAAATAATTAGAGACCATCTCAGATGCCACGGTCTGAGGTCTGATTATACTCAAATGGCAAGTGGCGTTTTTTAAATGCGCATGTTGACTTATTTATATATAATTTATAGTGTCTTGAAAGCACCTTGAGGAATACAGATTCCTGTCCTTTGTTTTGAGTATCAGGTCTTGATTCTGCGCCCTCATTTGATACCAGAACTGTATTAAAAGAAGGATGAATACAAATTACCCCTCCCGAGCAATGCTGGGGAACTCAGGTTCCCCAATACCTGTCCTAGGGTATTCCTGTCAGTCAAATGGTTAAAACATATTTCATTTGCCTTCAAAATCCCTTCTGCCCTGGTCTAAAAGAGGATGAATGCTAATCTATGCAGAATCCAACCAAGTTCCTCCTTCATGTGCTTTGAAATTGCTTTGTATGGGGGCTGCTTCATTCAGAGGTACTGAAGTAATAGGCATGTAGTTCTTTGTATCCTCCTTGTGTTTTTTTTTTAAAGGATTAACATAGCTTTTCTTTACTTTTCAACATTAGTAACCTCTTTTAATTGCTAAACACGTTCAAAGAAGATGGAGAGCGGCAGTATTTTGTCAGCCAGTTCCCTGTTGGATACCTACCATCCGATTCCAGGACTTGTGCATGTCCTATTTACCAGGTTGAGGAGTTTAGTAGACTCCCAAATCCCTATCAGAGTGCATTACTTTCTCTCTGAGAAGAGATTTTTTTTTTTGTTCCTCTCTGAATCTATCAACATAATCGTTATGAACAGCCACAAGTGAGGAAAACATTGTCTGCAAGAATTCAATTAATGCTCTTTTGAAAAAATTTAGGGATGCATGTGTTCACTCCACCTCTTCCACCCGTTCTCGTTTTCCACCTCCCAGTATTAAAACAAGCCAGATGGAAGAAAAACCGTGTGCACCAAATCATGTGTTTCTTTCAGGTCACTGCAGTGAAGCATGTAAAATGGATTGACCTGGCACATAGCACAACAGAAGATAATTTTACTTGTCTGTTTAGCCCCTACTGAGCAGCCGAACCTGTGCTTGATAGAAAATGGCTTATGGTGAGAAGTGGTTTTGTCTCATAATGCGACAGGTTTTTTTGTCCACCTTCCATAGTCCATATATTTTCCTGAAATCAGCAAGAGCCATAGATGCAATTATCAATGAAGACTAAAACCTTTTCTGGATGTTGTGTCTTCTCCCACCTGGCATACGGCCCTCAAAAGATGTTGTGCACCTAAATAAAGACCTAATATGCAGCTTGGGCTGAAATCACCTCCTTTCTGTCTTGGGAGATGAGGGAGAAAGTAACAATTCTTGCCTGAGATGCAGGGAGATAAAAGCATGGGAGCAGAGAACGTTCCTTTTACACCAGACTAATGCTACCTGCTGTGAAGAACTGAAGTGGCATCGTTCAGTTTATGCTTCATAGTGCCAATGCTACAGATTAAAAGGGTCAAAGATAAAAAGGAATGTGGTCTGTTATCTACAACTCGTGTGATGTACAGCTGTAAGGAGAGAATAAGATCCAGCTCAATTAAAATAGGGACTGACATTGTAGACATTTAACTCTGAGGTGGATACCACTTATTGCTCCTTTTACAATCAATGGAGATGCAGGGTAGGATCCCGATTCCTAAACAAAATTGCTCGCTGGTATCCTTCCAGCTTCAAAGTTGTGCACCAGAATGGTGTAAACTTCCTATACATCGTGCCGCATTTCCTACTCCTGTGTGTATGAATCATACCCTCAACATGAGAACATCTCTAAGCCAGTGGGCACTTCCACACAGGGAAATTACTTTCTGCCATGGACTTTGACATGGTAAATCTTGCCCACGCAGGCTAGTTCGTTACCATTCCTGGCCATGTCTTTAATTGGTCCCTACATGGCTAGAATAACATTCCTTTCTTGCCAGAGGGGAAAAAAAAAATCATTTTTCCTTGATTAAGTTGTTATTTTATTCCGTTCTCAGATGACAAGGGAAACGAGCCGAAATTTTAACAATGGCAAAAGTGATTAATATGTTGGAAGAGCTGTTATTTTTCCAGTGAAAAGACCTTTTTGTCCAAATAATGGAATGCATTTTAAAATAGATTTTCAGGGGGGTAATAGTCAAATCTATAATTTTAACCAGCTTCATTTTCCTTCCTAACAGTATTTATTTTCTCAAAAAATAATAGAGGAAGGCAGGAATTACTTCTTTGTATTTCTAACTCATTACTACGTATTATTAAATCACTCCTATCGCATTGAACTATGTCCTTCTCATACAAATGAGAAATTCAATGTATTTCATGAAGCGACTCTGCGAACAACATTTTAAGATACACAAACTATATATTTTACTGAATACCTTAGGACAATCTCACAAGAAGATTAAATTAAGCAATTAATTAAAACAATTCCTCTGTATAGAGAGAAGGTCCTAAGCAGTATTTTGCTTGAGAATTAACACACACAGGGTGGAGGATTTATCTGTATTTTGTTTGTATGGGTCTTGTTATGTGACAAAGGCCTATCCAGCAGCCTGGAAGTGACAGAAGATGGAGATGTGATTTGGAGGTGTGTGTCAAAGCACCTCTACTACATGCCAGCACAGAACTGTCCTGTTATGCTTTCGGTTACATTCCACAGATAAACTAATATTAGAATCATAGAATCATAGAATCACCAGGTTGGAAGAGACCCATCGGATCATCGAGTCCAACCGTTCCTATCAAACACTAAACCATGTCCCTCAGGACTTCATCTACCTGTGCCTTAAACACCTCCAGGGAAGGTGACTCAACCACCTCCCTGGGCAGCCTATTCCAATGCCTAATGACCCTTTCTGTGAAAATTTTTTTCCTAATGTCTAGCCTAAACCTCCCCTGGCAGAGCTTGAGGCCATTCCCTCTTGTCCTGTGCCCTGTCCCTTGGGAGAAGAGGTCATTACCCTCCTCTCCACAANCTGGTCACACCGTTTCTGATCCAAGCCAAGATGCCATTGGCTTTCTTGGCCACCTGGGCACACTGCTGGCTCATGTTCAGTTGCTGTCGACAAACACCCCTAGGTCCCTCTCCTCCTGGCAGCTCTCCAGACAGACTTCTCCCAGTCTGTAGCTCTGCATAGGGTTGTTGTGCCCCAAGTGCAGGACCCGGCATTTGGCCTTGTTAAACCTCATGCCATTTGACTCTGCCCAGTGGTCCAGCCTGTTCAGACAATGAATACGTGATTTAAAAAACAATAATTCAAAATTCACTAAAATAGTTTCCTGTTAGTCCACCAGATGTTACTACTCTGCATGATATACATTATCCTTATGAATTACCTGGGAAACCTGAAGCAGCAGTGTCCTGGAAATAGAAACGAGGCAGAGATAGCCAAATCTGAATTGTTTGTTTTCATAAGGTTTTTAGGAGGGACTCAGCTGTCATCGGTGTGAGAGAACGCAAACTATTTCAGTAGGCAAAAGGCAGATAACTTTTTTGTATACTGATATTATAGTTATTTAGTGGTTAATGGGATGAAACAAGCGCACACCTCTAACGAGGTCAATGCATTTGACAGGATGGCAGAAACAGTCTTGTCGAACACGAGGTTGCGTTCCTAATTAATTATTTATAACATAATTATAATCCTGTGTTTAGATCACAGCCAAGGTCCTTTTCTATAAATAATTCATCATAATTCTGATGTAGCAGGTTATATGAGATTAAGTAACACTAGGTAGTGACAGAAGGCATAAGCCAGGCTACAGGCACTAGATGTTTAGCTGAGATGACGAGATGCACCTAAGAAGAAGGTGCGTGACCCAACCAGGATGATTTAATTAGTCTAAACTACTTTGTAAATCTCTCTATACAGTCTCTGAGAATAAGTGTCTGATTTGCTCATAAACAGTGTTAAAGTCAAACATTTTTAGTATTTATTTATATTTTTTCTGCAGTAGTGCATAAAGATGCACAGTTTTCCTGGATGAATTCCACAGAAACAGCATAGACAGCAAAAATAACACGTTATTCTTCTCTTCATACATCCCATAACTGCTTCCAATCTTTTTTTTTTGTATAGACAAAGGGTATTATAGCGAATCCTACCTCCTCTCCCTGTGAAATCTCTTTGAAATAACTGCTTGTCAAAACACACCTACTATGGTGTTTTTCATTCTTTATTATCAGATGTGTAACTCTCCTAATTACTAGGAATCGTTGCACTGGTCCTCCTGGAGTTAAATACCCCATTTGCTGTCATTAGATTAATTTTTGCAAAAAAACCCACATATAGATACATTTTTTAAAAATTTCCGTGAATCCATAGATCTAATAAGAGGTCATCATCCTTGCTAATGCTGGTCATTAGAGCTATCTTGCTTTGTCTGTCTCTGGGTCTGCATTTCATCTTGCATCTAGGCCTTATCAGGATACTGCAGTTGTCAATTAATCTCATTATCTGCAAGAAAAAATAGACTTAGAACTGCTGTGATACCTTTAGTGGTGATAAAAAGCAGATTTGGCCGTCTGAAAACAGTTCTATTTACAAATGAAGACTCTGCATTTCTTTTTACAGTCCTGAGCAACCTCTGTGAACAATTGCTTTGTTTGTGACTGAAAAGGTTGCCTGTGCTCTGTATGGGATCCTACTTACTTTTATTATTTGTGGGTTGGACAGGAATCCTACAGTGACCTTCTACCTTCCATGCTAAAGCTCCTGTATTTGTTAACTTGAGAATTAAAATACTTTCCACATCTTTATTCTCCTTTAACATATATTTAAGACTGTCTGTTGCCAGCTTGGATTGGCAGTTGCAATGCTATAATGTTAACCTTTATTATATTTAGAAAAGCCTTCTTACTTGGCTTTGATAGGAATGATGCCTTTGATTCCTTGCAGGGTTCATCCTTACATCACTAAACCACCACACACAGCGAGTAAATGCTGCTACTGCATGAGTGGTGTGAGAAAAGGAAAACAAACCCAAACCTTTCGGGGATTTGCGGATCCCAGACAGAACTTCTGTGCTATCACGGCTCGGCTCTTCCCCATGTTCCTCTTCACAAGCACATGATATGCAGCTCAGGGACACAGGGAGGCAGAGATAACAAGCCCAGCTATAAACCTGCTAGAAACTAGACAAACAAAACACTCTGTAACAAATCCAACGCATGCAGGGGCTGTGCGGCTTTGATTTGCTGTGTGTGATAATTGTTTGCTGTTCCAGAGCAACAACAGGGATAATTCCCTGATTCTAAGCAAGAAATTCTTTTATGGTGAAGATGGAGAAACACTAGTATAGGTTGCCCACAGATGTAGGAGATCCCTCATCTCTAATACTCAAGGTCAGGTTGGACAGGGCCCTGAGTAACCTGAGCCAGTTGAATATGTGCCTGGTCATTGCAGGAGGTTTGTAGTACGTGACCTTTAGAGGTCCCTTCCATCCCAACCCATTCTATGATTCTGTGATTGTTTCTCCAGCCATCCACTGCCTGAGACAAAAGAGATTCTCATGATATTGGGCACATTACAAGGCTCATGGAATACAACTAGATGTTTGGGTTTTTTTTCTCTTGAAGCTGATGCAGATGCACATGTATGTCTTTGACTCACAGAATCAGAAAATCATAGAATCACCAGATTGGAAGAGACCCACCGGATCATTGAGTCCAACCATTCCTATCAAACACTAAACCATGTCCCTCAGCACCTTGTCCACCTGTCCCTTAAACACCTCCAGGGAAGGTGAATCAACCCCCCCCGGGCAGCCTCTACCAGTGCCCAATGACCTTTTCTGTGAATTTTTTTTTCCTAATTTCTAGCCTAAATCTCCCCTGGTGGAGCTTGAGTCCATTCCCTCATGAGGCCATTCCCTCCTACAGTTTCTTGTAGGAACTGCCAGGCACCTAAATGTCTTTAAAATTGTTGTCTACTTGTCAGCAGCCTCAAAACTATAAAATGCTCCCTTTTCCTTCTATTTTTTTTTTCCTCTGCCATGCCAACATTTATATTCACTTGTGCAGGGAAAGTTCTTTTATGTTTGGAAAGAATCTAAAGTACAAAAGGAAGAGAGGGTGAAACTGTCTGAGCATCACTGGGAATGTCTATCCCTTCTACAACACCAAATCATCTAGGGGATGATATGTTGCTAGCAGGTACCACGATTCTCTCCAGAGACGCAGCTTTTCAGTGACACAGAATACAAACCTCTGCTTGAGGGCACTGCAGGGCTCTGTGATGAGCCGTGTTGCAAGCACGGAGGATAATTATTATTTGGCCAACACTTTGTTTGTTATTCAGGAATCCCAAGGCTGTTTGGTTCCCCCGCAGCGCTAATTCTGATTCATATTGCGAATTTTTTGCCTCTGATTCCCTATGATGCTATAGAGTACTTCAAATGAGGACAATCACTGGCAATTTTACTCGGAAACACTTCTGTGCAATATGAGGTGATTGCGTTGAGCCAGTCTACTTGCCTGGAGTGATTTGGAAAGCTCTTTAGAAAAAAAAAAAAAGAAAGATACGTCCACAAAAATCACAGATCTACAGCTTATAAAGCCTTTATCCCTAGTGACGATATTTTGGTGTATTATTTTTTCTTCTAGATTTCCAATCCATGTTCATTCAGAGCATTTAATTATGGTCCTCAGTGTAAATGAGCAGAATTGATAGGATGATGCGCTTTATTGCTCATAAAAAAAGAACTAGAAATGAATAAAGGGAACATTTAGTGTTCAGAGGCGCTGCAGCTGGAGTGCGTTTCTGTGCTTATTGGAGAAAACTGCATAGAGCTACAACGTTATTGTCTCTGTGGTTCATTGAAATATTTATCAGCAAAGTAGATGCTTCAAAATTATCTCCGATAGTCACGAATACATAGAGAACCAACTTTGCTTTTGGCCTCTCGGTGCTGATGGAAAAGTCTTAATGGAATGTGGGTTTCCCTGCACCGAAGCACCAATGCCAAGTCCCTCAGAAAACAGAATAACAGGGGTTATGCAGTTGTAACTTGCACGTGTGCGTGATCATTTCTTTCTATAGGATGGAGGAAAAATACTTTGTATTTCATAGCTGCTTTGTTGGTGTTTTCCAGGGGAGATTCTTTCCATAAATGCTGTTTTTTTAAGGTGGGAAACTGAGGAAGAGAAGGAGAAATAAGGCAACACAGTAACTGTCACTCTCACAACTTCAGCTCAGGACTTTAAAACATTAAGCGCAGCCATCTCTTCAGAAAAATAAGGAATAACCTTGGTTTTATTCCCAATGCATTTTCAGGATGTTTATTTTGTGCTTAAAAAACACATGGAGAAATAGTTTCAGAAGGTTAAATAGCTCCATAGCAAATTTTGTCATACATAGATTTATACTGTATGTTAATCTAAGAGTATTAATCGCGCATGTTCTTGGTGGGAAGCCAAGAATATTATTGGAGGCATCTGAGGGATGTATTTTAATCTCTGGCTGTTAAATGCACTTAAAAGCATCATGAGCTGTGTGTATTGTAACAGAAAATATTGACCTTGGATGTACTGACTACATGTACATATGGAAGAAGAGACTGTAGTGATAGTCTCTCCGCACTTATATGTGTAAACATTTATATTCTAGATATCTTCACTTAGTGAAACAAACATATCTTATTTTTTTTACTTTCAATGGAGACAAACTATTTTAAGAATCCCTTTAATCAGTATTTCTAAAATATTTCATTCGCCAATTCTTGCAAGGATGGTGGTAAATTTGCTCCTGAAGGTTGCGCATGGTCAGATAAGGCACAGCAGGTGGATGCAAAAGATTCAGAAATAATATAAGCGAGTCAGACGAACATCTAGCTGAGCCTTTTTTATTAGAAAGGTCGAAGGAAGAATGAAAATATATAGAAAGAATTGAAAGACATGGGTAGAAAGCTGAAAGAGGGTAGGTTTAGATTAGGAAGAAATTTTTTAGTGCAAGAATGGTGAAGCACTGGAACAGGTTGCCCAGAGAAGTCATAGATGCCCCATTCCTGGAGGTGTTCAAAGGCAGATTGGATGGGGCCTTGAGCAACCTTGTCTAGTGGGAGGTGTCCCTGCATGTGGCAGTGGGTTGGGAAATGGATGATCTTTATGTCCCTTCCAACCCAAACCATTCTATGACTCTATGAAACCAGCATCTTTAAAGTAGCAGCATAGGTGGACAGAAGCCAGAAGAAAGAATAATAGAAGAGACATGCAAAACTTCAGTTCAAATGTAGAATATAGAATCATAGAATCACCAGGCTGGAAGAGACCCATCGGATCATCGAGTCCAACCATTCCTATCAAACACTAACCCATGTCCCTCAGCACCTTGTCCACCCCTGCCTTAAACACCTCCAGGGAAGGTGAATCAACCACCTCCTTGGGCAGCATATTCCAATGCCCAGTGACCCTTTCTGTGAATTTTTTTTTCCTAATGTCTAGCCTAAATCTCCCCTGGTGGAGCTTGAGGCCATTCCCTCTTGTCCTGTCCCCTGTCANTTTCTGATACAAGCCAAGATGCCATTGGCCTTCTTGGCCACCTGGGCACACTGCTGGCTCATGGTCAGTCGCTGTCGACCAACACCCCCAGGTCCCTCTCCTCCTGGCAGCTTTCTAGACAGGCTTCTCCCAGTCTGTAGCTCTGCATAGGGTTGTTGTGCCCCAAGTGCAGGACCCGGCATCTGGCTGTGTTAAACCTCATCCTATTGGACTCTGCCTAGTGGTCCAGCCTGTTCAGATCCCTTTGCAGGGCCTCCCTACCCTCCAGTAGGTCGACACTTCCACCCAGAGAAACAACACTCTTAGGATGTGATTATTCTCATTTATTTTACATGCCTCCCTCAGGTTAAGGTGACTCATGCACAGATTTCTGGTGACTGTATGAACTAGGTTTCTTTTGACTAGAAAGGAAAACAATGATGTAGTTCAACTACAGGCATTTACACTGCAGGTACATCTAAGGTTTGATTAGATGAATCCACCAGAGATTAAGAACTTTCTCCTTCCTCTGCTACATTATTCCAGTGATTACTTCTCCTACTCATTTAAGAAGGCATTTTTTATATCTGAAATGCTTTTGGCTGGATTTTGCTTCCAGTCACAAGATTTTCCTTTTCTTTTCCCTACTAGGTTTGACAGAAGCCGTGGAGCAAGTATGCTGTTGTTGTGAATATTTATTTCAATTTAATATTTTCACATGTTCATGTTACAGGAGGTGAAGACGGAAATTTTGTATTAACCTAGCTTTGATTTTATATGTAGTATTTTCATACTCAAAGAGGGGAAGTGGATTGTGAGGGAGGCTAGAGTCCTGTAGGAGATCAGATTTCACTAGAACGTAGACTAGATTGCAGAGTGTCACGAAGCATAAGAACTGCAGAAGAAATATCTCCTAGAAGTCAAAAGAAAAAAAAAATACTTTTCAGCTTTGTCATATTTCATTTACAACAGCTGGTTTTCATCCAAAAGTAGAGGAAGATGATTTAAATAGGGGAAAAAAATTACATTTAAAGGAAAAAAAGAAACATATCTGAATGTAATTACCAGTTACGTTCCAGTGACAAAGCATATTCATTATTGCACAGTCTGGTTTACTAAATGATGATAAACTACTACTAGTAACAGTCACAGCTCTTCCTTTGATGTGAGAGCAAATAGGAGATATTTTGTAATGGTTAAAGTTGCATCTTTATTCACTGCTAATGATTCATATTAGAAGGTACTATTTCACATAATAAAAACTCTGTAGCAGCTAGGAACCAAGACAGCGTATTAGGATAATAAAATATACGTAATAAATGGAGTAGGAAATCGAGGTGGAGAAGAAGTTCTGAAAGGAATATAAACAATTTTCATTCTCTAGATAAAAGATTATCTCCTTATTTCACGAAAAGAATTGCATCAGGTAAAAGAGCCAGCAGGCATCAGTCCCAGATGAGAAAAATGTTTAAGTGGCATTTGCAGACGTAGCAGTTAAGCTCCTTCTAGTAAACCCTTTTCATTATGGCTTAGCTAACACAGATTTGATACTAAGACTAATTATACACATACTGCATCCCACAGTGGAGCGTTATTTGCTTTTGTCTCCTCTTCTGACAGAAAAGATGTTTACTGATCATTTCCTTTACTTGAAAGTTTTCTAGTTGTCCTCCTTCAGCAGTAGAGAAGAATCTCTCTTCAAAGTTATTATTTCATGCAAGAAGAGAATATTGGATATTAGACTTAAGTGATTTTAAGGATCAGAATCAAAGACCATGATCATAGTTAGATTACCTTCACCTCACTGAGACAAGTGCAGTAAGGAGCTTAACTCAAGACATTTGACATGATCTCCCATTACAATTCTTATCTCTAAATTGGAGAGAGATAGATTTGATGGGTGGACTGTTCAGTGGACAAGAAATCAGTTGAATAGTTGCATCCAGAGGACACTGGTCAACAGCTTAATGTCCCGATAGAGGTCAGCAACAAGTGGTGTCCCTCAGCTGTTCACAGTGGGACCAGACTTCTAACACCTTCATCATTTACACAGACAGTGGAATTGAGTGCGCTCTCAGCAAGTTTGCAGATGACATGAAGCTGAGTGGTGTGACTGGCATGCTGGAGGGACGGGATACCCTCCAGAGGGATCTGGACAAGCTGGAGAAGTGGTCCTGTGTGAACATCATGAGGTTCAACAAGACCAACTCCAATGTCCTGCATCTGGGTTAGGGCGACCCTTGGTATCAACGCAGGTTGAGGGATGAAGAGACTATGAGCAGCCCTGACANATCCAGAGGACACTGGTCAACAGCCTAATGTCCTGATAGAGGTTAGCAACAAGTGGTGTCCCTCAGGAGTTCACAGTGGGACCAGACTTCTTCATCAANGGTGGATGAAAAGTTGGACATGAGGCAGTAATGTCTACTTGTAGCCCAGAAGGCCGACCAGATCCTGGGATGCATCAAAAGAAACATGGTCAGCGGGTTGAAGGAGGTGATTCTGACCCTCTACTCTGCCCTGGTAAGACTCCACCTGCACTAGTGCATCTAGCTCTGGAAACCTCGACATGGAAGAGACGTGGACCTGTTGGAGTGGGTCTAGAGGAGGCCAAAAAGTAGTAAGGAATGGAACAGTTTTCCTACAAAGCCAGACTGAAACAACTGGAGTTGTTCAGCCTGGAGAAGAGAAGGCTCTGGGGATGCCTCATTGTGGCTTTCAGTACTTCAAGGGGGTTTACAAGAAAGACGGAGGCAAATTTTTAGCAGGGCCTTTCGCAATAGGACAAAGGGTAATGGCTTTAAATTAAAAGAGGGTAGATTTAAACTAGATCTAAAGAAGAACACAATGAGGGTGGTGAAACAACGGAACAGGTTGTCCAGAGAGGTGGCAGATGCCCCGTTCCTGGAAACACTCAAGAACAGAATGGATGGAGCTTTGGGCAACCTGATTGAGTTAAATATGTCCCTGGTCATTGCAGAGGGTTTGGACTAGATGACCTCTAAATGCCTCTTCCAACCCAAACTGTTCTACAATTCTATGATTATATGAAAACCATTTGACAGCGGGGTTATGACAGCCATATGTCTATGCCTAGAGAGAAAGGAAGGCAGAATTATCCAAAGTGACAGAAACAGCTTATAAATCAAGATAGTTCAGATGGGAAGATTGACCTTTGAATTTAACCACGAGTTGCTCATTAATAACTCTAGTAAGAACTGTCTAAAGAGGTTACACTGCATCTTTCTGCTGCTGTGGAAGGAGACTTTCTGAAAGATGAAGGAAGGTGGAAGCTCTATGACATCTCTATGGAGATTGAAGCTGTATAGAGAAGTGTCTTCTTCCTCAAATATGCTTCATTAGTGTTATTATTGTGCTTTAATTAAGGAGAATCTGTCTGGAATCAGAGTTTAGGCCACAAATCTTCAAGCCACTGATCTGCAGCAGAAAAATTCTCATGTGGACTCACCTTCAGCCAGCTTTGAAGATCAAAGTGAAAATCTTCTCATGTGGCTTTGGTTTTAAGATAAGATTTAGTAAATTCCGATAGGCATCCACACTCTTTAGATAGAATAAGAATTCCTGAAAGGAGGACTGCTCATCAATCACATTCCTACAACTGTTCATGAAGTTTTATTTGCTTGTGGAGGGTTTTTTCCATACTTGTCGGCAAGCAGGAACTACAGACAACTTTCAACCTTCAGAGGACACATATTTCTTCTAATATTTTTGCCTCAGGCTCTTTATCCCACTGCAGTACTCCTTATTCTAAGATAAATACTGATAAGGAATATTCCTTAAACCTGTTTTTAATTATGGCTGCATTATTTCTTTTGAACTAATCACAAATCCTTATTAAAATATTATTCATAAAACTATTCTGTATATTGCATTTCTTTCTATTTCAGGAGGAAATTCAGAAAGAGTTATCCAATAATCTTAATGCAGACTCCTAGCTACTGATTTCTGGATTACAAGAGAAGGTACAGATGTGTGACTTACTACATTAATGTTGCTTTTTCCAATTATTTTTACAGGTAGTCAGAACCTTTGGGTGAGAAATAAATGTATTGTTGTACCTCATTCAGTAAGAAATGGTTTTGAATTTCTGTTTTGAGAAATTATATATATATTTAATTTTTTTTCTTGTCTCTTTTGGAAATCGAAAAAATCCCTCACCAAAACCTTGATTTCTAATGATACTAAATGCCACCCTCTCATCATACCATTGATCTTACAGCTGCTATGCCCCCCAATAAATATAACACGCCTAGAATATTTCACTGAAAACTGTAATTTTCTCTTCTGAACCTCCTTCTGACGCTTATGGATTCTACACAGCTCTGAGTAAACTCACTAAATAAGTGGGAAGGCTCATGATAGCAAAGTGAAGGACATGAGTAAATGTCCTCAGGACTGCGACCCTAACAAGAACTTTGATACCCATAGTGATCCGTTCTTTGTCTCAACATGGAACCTCTCATTGCACAACCCTGCCTGCTTTATTTGCTCTGTTATGTGCTTTAGTGGGACATAAATCACAGCTCAGCTTTCATTTGGAGCTTCTCAGCACTTTACTGCTGCTTTCCATTTCTGAACAGAGCTAACAATACCCAGCGCATCTTCTTCCCCGCCTTCCTAGACGGCAGAAAACTCAATTAATCTATGATGATTTTTTTTCTTAGATGCAAATGATCTGAATGCCAGACTTCCAGTAACAAAGAAAATGAAGATAAATCTGTAGACTGGCTCTCATCTCAACTGAGCAGTAGTGATATCAGCTGTTGTATTCTGTGTCAAACTTAAGTATGACTTTGGATATGAAAACAACAGGTTCACAGGCTCATTGTGACAAAATCCAGAGCCAAAGCCTAGGATTAAAATGCAATTAGAGCAACAGACTTTTTCTACACTCTTGTTGTATTTCATGTTCTCATCATCTGCTTTGCTTTCTGTANTGTCCCTCAGCACCTCTTCCACCCGTCCCTTAAACCCCTCCAGGGAAGGTGAATCAACCCCCTCCCTGGGCAGCCTGTTCCAATACCCAATGACCCTTTCTGTGAAATTTTTTTTCCAAAAAAGTAAAAAAAAAAAAAAAAAGATACAATATACCTTTTTGTTCCCTGGTCTCTTTGAAGCATTGCATACCTTTTCCTCCTGCCCTCAAATACAGAAAATAGTGCGAGTGTATCTGTGTGAGCTGAGCATACAGTCTAGCAACCAGACATAAAAAATTACCAATTTTGGCTGACAGATTGGGTGACAAGGGGTGGCAACAGGAAATGTAAGAATGTCTGCACTGAGTTAGACCAGAAATCAGCCTGCAGCCTTGCAAATCCCTAGAAAAATTATAAGCAAAAGGCAAGCATTAATGTATAAGTGACCTAAATTATCTCCCAGCATCTACTGAAAAGTGTTTCAGAGACTTTCTGAGCCAGAAGTGGTATCATGGCATTTAATCGCCTTTATGGACTTTTCCTCCATGGATTTGCTTTGAATATTTGGAAGCTTTTAGTATCCACCAGATCATATAATGTTTAACTTCAAGACTTTGTGTGTGTTTTGAACCAAGCCTCCTTGATTTTTTTTTGGCATCTTTTCATCCTTGCATTAAGAAGGACAGAGGACATTGTTTTCTAATTTACTTTCTCAGTACCAGTTTTTATAAACCACCACCATTTTCTCTCTCAGTGCTCTCTACGGAAAGCTGAAGGATCCTAATTCAGTTAGTTGTTATCAGTAATTTATTCCATACCTTTAATCTCCTTATTGACCTCCTGTTGTGCCTTGTTCATTGCTACTTTGCTCATTTTCTCTCCATCAGAGCAGCTCACGTGCACTCCCTTCTGCTGAGTCCCTTTAGTGGGGATGTAACTTTTGCTGGAAAGATGATTTACTCCGTGTAATTTCTTGAAACATCTAGTCATGAATCACAAGAGTTTCACAAGGGCATCTTTAACTTATTTACATGACAAGAGGAACAAATTCTGCCCTCAAGCCAAGGGGACTGTGGCTCTAGGAAGATGTGATGGGTCAGATAGGGAAAAGAACTCTGAGTTTATTGGTAACTATATTGATGACTTAAAAAAAGGTAGGATACTGGAGCCTTGTATTGATCACCTGAACGACACAATTAATTAGTAGACCATGTGTATTTAAAACAAAAATTTATGACTGACAGACACAATACTGGAGCAAAGGGGCAGAATCACCTCCCTCGACCTGCTGGCCAAGCTTCTTTTGATGCAGCCAGGATACAGTCGGCATTCTGGGGTGCAAGTGCACGTTGCCAGCTCACGTCAAGCTTCTCATCGACCAGCACCCCCAAGTCCTTCCCTACAGGACTGCTCTCAATCACCTCTAGGACACCTCAAATGGCACTGGACGTCTATCTCTAGGCAATTCACTGCTACCTAGATGTTACTTGAACTATAAATATTAGATCACAGAATCATAGAATCACCAGGTTGGAAAAGACCCATCGTATCATCGAGTCCAACTATTCCTATCATATACTAACCCATGCCCCTCACTACCTCATGCAGCTTAGCTTTACCTGCATGCATTGCAAACCAAGCTTAATGTGTGTCCTTTCTCCTTTCATTTTTCCAAGCAGTCAACTACATCTTCTACAGCAGAATGTGTGTGAGGGAAGAGAGGGGAGTTTGTGAGGGGAGGGGCAGTTGTTCTCTGGTAGACCTCATTGCAGCACCAGGGGAGGCAAAGGAAGCCTGTATAGGGGAATCAAGGGTTTGATTGTATTAAACAGCCTTTTAGGATGGTTGGGTCAACAGCCTCCTATACAGTCAGCTGGAGGTGAATGTACAGCACCATATTTGATGGGAATGGTTGGACTCGATGATCCGGTGGGTCTTTTTCAACCTGGTTGTTCTATGATTCTCTGATTCTATGATATCTTCTCACTGGTGGCTGCCTTTCTATCTTCCATCATCCTGAGTGACACAGCTCTGTGAGCTAAGCTACACTTTATTTACTGAAAGGTAAGACTAGGTACACAGCAGGATACCTGCTGCTCTTCAAGCTCACACTCTGAGTTAATGACTTTTAACATGGTGATGTAGAACTTTGCCTCTACACCAAGCACATCTCAGTTAATCAAAGCATATGGAGTATTTAGCATACTGTACACTCCCTGGCTGTGGACACGGTTCTGCTAGTAGAAATGTCTTGAAACAGTAGAACTCATTTACATAGCTTGAAAGATAAAAAAAAATTACTCTTGTCTGCATAAATAGATGTTTTCTCCCACTCTCTACTTCATCAGATCTTGTCCTCAGGAGCCATGAGATGCTTCTTTCTGATTGCTAGAAATCTACTGGTTGGTAGGAAGTGAACGTGGAATAGGCAGGCGAGAGGGTCCCATCTGGCTTGAGGCATTTCTCAACCTCATATCTCAGCTGCGGCCCCAGAGAGGTCTCCTTTCCTCTGGGTCTATTTTTGATCCTCAGCACAGCTGACTGTCACATCAGAGGATCTGCAGGCCAATAGTGTCTGGCAGGTAGGATCCCAGTGTGGGTGGGAGGTTGTGGCATTGTCTGGGAGTAATACTTGTCCTGACAGAGGGGAACAAGCCAAATCGGTGAATCTCAATATTTCAGGCTTGTCAAAGCTGATAGTAAAAGAAGCATTCATCTCATAAAACCTTAGGGGTCTACTTTGTGGGTGTTGATGAGCTGGACTACTGTTCCCAGTGTGTTTAACATCAGTGGAGAGAAACAGACACATTTAGGACACAATTCCTGTAAGATGGTTTCATTATCTCCTTGGGCTGAGATGGAGCACGCCATGTATCCCAGTGACTGCGTTGATAAGTTCTAACCTTAATATGAAGGGAGAGGTAGCTGGCCAGTTCAGAGCTAGCTGTCTGGTCAAATAACTCGTATTTGAGGTGTCAAAATAAAAGAAGGGGACAAGGAACTTCCACCAAGGTACCTTTAACGTCTTGATAAACGTTCTTGCAGCCAGCCTACCACTGTCCTGACCCTTTGTATGATGACAAGTGGATGGATGTCTAGGTCATTTCACAGAAACTCACACTTCTCTCTCTCTCAGGAAGCCTCCTGCCNTTCCTCATGTCCAGCCTAAATCTCCCCTGGTGGAGCTTGAGGCCATTCCCTCTTGTCCTGTCCCCTGTCACTTGGGAGAAGAGGCCTGCTCCCTCCTCTCCACAACCTCCCTTCAGGTAGTTGTAGAGAGCAACGAGGTCTCCCCTCAACCTCCTCTTCTCCAGGCTAAACAACCCCAGCTCTCACATTCGCCAAGATAATGTCTATTATGCTTTACACACACTGAAATAATAAAGATCTATTTAATAGACTGCTCATGAGAATAACAACAAAGGATTTTTTACTTGAAAATGGCTTAACTGTTTAGACCTAAAGAAAATTGCCTTCTTTGGAGAACAAAGTTCTTAGACTCTCCTGACTACTTCAGTTGGAGACCTGATATCAATATCAGCTGAGATCATCTAAGACAGTCCAACTGCCACTGAGTTTGGGTCACTAGATGATTCTCTTGTCCTGCTGTCCCTCTCCTGGGAAAGGCAGGGGAATTATATTGGAGAGGCATGTAATAATACAACAGCAGGAAGCCTTCTGCCATGCTCAGCAACCCAAGACAACACTGCATGGTGGGACTTCAGGTTTTTGAGGTATGATTGCCATAAATTCTGGAAGTTTTGACCTCATGCAGATGGAGTTGTTGGCTTGTTTGGTTTTTGGTTTTGTGGTTTTGTTTTTTTTTTGCAGGGTTTCCTTTTTTGAGGGAGGGCAGGGGTGGGAGGAAGGAGAGGAGGAAGGCAGAAGAGGTTGTTTAAACCCACAGAACAAACACAGATGGGTTTTTCATGGGAAGAACAAACACGTCCTGCATCTTACCCTTTAGGATGCAGAACAATAAAGCTTGATGAGATACACGTGACTAACAAATAGTCAAATTTACCTGACTAACAAATCTAAATCTGATTTAGTTAGTCTTGGCTCTCTGTATCCTTTGTGAAAATCTAGTCAGGTGTTTCCTACTATGTAGACATATAAAGTAGGTGCAACAGATGACATTCCAACAGTGCCTCTTACTAATATCCATATAGAGTGCACAGACTGATTAGCTCAGCTGTACACTCTAAACATCTACATCTTTGGGATTTTTCCCCCTTTTTTTCCCTTTGTATTTAGTGAAACCTGCGAGAAGTAGCTAGAGAAGATGGCATATCTCGAGGAAAACGTGCAAAGGAAAGTTTTGAAATGTCTAGTTGATTCTTTGGACTACTGCATGGTGCTGGAATAAAATCAGAGCTGAATACGCATTCACAAGGTGTCTGTGCATGCTTTTCTCAAGAGAAAGCATCTATCAAGACATGAGGCTATAACTGTGCCACAGGACTAGGAGCGGAACTGTCTGGTCTGGTGCTTCTGTTGTGTCCACTCAGGTTCCTGCACCTGGACTGAGAGCCGCAGGGACTATAACATGCAAGTAAGTAATTGGGTCAGGGATTTTCACACTGGACAGGTAATGGATTTAGTTTCTTCCCTAACCAAATTGCTTTCTCTCTCCTTTATTTAATCTGGGAGTAGGCTAAAGGCAAGTAGGATTTGAAATTAACTTAGATGCTACGGGAAACGGAAAATGGGAGGCGCAGAGAATGAAGGGGAGGTGGTAAAAGATAAACAGAGGAGAAGGTTTCCACAATGGGAAGAGCAACAATATTGATATCCCAGGTGTTGTGAAATTTCAGGGTAATTAGAAGAATCTCA
>WAAB01019472.1:233242-254624 GCA_013389865.1 Piaya cayana | reverse complement strand
AATTCCTCTAGGAATGTTTTTTATTTCCCTCTCCATTTCCTTATTTCATTTTTCAATAGCATCTTTCTATAAATATTTAGTAAGTGAGGGCATACTTTGGCATTTTTACTCAAAAGGAGCCTTTTCGTTTATGTCAGTTGGAGGTTAGAAGGTTATAGGACTGGACATGGAATGTTTACTGTGAACTGAGCTCTAAAGGGTGGACAACAGAGGCAAACACATTTCTACTGAGTGTGTTCTTTAGGAGTCTAACCAGCTCTGGCTTTGATAGAGCTGTGTGACTTGCCTTAGTTCACCTTACAAACTTCTACAATGTTATTTTTAACACCACACATCTTTCTATTCATTCATACTTTATCACAGCTTGCAATGTTTCTGAAAGTGCTCAGTCTTCATTGACTAGGAATAACTGCTCTGTGTTCCAGTTTCATCACTAATCTTCCATGCAAAGGCATCGATCAGCACCATATCCTCATGCGTACCCTCTATGGAATTCAAGCACGTGTCAAAAGATTACGTCTCTCAGACTAGTCTGCAAAGAGGATGCAAAACTCTATGAAACGTACTCATTCTGGAGATGGACTATACCTTAGACAGATTAAATAGCATTGTCAGTATTTGAAAGAATATTTTGTGTTACTGCAATACCTTCCTTTGACCATTCACTACCACTATCTTTCCACTTAGTTTACTTCCTTAGTAGTGACAAATATAATTGAAGTATATTGTTAAGTCATCCCTCACACTGTAATCCTCACTTTCCAACCTATTGCATAACCTGGTCACATTTTGGTATTTTGTTTCTGATGCAGCATCCCATACAGTTGCATATGCACATTTCCAGGAAAAATATTCATTAATAATTTACAGCTCAGACTCTGAAAACAATGATTTGAAGAAAATGCATTGTTTATACCAACAGAAAGCCTTATGGTAGTTATATTAAATGAAATACAATATATACAATAAAAATTGAGTGCTGCTCCCTCACTCAATCTCTAACATTATGTATGTAAATAGGTACATTTCACTTTAAGAAAGCAGTAGGGCAGCTTTCAACTATACAGGAAAAAACCCATTTTCTCAGTTCCTTGAGGCTCATTTCAGCTTTACCACAGAGAAAGTTCTTATAATTGTGGCATTTCAAAAATTAAAGTTATTGATGGAGACAATCGGAGCAAGCAAACACAAGGAGCAATTGCATTAAACCAGTCACATTTAAAACTGTATTGGAGAGGTGGGAAAAGGGAATAAGCCATTTTGTGAGAGGCTGAGCTACCATACAAGCTCTCTCAAAGTGGTTTGTGGGTCTTTGACGCAAATGAAAAAAGCTAAGCATCTATGTTAATGAAAACCATTTAATCACTTCACAGTTATTAGACACAAAAATTTAACTGTCAGTTAATACCATCAGGTAAGCTAATAACTTCATAACATACACAAGCAATTTACCTGAGTAGTTTGCACTGTATACTTAGGACCAAACTCAACCTTAGTTTACTCTGGACATCCCCATGGGGATGGCAATCACTGCACAGGCATAAATAAAGAGACACTAAGTTACTTTCATTATGAGAGTTTGCCAGGAGAAGAAAAATTATGTTCCCAGTCACCTACATATGATATCAGTGATATTCAACAAGAGTTTAGTGCACACAGCTGACAACTTACATGCAATGGATGAAATCTTTCTAAGTATTGTTGATGACAAAGGTAAAACAGTGCTGGGATAGAGAACTCGGGCAAATGCTAGACATCAAACACAATTTCCCTTCTCAAGGCTGTCCTGTACTGACAAGGCACTGTCTTCTTTGACTAGAGAGCTCCTAGGATGCAATGCAGGCACTTTGTATAGATGTCCAGAAGCAGTCAGATGCAGAAATAAGCAGAATGGTACTTAAATCCCCATATGGCCTGTACCACTCATAGTGCACAGAACACATCTAAAACATACATCAAACAATCACATTAATCTTGTGAGGGATCAGATCATAAAGTAGAGAACAGGTGAGCAGTAAGAAAACCGCCCCCAAATGCTGGAGATGCTAAGCCAGCGTTGCCCTAAGTCCACAGTGTGTCCAACCTGTTTTTCTAGAAACTACATCTGAAGATGAGTCACAGAGTATTGGACACATGCAGGGCACCTACAGTCTTGTGCTCTTTCTGGCATGGACATCAGGCAGGCATTGCACCACAGGTGACCTTGATCCGATGAGCAAGAAGAATCCTCAGATCCATTCTCTCTGTCTGCACTAAACTTTGTTTGGATTGTAGATGATCATAGCACATCTGCCATCAATATTCTTATTTACTTTGACAAGTGAAAGACTGTTCTTGAAAAGAAACCTAACCAAAGAAATGAGTAAAAGCAGTAATATACCACCATGCTTTTTTTTTTCCTCCAGTAGGACGAGACTTGAGTTTGCCACACAGCTAAGGACATTTTACATGTTGGCTGTCCTATGTACTCAATCTGTTAGGCCACCTACCTTAATCAGAAAGCCCACAGGGAAGACCACTGCATTAAGCATATAAATATTCTACTGCTGCATTTCAGTGCGCCATTTTCCCCATAGTACTATTCTAATTTCAACATAATGGCGAAAAGAAAGGCAACATAAATCAAGTCTTCCTAGATACAAAGCACACCTAATATCATACTTGTAGAGAGACATTTATCTGAAGACTCACAAAAGAAATAAGAAATATACATCAACTGTTCAAACAAAGCAAAAAATGACAAGCAAACCTACTCTGTATTTCAATTTTGCAGTGTATCCTTTCAACCATAATGGATAACATATGCCTATCTCAGCACTTTGATAACTCAGTTCACACATCTTGATCTCACTGAAGATGAAACATTTAAGACAAGAATTTATTTCTCTTTTCAGCTTACTTTTCTTTTTTGGCACCTCTTTTTAGGGATATACATATGGAATATTTTTCCTTTGTTCCATATAATCAGTGGTTATATTAAGGGGACAAAAGAGGATTGTGCGAGTAGTCTATTTAAACAGAAAAACCCCTGAATTTAAAAGGAAAAATAGCCTTTGAAAGTAACATTTCTAGATGGTTAGCATAACTTCAAGAGGAAAAGATCTGTTAACTCCAGCAAGAAGCAAATAACATGGCATATCCCTTCTCTGAATGCACAAAAACTCCAACTGCCAAGAGATCATTTTTCCTTCTTGCTGTGTAGGTATTCATAATTCCTTTGTATTTTCTTTCACATGGACAAGACTTGGTTATGGCCCTATTGGCTAGTTTTCTTTCTGTATATCTGTACTGAACTAAGCTGTGAAGATAAATTGTGCACAGGGAACATCTTCTATAAGTGGGTATAAAATATTATTAGCAAAACTTTTTCTTTTTTAAGCCACTTTGGCTTATGCTCTGTGAAAATCCATTCCTACAGACAGCCTAGACCAAGAAAACACAAGGTAAATAATATCCTTTATGAACCAAGTAGCAAGTTGTACTGTGACACCTAACAGAGGCTTATCACCAGCACATACAAAATTGTACATTCATCCAAGCAGCATGCTCATGTCTTCTCTTATGGAACTTTTACTGGAGTCAATGCTGCAAAGTTGCTTATGTTTCCTTTCAAATCCCATCTCATAGCTTTCCTTAGGGACACAATTAATTGGAACCATTACATGGCAGGGAACAAGCTGTGGAATTTCAGTCCAACATAGTGTATCACAGTATTTTCCTTATTCTGACATTATTCTGTATTTTGACACAGGCAATTGTCTTGGACGTCTGCTATTTCTTATTCCTTCCAAATCCTAAGGGCAGGGACATCTAATACACATTGTCTCTAGGATTTATCACTATATAAACAACCAATGAGTGCAGCAAAGACTGCTGAAATTAAGAAGTGTTCATATAACTCATAGCCCTGAGTGCTGACGTATCACTTTCATCTAACTGGGCCTCTGACAATACAATTTACTAAGAAAAGAAAATGAACGCTTAGAGTGTGAGGATATAATTGGTCTTCTAAATCGGCGTTTTACTTCTGGAGTAAATAATCTATTGTCCTTTCACTAGAAATGCTAGTATTTTCTTGAAGGAAATCAAGAATGCTGCTGACCCATTCATGATTTCAAAGACAGCAGTAAATTGAATAAATAAGTAACTATGTTTTCCTGGGAATGGAACCTCCCACACTACTAGACAAAGTACAGTAGAGCACTAATAGTAATTCTCATTGGTTACCTTATGAGTTAAGGCCATAATCTTATGAGAAATTCTGTCTGGGAAAACTGCAGATCTACAATAATGCTTTTTTGCCGCTGTTGACATTTTCTTCTCTCAGAGCTGAGGCGTGAATCCCCATTAGTATTGTTAAGACTTAAAAAACTGTTTTCCTTTCAAGCAGCTGGCTATAAACTTCACAGGGAAATCAATCGACCTTCCATAGCTGGCAGTCAAAATGAGTTAAGAGCCAGTGAAAATAAATGCTTCAGGATTACAGTTGACTCCTAGTTGAAGTATATTGTTTTATGTCTTTAAAATACAAGTAGGAATAATCGCACTCCTCCTAACATTTTGTTGCTTATGTGAAGAAGTAGCCTGCACATCTTCCCTTAGGGGTAGCAGAGCTTAAATCCGAGTCACTAATGGACGTGCCCATTTTGGTTTGGAATTTCCAGATTTTCTTGAGCTTACAGAAATCAAGTTTTGGAGCTTACAGAAATCAAGTTTCAGGCAAGTTTCAGATCTCATTTCATGGGTTAGTAGCTTTGTTTTGTGCTACATATAGACTATTTTGCAAGGCAAACAAAGGGAAGCCTAGGTATGCAACTTCAGGAATTTATCTTTTAAGCTCAGAGACAAAATTGACAGTCATAATTTTCTTGATGCCAAAGACCCTCACAGAAGTCTTTGGCACAAGGCAAAGGGTACAACAAGATTTTTCCAGGTATTGGCACATAAATAGAATGGCAACACTGCTTCTCCAGGCCCAGAAAAAAGAAGGGAAAACCAAAACCCAACCACCCTCCTCCTGCAATACATATATGCAACTTTGGTCTACATTGGACAACATCACATACCTACTAATCAGTCTGTCAGATAAGAAGCTGCCTCCTTAACCTTGTACACATGTTTCTCATTTAGAACAACTCCACTGGCCTTGGGGCAATAGGCAAGGAGGGAAAAGCTTTTTTATATTCAGAGTCAAATCCACAGCCTGCACACTGACCATGTAAGAATTTACTTATCTTTGAATGTGAGCCGTTCTCCCTCTTTGTGCCAGAAGAGGCCAGTTTTCAGGGTGATGAAAACAACTTTAAAATTAACTAGTCACGTACAGGACATTCAGGACTTAACTACTTGGTTTTCTTTAGATGTGCTTCCTCTCTTTCCCCAGTGTTAATCACACAGCTTAGATTTAAAATCAGACTTAGATTTTTCTTCCTGACAGTTAAGCTGGGGTGCTTAAACGTGGATCTATAACTTCTAAACTACAAACTCTGTGTAGTTACAGGGCATGAAGAGAGATCCTTCTGAAAGCTGAGTTGTGGTAGGACTCATTTGATAATAAGGACTGCTATATTTGCAATGAAACAGAGCACAATCAGAATTTTTCTTCATGTGACATGTTAATTTGTCTTGGTCTTTCAATGTGAAGATCAGCAAAAGCCTAGCTCTACCTTCTCTGTAACTTCCCATTAGGCAGGTTGGTACTTGAAGACAACAGTGAGAGTCTCCCTTGGCCCTATCTTCTACAACATATAAAAATGTTTCTTCTGGAAGTATAAATTATAAAACTAAATGTGTTCCAAAATAGAAATATCAGTGCAAATATCAGCTGATAAAACTAACTTCACTGTTTTTTCTCCAGTTAATGAAAAAAGATTATGATTTTGACTAGTTATCATATAACAGTAGCAATAGCATATGCTGCAGTACATGAGAAAAAGTAGAATATTATGCAGCGCACTGGATTTGTTAACAGAGATAGATCGTATCAATCTGATGGATTGACTGCACTGAATAATTTGGTTTATTGCAAGCATTCTTTTAGTTATAATCTGAGTATCACATTCCTTACCTTGGCAGAGCTTTGATGTTCATGTCTAGCCAGATCAGATAAAAGATGATGCTAACTTATCTCCAAAAAAAAAAAATCACATTCTACTTTAAAGGCTTCTTTAATGGGCAGGATTTAAAACCAGTTCATTTGGTTCTCGTAAGTATTCTCCTAAAGGAAAAAGAATGTTACTGAATAACACGTACACATAATAAAAGACAACAACTAGAACATGGTTTACTAGAGACACAACCCAGCAAGAATACTCAAAGCCTAGTGCCTAACTTGAAGGAAAGGGGTGTCCTTGTTGAGCAAAAAGATTTAGCTCACGTGTTTCAGTTAGGGAAATACTTCAAATGTTTCATTAAGACTTCAGGACTTGCATTCTCTTGTCTTCTAAGTTCAAAGTAAGCTTAGTGAATTCACAGCAATCTTTTTTGTTCTGTTCAGTTTTTATAAATAGAGATACTTCCATGGACACAATTCTTCATTTGTGTAAGTGGATAAATGCAATACAGGATTTTCCGCGCTGGGATGGGGAGTACTAGAAATGTACTCCATCACACCAGAGGAAAGAAACAATGTTCCTGCTCATCTCATGTCTCAGATGCCTTGTATTTTACTTTTTACCTTCGGGCTCTCTCAAAGATCACCTTTATGATACTTATATTGTAAGGATTCACTTATCTCTTTGAGAGCTTTCTATAAGATGGGAAACGTACATTCTACTACTTGACTCAATGACCCTGAAAGTCTTTTCCAACCAAGTGATTCTGTGATCTGTAGTTCTTCCTTCTCTTTCCCTCTGGATATATTCATCCTGTGTGGGTAAAACTCCAGGCTGTGCAACAGATTTAGTAGCTAGAGTTCAGCTTCTCAGTTTTTAGCTGTCGCTAGTACAGAGGTGTCTGTGTGAGCTCTGGCAGAGGTAAGTTCCTATTCCTCTCCATTGCCTAGAACTCAATTTCATTCATACTGAAAGTGAACT
Organism: Piaya cayana; assembly: GCA_013389865.1. NCBI lineage: Eukaryota > Metazoa > Chordata > Aves > Cuculiformes > Coccyzidae > Piaya > Piaya cayana. The sequence continues at coordinate 247,590 of WAAB01019472.1, read as the reverse complement.
GATTCTTCAATCAGTTCGCATCTACTTACAGTGTATGTGTACAAACTTCTATTATAGGTATGATGACAGGAACAGTCTGAAGGCAGGAAGGGTATGTGGGATCCAGATGGGGCCAGGTACTTCTTAAGCCACTCTTGCCTCTAAAGAAATGCATTTGAGTTGAGGTTGAATTTCATGAGGCATTCTCTGGCCAGCGATATCAGCTGAAGAGGCTCTTGCCCTGTTCATCCCACTTCCTCCTTCCAGTTGTCTCCCAACACCATTAAATCACCATTACACAGCTCTTTGGGTGGCCATTTTATAGGCCAGTTTGGAGAACTTAGCTGGCCCAATAAAGAAAATAAGTTCTGTTCCCTGCACAGCCACCCTGGTAGAATTGACAGGATTATAAAAAGACAAGAAAAACAATCCCAGTAATGGCCTGCCAGTATTTCTGTTAAGGAAATCAGTCTGACAATAGCTGTTCCCCCTCAATTTCACAGCTTTCATCTCAGAATGGCATACCCCAAACCTTGTCCCTTGTCTTTTGCCTCAATTGCTCAGTCCTACCATAGACTTATTAAAAAGTTATTACATCTACCTACAAGTCTTTTTCTTCTCTTAGGAAAGGGTGGGAAGCAACAAACAGAAGCCTTCAAAAGCACCCCACTCATACCTGAAGTAGCCCCACAGTTTTGATTTCAGTGAAAAGTAGTCCCTGAAAGTCAGTTAGAAGTTGTTCATTTTTAATTTTTATGCCACGGGAAGACACTTTACCAGCAGTTACCAAAGACCCACCAAAAAGTGTGCAAGTTACTCCCTACATAATCTTTTTTTTTTCTAGCCACATCTGGTTACACAGAAGCACATTCATCCACATATATTTCTAACCATATCTAACGGTTTGGTTGCATGCCAGACTCTTCAAGTACACTCAAATAATCTGTGGATGGGATTTGGGACATACAAGCACGTTTTTAGGTAACTACAGTGTAAGATCACATCTGATCTGATCACTTTGATTCCTTTTGGAATTAATGGAAGGAAGAGGCACTACTAACAAGCAGTTCAACTAATCCCAAAGTAGATATCCAGCCTATATTAATAAGCTTAGTTTGTTCATAGAGTTGATGTTTGTAGAAATCATTCATCCAGAGGACCTGAAGGGCTGGACATGAGCAGACAATGACAGGAAGGCTTTTAGTCAGAGCAGGAAAAATAAGTGACAAAGACTGGTCTGACATGACAGAATCTGACAGTGGTCAAAGTCCTCCAAGCACTGAAATATTCACCTGCCCATTTCACTCCAGTTACTATTATCTCTCCTTTCTGATTTCTTACTAATCCCAAGCAATCTGGTTTTCTTCCAGTCTCAAAGCTGGGTGCCAGAAGATATATTAACAGCTTTCCAAGAAGCATTCCACAATCCTATTGCCTGAACAGTTCCTTGAAATTCATTGAATACTAAACATGCATTTAGGACCCCCCCTCCCTTTTTTTTATTTCAAAAAATTACAAATCTTTTGAAACTTAGTTTTAACTTGGCTTCTCCTGCCAAGGGCTTGAACAGCCTAAGGATGCCATATGATATTGAAATGCCCAGAAACAATATGATATTTCCTCTCTGGTAATGCTGTTCACATTGTAATACAATAGATGGATGATGAAAGAAAGATTTCCATTGCCCTCATGTTCCCTCCTTTTCCCCTTTCTGATCTTTTTCTTTATGAGTGTGGTCTGTCAACAACCTGGTTGCCAAGACCATCAATCCTGCCCCAGGATGTTTAGCCTGTTCTCCCATTTGCCAGCTTTCTTTCCTAGCCACTTCCTCTCCAGTATACCCGTGACAAGTCACATTTTTGCCTTTGGCCTTACTGTGCCTCCTCTCCACTGCATTTTTTTTTTCCTTCCCTGATTTTGTTTCTTTTTTTTTCCCTATTTCAAGCCAGAGGGCAAATGAGCAGTGACCTCTGTAGCTGGCACCAGGACCTCTCCTGTGGCTTGAGAGAAACTAGCCCCTGCATGAGAGGCAGCCAAGTCCCTTTCCCAGGAGACAATATTCACCTCCTCACAGCAGTCCTCTGTGCTGAGAAGCTGAACTGAGTCAAGACAAATTTAGATATTGATTACTGCTTTGTTTTTCTCTTCTAGGTGAATTTATGGCCTCTTTCTGTGAGGCATGGATACTCTCAGGAGAAAGAGGTGGCTATAGTACTGAGAGCTTTTTCCACATTTTTATCACTAAAGTACAAGCTACATCTAGAAAGAATCCAGAAAAATAATCAGTTCATCAGATAATAATAATAATGAAAATCTTATTAAATGAGTCTCAGTTCTAGCAAAGATGTATTAGAAGTACCACAATAGCACAGTTGGTTAATTACTTTCTTGCAAATAGTGTTTGCTGAGAGATGTGTTGCTTTCATTGAACAAGTATTCAAACAGGCATGTTTCTGCTTTTCAGCTAGGTTGCCCTTTGCTATTTATGAACCCAGGAAAAGCAACCTAAAAATATATGTATATCATGGGATAATTTTTCCTTGCCATTAAAATTCAAGGTTACAATTGAAGGAAGTGAGGTCTGACTTGCATAGGTTTTGTTCAGACTTATACGTGAAGCCACTCTCACAAGCCTGCACTTACTCCACTGCCCTACAGAACCATGCAATGCCACCCTACACCAAGTCACACAGCACATTTTTTAAGGGACATCTGTATTTAAACTCACTCGGGCTCTGTGTTTACTGGCACCTGCACGGTCTCAGTACCTGCCCCAGGCAACAACAGCTATTCCCATTTACATGGTGTTTGGATTCAGAAAGTGCAAATGCAGCACTGAATGAGCTTAAATGAAGATGTAAAACTGACTCCTTATACGTCCAAGAATTCTAATGCGAAATAAATAAATAAATAAAGACATGAATACAACGGTTATTCTTTCAGTTTGGCATTCAGAGTGTGCATCACCCACTAATTGTCTTGTGATCTTAATTGCCTTTAAATCCTTTTTTTCCTTTTAAATAGGAAATGAAGACAATTATCATCTGTCAAGGCTTCTGGCTCTCCCCAGGTTTGTTGTTGTTTTTAACATGCGGCAGGATCTGCTGTTTCAAGGTTAATTTTGGCTTCACCAAGTGAAAACAGGTCACAGTGACATGCACCACTACAGTTGTCCAGCTTCATACAAACTGAATTGCTAAAATCTTTGAATAGTCAGCGTTATTGTTGCCCTGTTTTGCCTCTTTCCCTTCAGAGTGCTGTAATATAACTGGTTAGCACACGATAAATTCAGCAGTTAATGGGCCAAACAATTGCAAGGGTTTTGTATGGCAGATGCTATTTCAAAACTGATTTTATTTGCAAAACACAGACATGCCTATATTCAGTTCCTCTAGAAGAGTGACAAATTGCACTTCCAAAGTGCCAGGCACTGGCTTTCTGTCACAGGAATGCCACACTCCCCTTCCCTAGGGCTGTGATAAGCCCAACTATGTTTAGGAGCTTTCACCAGCAGGTTGAATATTACAACAACCAAAGCTGTCGTTTGACACACTGGATGTCCTGTCAGCACAAAAATGCTTTAACCATCAGCTGGTCTTGCACGTTCTGTTAACATCAGAGCCATGCATAAATCTGGGTAATCTCAGGAAAATGGTGAGGTGGGAAGGAGGTTAAAAATCACTGTGAACTAAATAATGAATTGGCTTGAGTGAGCCGAGACATAGATCTCATTTTAGTATTTCGTAAAGAGAAATTGAGTTTGTGCTTTTACTAACGCTGCTATAAAAGTCCTGTGGGACTTATGGCTTCCAAGTTGCAGGAAACAAACTTTATCAGAACAGAGAACCCTGGAAACCACACTTAAAAGACAAGATAAGACAGAGACACAAATTTTCTCTGCAGAAAAGTAAATTCTGCAGCAACAGTCAGAGAAATACAAAGTCATTTGAAACAAAAGCACCTTAATAAATCCCATGAAACATTTTCTTTAAAGCTGCAAGCACTGACACAAAAGCATGACTGGGATATGAAGTCCAGGTCAATTTGCATTCAGGAGTGTTTATACCTCTAGACTTGGCATCTGTTGATGTCTTATTACCAAGGTCAATAACTTGAATAAAACTCCCCAACCATAAATCTACAACAGGAACTAAGATACAAGCTGGAAAACAGCTGCAGTTCTTCCTTCTGTTGGTTAGAAGCAAGAGATACCGGAAAATTTTAAACCTTAGGAGGTCTGTAATTTTTATTTGACCTAGTTTCCCCAAAAGTTCATAAATTTAAGTAAAATTCTACTTTTTATGACTTAGATTAATCTTCAGAGTGTCTTATTGTTATTCATGGAGCTTCGATTTTTTTTGCATTTTGAAATGTATCCCATTTCATATTTATTAAAGTAAAATAAATTTTGGTAAAAAAAATGAGAAATGTATGAAGTGACCTGAAATCTTTTCCCTTCAGATTCTCTTTCCTCTGGAGACCTTTGCCTCTGTCACAATTCAGGATTTAAAGTAACAACACATGAGTTGACTAAAAAACAAATAAAATCAAGAACTGCATTTGTAATAAGTAGCTTCTAAATAGTGGGAAATAAAAGGGAAGTCAAAGAACTTGGGGGTTCTTCTAAGGGAGACCACAAGTAAGCAACAATATACAAGGGACAATAAAAATGTAGTTGTCCAATATGATAATTTCTTCCGTGGTTAAAAAAACAAACCCAAAACCAGAACGCTGTGCCAGATTATGCTTGTTGCCACTGGTACATGAATTAAATAAATGTAATAGTAAAAGCAAAATCCAGAATAAATTAAGCAATAGTACCTTGTGCTGAAAATCAAAGCCTTAAAATTGAATCACGGCTGGTAGAAGAGACATAGACGTAGTGTTAACACGTCTATATAGGTCAAATATTCTCTATCCTAAATTAACTTTTGAGAGAAAGACACAAGAAAATCTAGCAGAAAAGTTCACATCCAGGTGCCAGCTAGAGAAGCAACAGACAGTTCCTAAGTATTATTGGCAAAGTATAACCCTCCTTGCACTGAAATTCAATTTCTGAGGAGGAATCACAGCACTTACAGCTGACACACACCAAAGTGCTGGAGAAGAAAGGAAACAATCCTGAACTCAGGTTGCATATGAAACCATGTATGGGGTTACATACTACAGTTAAAGTAACAAGAATCATTATTCTGGAGTTTAAAGACAAGGCAAAAAAAAATTAGAAAGCCTATGAGCCTATTTCTAGGAATCAACCACTGACATAGAAGACTGCATTTTGATGATGATGATGCTGTTACATTTTCATGCAGCATTAAGTAGATAATTGACAAGGCTCAGTCAAGTTTCAGGCTATAACAATGCAAAGACAGCCAAGACAAGAGCAGAGCACACTGACAGCAGCTGGCACATTGCAGGGGCAATGCAAGTGTCTCTGTCCCAAGCATTTCTTCAGCAAGAAGGAGGAAAGCTCACCAATAAAAGCAAATTTAAAATTTTATGATTGCAAAGTTAAGCTACCCAAATCAGCAACTGCAATATTTTGCCCAGGAATATAGCAGAGCTATGTCAGGTCAAAATCCAACGTCCCAGGCCTAGACATCACGTGCTAGTCAATACAGCCAAGGGTAAATGAGACAGTGAGCAGTCATAGTTGAAGGGCATGGGAGTAAACAGGGGAGATACAGACTTAAAATAAACAACATTGGTAACAGATGAAGGAGCAAAGATTTTCTCACTCCAAACCATAGACTGTTTATCTCCTTATTACAGAGGACTAATCAGATTTTGACAAACTTGACCTCACTACAATGACTAGGCTGAACACAGCAATGAAGCAGACCTGGTTTTGCACACCACTTTTTCCGAAAGCTGACTTTGGCTTCTGCTCAGTGGCCCAGATATGGGAATTTAAGCATATCACATTTTACTATATCAGAGCAGTTAATTAATGCGGCTGAAAACATGTTGGAAGACCTTCAACATACTATTAAAGATGCAATGATGAATTGCAGATACTCTTAAATCCAGTCTGCACAGGGTGAGCTTTGCATCTTGTAACAGTAATGCTGTAGCTCACGATAGAGAAAGGGAGATCCCAGGAAGCCAAAACCTATGGCAGCTATCAAGGACATCTTCAGACCTCTACAACTTGAGCAAAATTATATGCTGGAGAATAGTCCATGTGAAATAGGAATTTACAGCTTTGCTATTTGCTTCACATGATTGTTCTTTGACATTGTAGGGAGACAGTAAGGTAAAACAATCTTTTTGAGATGCAATCCATGTATATTTAAGCTCATGTTTGGCTTTTAAAACTCCCTTGCAGAGAAGATAACCAGTAGTGAGCTGCACTATTACAAACACAGAATCACCATAAGCATTCTCTAAGATGTGACTGCTTGCAGGCTGGGGGGAAGATTTGTTGGATTGTGGTACTGCGGAGCTACAAGGAGGGCACTTCAGCAGCAAAGTCTTGGCCAGGAGTAGAAACTAGCCAGATGGAGAGGGGCACATTTGAAACACACTGTGTTTATAAAATAAAATCCATTTCTTAACAACTTTGATGTTTTTTACAAGTCCCTCCATCATCATTAGTGTGCTTCCCTCCACAAATATTTCTGCAAAGGATTCACAATAAATTCATAGCTCTGCATTCTTGCAATTTGCCAAGCGTGTTTCAGTAAAGAAACCAGAAATGTTGCTGCATGATAATTATTTTTTTAAAAAAGTGGCAGTAAGAAGCTCTGCAGAAGTGAGTGTTGATTCATTTCTTCTTTGACTGCAGTTTTTGGATTTAAAGGGAGATCACTGAAGAGGATCAAACTCAGCTATTTGGCTTCTGAATAGTCTACCTTAAGATTACCATCATTCCCTTCTCAGTTTTGGTATAGATGATAAATATCTCTCTAATCAGTACCAGATACGTCTCTTAAATGAGAAATAAATTCCTGCAAGGAGTTTGCTTTCCCTTGAAAACAATGAATTTACAATTTACTTTGTTTCTTTTTTTCTTTCCTCTTACAGTCAATCTTTTTCTTTCATGCTCCCAAACCTACAGTCTGAATTTTCCCCATGGGCTATTGATGGTATTAAAGTGGACTGTTCAGCAGCTGTGCCCCGCTGCCTAACCTATTGATTGGTTTCTCACATGGCTTTTAATAAGTTTATTGATGTTTTGGATTCATTTTGTCCTAATTTTTGTCAATCTTCACATTTTCACAGCCAGGTTCCATTTTGCTTGTGCAATGTATGCAATTAGTCCAGCTCTTAAAAGCCAAGTTCTTTCACTAACTACTTAGCCAGAGGCTTTATCTACCCAGCTTGCTTTCCTAAGTGTTTCTTCAGGGTTTTTTAGTTTTGGTTCATGTATTAAGGCAGGATACATAGGCATATAATAGCTATTATTTGCTGATTTCTGAATACAAGCAGCTTGGTAGCAAACTATCTTATAACTAGTTTCTGTTCTTTTTGCAGATCTAAGTCTACCATTCTTGTTTGACAATGTTTTAATGCTATTTTTGTATTTGTTACATTTTAATGTAATTTCTGTGCCTTTAAGAAGAACGGCTAGCAAATAAATGCATTTATGGCTGAACAGTTACTCATTTAAAGTCTTACTGAGCAGCAGAAAACTGATCCAATGAAAATATTTTTCTGTAAGATTTCAGGGACCATTGAAACTATGCAGCTCCTGGAACCTCATCAAAAGACAAAGAACAAAATGGGTTTACTGATCACTGACAAATACTATGTCATAAACTATTTCCAAGTTTCTTGTGTAGTTATTATTTCCATTGATTTTGCATAATTTTAAAAGTTCATATGCTTATTTTCACCATTTATGTTTTGTTCTAATAGGGTTAATTTGAAAGAATTAAGCCACTGTTTACCTTAAAGTTTGTTTGCTCAAATATTAATCAATTTATACCCCTTATTTTCAGTTACTTTTACAGCCTTTTTACTTTAAGTACTATATTGCTGTACATTGTTCACACTACCTTGCTGTTTAATTTTGTGAGACTATACCTACTGTTCATTTACAAGTTTATGGTAACAAGGTGTTTGCAATATCAAAGTTTTTAAATCAGTATGAACGTTCCTTGTACATTAAAGCAAAACATAACCAACTCTACCCTTGTACTCTATTAAATGTGTACAAAAGGATATGTTACTTTAAATACACTCAAAAAGCAGAGGAAAACACAATAGCGCACTATTAATGTGTAACCAAGATATAAGAATCATTTTCTCACATTCTTAATAACATTTGTAGTCAAATCTCATTTACAACAGACAAATAACAACCTGCCTCATTCACAGGCTTTGTTAGAAATTCTCTTGGAACTTCACAGGTAAGTTCATTTCAGAAAGGAAGGCCTTATTTTCTTAAAATCAGAAATCTCAGTGTAACTTTTGTAATTTTGAATACTAATGAAGCAAAACCCCTCATGAAGTTAGTGGAAATTTTACATCTGACTTGGTCAGATTTTCATCCTAGTATCTGCAATGTCTCAAGGTTTTAGGAACAAACAAGAATTTTTTATTTACGAAATATAATCTTGAGGAAACTAAAAGGTTCATAATTTGCACCATAGAGTCATTAACCATTTTAAAAAACCCTGCATTTAAGCAAGCTGATAAATTATGGAAAGCGCCAGCCTTTATAATAGCACACAGAGGTTTTCATTTGAAAATAGGAGATTTACAACTGCCCGTGTACTCGTTCAGTTAGTAGGAATTAATGCTTGAGTGCCTCTTGTACCAGAGCAGACTACAACAAATTGGAGGTTTAGCAATTTCAAGTTCTTTTTATGTGTGGGGATTTTTTTTTAATCTTACAGCTTTTACAAATGTGATTGAATTCCATTTGAAGTGTTTATGTACATAACCATATTATTTTCACCATCACCCTCTATGTTTCCTCAACAACACTTCATCTGCTTTTAAAGTAAAAAATTATTCAGCCTAGGCACTGCTCAAAATCTGACATAACAAAGCCCTAATTGTAAGTGAAGTTTCTGAGCTTTCTTATAAAACAAATTAAAATGTATTTAAGAAAGTAACATTTCTTCAGGCATTCCTCAAACAGTAGAGGACAGTAATACAATTTCTTTTAAGTAAGATATGTATTTCTGGGAAATAGGGCTGTCTATAATTTACATTTATATATTGAACTGCTTTGATTTTTAGCTGAGTTGGAACCAAGACGGTGTCTGCCTTTTGTTTACACAGCAGGATTAGAACAGGAGGATAAATCAGGGGATCTTGGCTGGCTGAGGATTGTAGGAATAACAGAAAGACCTCATAAAAACTGATAGCATCCTGCTTCATATTTGCAGCTCCAAAAAGCTAAAGTTTGGCAGGCGCACACTGTGGTTAAAGCTTCCTTATTTGGGAAGAAAAAAGTAGTAATACTAAAAAGGTTGAGAGAGAAGCAGCGTTCTCTGAAAAGATTTAAATTCAGACAAGCTAAAGTAAGCATATAATTACCAGGCAAGCATCAAACTGATAGTTTTGATAAAGCATTACTTCCAACAGAAGATTTTGGACTCTCTGAAATGTGTTTCCAGTCAATTTTTATTAGGTGGCAATATTTAATATCTGAACACAGTGTTCAAGATTCCTTCCCCTTTGAAGCCTGGAGTGTTATGGCTACACACAAGCAGGAATTTGGAGAACTCCTGCTCCTTTTGGTCAGCAGCATGTCACTCACAAGCCAGGAATGAGGCAGTGCCAGCTGCTGGTCAATAAGCCGCTGCATTTTCCTGGGAAGTTCCATGCTCCAAAAACACACCAAGTGTGCAGACAATAAAGGACAGTGTTCAGTGCATATCACGTTGGAAAACTACCTGCCATTTAGTAAAATCAGGTCCTCAGAGAAACCATAGGATTGAAAATGGTCTCTAAAAAGTCATTTGGAATGTTTCTTTCCCATAAGGTAACATCAATTATAGCTATGACATTCCTGACCAACAGTTGCTTAACCTGTTCTTGAAAGCCTCCCATGACAGACAGTCTGCAGGGCTACCTACTCCAGTGACTCACCATGCTGTCAGGGTTCCTAAAGTCTAAGCCAAGACTTCTTTCCTGTAGATTCAACCCATAGAACTTAATGTTGTCCTGCCTCATGTAAACATGAGAAAGTGTCACTCTGTCATTGCAGTAGCCTTTTCATGTACAATTACTACATGGGTGATCCCAGTATTCTCTGGACTAAGCAGTACCAACTTATTTGATTTTTTTTTTTGGTAGCTCAAGGTTTCTAGACTTGTCATGGTTTTGGTTGCCCCCATCTGGAACCCCTATAATGGGCCCACTTCTACTTGGAGCGCAAAACCCCAAATCTGGCACACTAGTCTGCTTAGCAGAGCAGGATACCTCTCCTGTCTTGCATGGCCCACTCTTATCATTCTGGCCCAGCAGGAACAGCTTTTTTTTTTTTTTTTTTTTTTTTTTTTTTATTTTTTTTTTTAAATTTTTTTATTTAAATTTTTTTTTTTTTCAAAAATAATTGCAACAAAATAGTAATAATAAAACTCATTCCTTTTCAGATAAAAGGAATGGCATATGAACTCAGACATACGCATTTGTATACAAACATATAGATGCTACATTCTCACGCTATCAGAAGATGTGTAGTAATACTTCATATTCACTTTTCCAACCCAAGTATTCCCAGCAGTCACACCTATTATCCAGCTGCAAGGACCCTACTCTGGGATCTGATCCAATCTATTCTAGTGGTAGCTCAAATCTTATAAAAACTACATGCCATTATAATGAAGACAAAGCTTCCTTGCCTGTAGGAGCCAACATTTCATGGACAACTCATCTTTTGCATTATTATGAAGTTATGAATGTAGACCTTTTGTAAGTCAGCTGAACTTTCTATGCATGAGATTTCTAATTGATTTCCAGGTGGATTTTGTAAAATTCTGACCCAATGAGTATAAAAATTCAAGCCAAGTATATTTTTTCTGGTAAGAGCCCCTCAGGCATTAAAACCTAAACTCAGATAGAAACTGAAGAGAAAGGTTTGCCTGACAATCCTCCCCACCACAAATATTTTTGCAGCCGTCACAGGAGTCATGGAATTTATGAAACTTCAAGAAAGAGATAGTGTATCATCTTTGGATTATATTCTGTTGTGCTCAAGAGATTCAACAGGGATGCCGACACCTTGCAGATCTCAGATACATTACAAAATACTATAGCTTCACAATATATCCTCTGGCTTCTTATCTCCACGTTTGCATGCTGCAGCCCCCACTGTCTCTTGTTTGGTGTCTTCACAAGATACAGGGAGGATGAAAAGGATCAGCTAAGCTCTGGAAATTCTCTGAAACTGTGAGACTGGGTAAGATAGAGAGGGTCCTTGTAGCAGTTTGTTTACGTAAGTTTGGCTGCTGAGACCAGCTTGTATACAAACAAAACCATGACTAGGGTGACTTTAGGCCTGACTACTTTTTATATTCAAGCAGTATTCAAGAAAAGCTAGAACTTGAAGACAGCTTCCCTGTCAGCAGTAGAAGATCTCCTGGAAAAACAAATAGACCATGGAGTGTCACTTTTGGAGCAGACAATCCTGTTGACTAAGCTGGACATGCTGAAGTAGCTGGTAGAGAGAAGAATCATTTAAATCTATCCCTAAATTCCAGTTACCTTGACCCAAGGAGGTTTTGATTCAGCAAAAAGGTGTTATTGTAGAAAACTGCAGCAACAAAAGAGAAATTTGGAACAGATTTTCAGATTTTCTAATGCATCTCACCTTTTCTCCCTCAAAACTGTTATGCAGATTTCTTACACACAGTGAAATAAGCATAAGCATCCAAATGTTTAGATGCAACTTGAAGGAGAAAAGAAATGTATAGTTCCCTAATTGTTTTCAAAAGCTACAAGTGATCCTAAATATCTTTATAAACAGATCTGACTGAATGCTTTCATAAGGTCAAAGTTCATTTGTCTACTCTTGAGCTAATTTACGGTGTCATAAAACCTGAGATCAAAAACTATTTAGACTTATAAAAGCAGGAGGCTAGAAAGAATAGTAAGGATTGCAGCTCATGATAAGGGATTTAGTAATGCATCAGAGTCCATAGTTTATCTATTTATAAAGAGCCTGGAAACAATTATTAAAGCTGAAGGGCTGTGGTTTTAATGAACATGGAAAACTATTACACACTGAAAAGATCCAACTACATGATTTAAGAATATTAATTAAGCCAATCATTTTATTAGAATTGCTTCAAGCAAAAGTCTAAGTAGAAAAAAATTAAGAAAACCAAATGTAGAATCTGTAAATGAAAAAAAAAATTGTGCTGTGAAACATGCCTTACTAATAAACAAATAAAACAGCAGAGGTCTGGAGAAGTTCCCAGCAGTGAGTTACATCATTTACTGCAACATTTGACTATATTTCAAATGGACTTTGAGTGCAGAATGTTCTTTGTATAACACTAGCAAGCCAATGGTGGGCTCCAAATAAAAGAAAAGGATTCTTTCATTTACCATCCCTTCTGCAGCTTTCTTTTCATTACAACAAAAGGTTGTTTCAATTAGAGCTGTGGGGATTTTCTGTGCTGAGACTGGTTCAAAGTGGTTTTATGCAATGCTAGCATCCCCGGGGATCAGCTTCCACGCACTCCAAAGCTATCCCAGTGCTGGAACTGTGATTTGTTTGGGTCAAACTGTGCTTGCCATCTCTCCCCTCAGGTCTCTTGAGAGTTCTCAGTGATGGGCCTGATCTGACCTCTTTCCAGCAAGTTAAACTCTGCAGCCTGCCACCTTTCAGACCAGGTTTTGAGGCTATTGTAGTACATCAGAAATGCACCCACCCCCTTGGCAGTTTCTCCCTGCTCTCCTGGTGGGGCCCTGTAGTTCTATTGGATGTGTTTGGTTCTGCAGTGAAACACGCCATTGTCTCTTCAACCCTCTCCATTTTTCAGCCACATTAACACAACAGACCCAAATGCAATTGTCACCCTCCAGGTGCTTCCTAATATAAAGGTTAAGGGGATCTTAACCGGATCTCCTATATAGACAGACACATTGACTCAAATGTATCCAGCCTGTTTAAGAAAGCACATGTAGCACAACACAACTTTCACTACTTAATGATATCTCCTACAGCACAGACAAAATAGCTGACTTGGGCATGAAAAGTATTGGAGGGGGTATGCAGACTGGAAGCCTTCCCCTGCTTACATACAGATTTGAAACTATAATTCTTTGCATTGCTAGCAGTCATCTTCATTCTTGGAATTGTATCAATATATTTGCCTCAAGGTAGGAGCCAAGACACCACACCAAAAATATACTCCATTCCTTAAAAGCTAGCAAATATAAACCACTTTCAAAAAATTAATTTAATGCCCGAGTCACATTTGCAATTAAGTACAGTATTCTATAGCTGATTGTCAACCATTAAACAGGATTCAACCCAGATGGCAAGTGCCCGTAAATGGCTAAGTACTCCGTGAGCAACAGGGCAGTAATTCTGCTCATTGTTGTTTAAGTACAGCAAATGTTGAAGAAAACACTCAAAACAGTAAAGTTTATCAAGGAGCTCACAACTAGTAAGCAGGCACTAGTAGTTCCTACTCAGTACTGTGAATAATGCAGGCAACTCTACACAACATTTTCATGAAGTCAAACTACTTCACCATAGATACGTTGGTCTGTAAATATTACAGTATAAAGTATTACGAGATCCATCCTAGAGTTTTGGGGGGATTGGTTGATGTGGTTCCCAAGCCACTCTCCATGATATTTGAAAAGTGATGTCAGTCAAGAGAAGCGACTGGAAGAAGGGTAACACTGTCCTCACTTTAATAAAGGGTAGATAAGATGACCCTGGAAACTACCGATCTTTCAGCCTCACCTTTGTGCCTGGGAAGATCATGGAACAGATACTCCTGGAAGACATGCTAAAGTACATGGAAGAGATTAATGGCAGCAGCACAGCTTCACCAGGGCGCAAGTCCTGTATGGCCAACTTAGTGGCTTTCTATGATGGGGCAACCACCACATGCTACATGGGAAAACCAACAGAGATGATTTATCTGGACTTCAGTAACACCTTTGGCACAGTCTCCCTTCTCTCTAAATTAGAGAGGTATGGATTTGATGGGTGGATGGTTCAGTGTATAAGAAATTACTTGGTCGTATTCTGAGAGTAGTGGTCAATGGCTCGAAGTTCAGATGGAGATCCATGACATGTGGAGGAAATTCTTGACTATGAGAGTGGTGAGGCGCCGGAACAGATTGCCCATAGGAAGTTGTGGCTGCCCCATGCCTGGAAGTGCTCAAGGCCAGGTTGGATGGGGCCTTGGGCAGCCTGATCTAGTGAGAGGTGCTCCTGCCCATGG
>WAAB01019472.1:121170-228323 GCA_013389865.1 Piaya cayana | reverse complement strand
AAAAAGGAAGGCTGGGGGAAGATCAAGGACTTATCATCTAGGAAAAACTTTGCTTGGAGAATGTGGAATTTGGCTAATGGATTATCTTTATAATATTTTAATATACTTAAATAGCTTTTAAATAATTGAAAGCTGTAAAACACTTGTCATGTTTACACTATTTGGCTGGAAAATGCACTAGTTTACATATTTTGAATAAAAATTACATGAATGGCTATCTCTGAGGAATTAATTTCTCAGGCTTCATCTAAATTAGTTAAAGTGGAGAAAATAACTTAACTGCTTGTGAATATTTTGTCACACCATTCACTGTGAACTCTGGTTCACCTGTAGTTTACAGCCACAACATAAGAAAAACAATCCAGAATAAAATATTTTCTCAGACTGCCTTCCATTTTAAATTATGGCTCAGAAAAATGAACAGAAAATTAATCAAATATGTTTCTCGTAATTTCTCCCTTTGTAACAATTCCAAAATTAATCATAACAATTCCAGATCAAATAGCATTCTAAAGTAAAGAGATGTTATCAATTAATTTAGATTTAAGTTAAGAGTAGAAATAATAATAACATAAGAGAAATAGTAATTAAGAAAGAGGCATGGAAACTTATGTTCCTTTTTTTTCCTCTTCAGACTGACTAATTTCCAAGAACTAAACAGAATTTCTTACAATTTTTAATTTCAGGTAATACTTTCTTAAGTCTTCTACACACAATTTCATTAAGAGTTACTATTAGCCTTGTTAAATTCTGCTTTATTCTTATGCAATTTTTTTTTATGTCTAATTTTTGGAAGTAACTAGCATATAGAACAACTGATGCAGTTGTGAGAGAAAAATTTTACGAGAATCTCTAATAACTGTAATTGATTTTTGGCCAGAGGGATGGTAATAATTAGGAAAGCATTTACTACATCAGTGATTTTACTCAGTGTGACTAGAGGTACTCAGATTCCCTGCTCAGGATACCTTCTGTCCCTTTTTCTATTAGATATACTTGAAAGCAAAAGCTTTATAGAATTTGGGAGCATTAGCTCCCTGTTCCACTGAGGACATCTGTACTCTGTTCAGATCTGCTCCCAGTACCTCATTGTGTCACTAATTCTTTGTTCATCTCTTATGTCCACACTCCCTCCACCCTCCGGAGACGCTGACCATGGAAATACAGCATGGGAGGAAAGCAGAGCTGTGTTATCTCTCTGGGACAAAGTATGAATCTTGGATGTGGCTATTAGGGTAGCCACCTCCACAAAAGCTGCTCATGACTGAATTTCATCTTTGCTTTGCTGGATTAACTATTACAAGAGCTTCTTCCCTGTACCATCATTCATGATATAGGTCAGTTCGTTGCCTGCCTGCCATTTATCTTTTACCTCGCCCTTTTTAACAAGGGAAGAAGGAGCCAGAGGGACAATCTTCTACTGTTGTCCTACTATCAATCTCTACCACCCTCATTCCACAGCTTCAAGAAATTAAATCTTTTGGGGGCATGAGCTGAGATGACACAATACAGGACAATTTCTATGCTGTATGGACAGTGATAATAGTGGAATAAACAAGTAATCCAACCAGTCACACTCAGCAAATATGAATGTGTTAACAGAGAGATGCTAGACTGTACAGAAAGGTAACCCAAGAGTCAGCTCCCTTGGAGACTTTTAAATCCCTTAAATATCTCATCTGAACTCTGTGTGAAGTCTGCAGATCTTTAAAACGGCCTTCTACCCTCCTTTCTAAAGCCCCAGAACCTTGAGATTGTGCAAGATAAAAAGGATCCTGAACTTCAAAAAATGCTACCAGTGACATCTTAGAATATATGAATGGCCATATTACTTCAAATCAAGAGTCCATCTCGTCCAGTATAATCTCTCAGCCTTCAAGCAGAAGCAGTTTAGGGCATTTTCTGAGCTTCCTGTAATTTGCCTTCACAGTTACATCAATAGGTATCTCTTCCAAGCACCTTTTCAGTCTCCCTTAAAATCACTGTTGTGGAAGTCAAAGGTACACATCTTTCGACAGGAAGTCCCACAGGTCTACTAGCTGCCTGTTTTATCTAGTCAAGCATTTGTATAAATGCAGAAATCTTTTTAATGTGGGGCTCAATACAGTACCTTGTCTGTAGGACTGAAAGGCCAACAGACTGATGAAGTACCATTGCCTTCACCTTAAATATATCAATGACTTAAAATTCTGTTCCTTTTGATACTCTAATCATTCCCTTACAGTCNTAATGTGGGGCTCAATACAGTACCTTGTCTGTAGGACATTGCCTTCAGCTTAAATATATCAATGACTGTTCCTTCTGTTACTCTAATCATTCCCTTACAGTTGTGTTATTCTGTCCATTTGCTCTGTTGTGACACCATACCTTCAAACTCAACAAAATATTATTCCAGCCCATTCTCTTCACTCTTGTCACAAAGTCACTTAAAAATTCAGTTTGGTCTTCAATCTCTGAGGTTGTTTTTTTCTTTTTCTTTCTTCTTTCCTCCAAATCTCACAGTTGGACCACTTCCAAATCCTGGTGTTTTTCCCTCCAAAAAGCTTCATCGCTCTACCCTGTATCACTGTAATTAAAACTTGATATACAACGTGATATCCATGATTACGCAGCTTCGCTGATGCAGATTTCTCTTATCTGACTTGAACATCGCTGTTGTTTGGTCCAGCAGAACTAAAGTAGACAAATGAAGATGCTAAGAAGGAAGAACAGGGAAACCACAGGAGCCACAGATAAATTCAGAGGTCAAACATAAGGAAAACTCCTGTTCAGTACAGATACCATGGACACTAGCATACGGCCAGCACAGATGGAGTCTTCAGGGACCATTACTGCCCCACTCCCATAGAGACTGTAAAGTCAGAAATTTACAGAGGCTTGTGCTACAGCCAGATTTAAGCAGATTCCTGACCTCAGCTCTCCAGCTTCTCAGAGACTTGGTTATAACTTTTTTCTTTTAATCATAGGTTAAATGATGTGTTTTGCCTTAAATTTGTTCTTTACCTACTGAAACTTTCCCCCAAAATCAGTCTAAGGCATCAGGGAGAACAGCCAGGGAGAGTTCAAGTCCATTTTTTACGAGTTATACACTGCCATAAAAGGATTAATGAAAGAATGTATTAAGCAACTTTAATGGCAGCCACCTCTGCCAGCCTTACCTATAGAAATGTTTAACAATAACAAGAATCTTATCTTCTGTTTTTTTTAGCAAAGGACCTCCTTGGCTTGTGTTGTGTGACATTCTACAAAAGGTTTATGCAGGCACTTCCAAAATAACTGCAAGCCAAGGTTTCAATGCAAATCTTTTCTGAATTCCTATTGCTAAACAGTTTCAAATTTAAAATAAATTCAGCAAGTTTGTTTTAAGTGCATTTTTAACTGAGCCTCATTGTTTGCACTCAGTTACTGAAAGCCCTTAGAATCATAGAATAATTTGAGTTGGAAGGGACCTCTGAAGGTCATCTAGTCCAATTCCCCTGCTGTGAGCAGAGACATCTTCAACTACATTGGGTTGCTTGGAGCTCCGTCTGACCTGAATATTTCCAGGAATAGAGAATCTACCTTTCTGGATAACCTGTGCCAGTGTTTCACCACCCTCACTGTGAAAAAAACAAATTATAAAAATATTGTAGCCTAAATCTACCCTCTTAGTTTAAAACTACTATGCCTTATCCTATTGCAACAGGCCCTGCTAAAAACTTTGTGCTCATCGTTTCATAAGGCCCCTTTAAGTACTGAAAGGCCACAATAAGGTCTCCCCGTGGTCCTCTTTTCTAAAAGCTGGGCAACCCCAACTAGCTCAACCTTTCCTCACAGGAGAGGCATTCCATCGCTCTGATCATTTTTGTGGCCCTTCTCTAGACCTGATCCAACAGGTCCATATCTTTCCTGTGCTGAGGACTCCAGAGGTGGACACAGCACTCCAGGTGGGTTCTTACAAGAGCAGAGTAGAGGGGTAGAATTACCTTCCTCAACCTGCTGGCCACAATTCTTTTGATGCAGCCCAGGATACAGTTGGCCTGGGCTGAAAGTGCACATTATCAGTTCACGTCCAGGTTTTCATCCATCAGTACACTCAAATCCTTCTCAGCAGGGTTGCTCTCAATCTCATCAACCCCCAGCTTGCATTGGCAATGGGACTTGCCCTGATACAGGTGCAAGACCTTGCATTTGGTCTTGTTGAACCTCATGAAGCTCACATGGGCCCACTTATCAAGCTTGTCCAGGACCCTCTGGATGGCAACCCATCCCTCAGCTGTGTGAATCACACTGCTCAGCTTGGTGTCATCTGCAAACTTCCTGAGGGTGCATTTGATCCTACTGTCTATGTCAGTGATTAAGATATTAAACAGTACTGATCCCAGTACGGACCCCTGAGGGACACTGTTTGTTCATTGGGACATTTTGCTGTTGCCCGCTACCCTCTGGAGGTGACTATCTAACCAATTCCTCAGCCACCAAACAGTTCATCCATCAGTCCTTGGAACAGCATGGTACAGTAGTGTCTGTTTTCCTCTAATTTCCATAGAAATTCATGTACTCAAGAAATTTAAACACTGAGAAGTATTGAAGGTACTTTGTTCAGGGCTTTTTCCTCCCTTGAGGGGTGTGAAGCATTTCTCTTTGACACTGAGTATAATTTTTACTAATCATATCCTTATTTCTCCTTGGAGCAACACTCATTGACTTCATTTTAAGGCAGTTGGCTGACACAATTCAAATTTAAATACTCTTTCTGCATGATAAACTCCAGTCCTGTGAGCAAATATGTCTCATTTTCAAGTTTGGCTAGACAGCAGCAGTGTAATAAAGGCCTTTCCACCCCCAGTGCAGCCTGTAGCTTTTGAAATCTTTCCTAGATGACAAAACAGCCACCCTTACCATAGAACTTTCTCACAGCATCCTTATTAAATAAACGCCTAATCCCTAAAAACCTGCAAACTAATAAACTTGTTGCCAATTTTTATGACTCACTCTGTCAAAATTGCTTGATGTGCAACCACAGCAGGTAAATGGCAATGATGGTGGTGACTTTCAAATTAAGGTTTACTAGGTAAGAATGGGAATTGTCAAGTCATTTTAAATATATTGTAGTTTTTGTCCCATCCAGTAAAACTTCCCAGTCTCTGAAAGGCTGTAGTAATCTAATTTGTGTAATCTCTGGATACAAAATATCTAGACAGCAAATTCAGACAGGGTTGGTTTTGCTGTATAAATTCACACCTTGGATTACTATGCACTACTTCCCTGCCCAGATTCTGACTAATACAGCAGTATTAAAGAAGAGCAGAATTTGTCTTTTAATTTTTACTTCTCAATAGCCTATCTGTCACAGTTTAGCCCCAGCCTGGACAAATTTGGCAGCTACAGCTGAGCAGTTGAGATCTCAATACCCTGCCCCCTAACCTCCAGGGAAAGGGAAACAAGAGGAAAAGACTTGCAAGTTGGGAATGAAAACTAAAACAGCTTTAATGCAACAACAACAATAATAATATAATGAAATTGCATCCTCACCCCTCCATGACTACGTCCTATGTCACCACAAATGCCGCTGAACAGACACAGTGAAGGATCCCAGGCTAGGAGGGAGCTGGACTCAGGAACTGGGTTCAAGGACATGAGAATCCAGAATCAGAGGCAAAAAGACAGACAAGGTCCTCACTGGATGTTCGCCATCAAAGAAGATAGATTGACCCTCATGATCCCTGAGTTTTATACCAAGTATGTCTTATGTGGGATGGAATACAATGTTGGTCAGGTTTAGGCCACCTGTTCTGTCCACCCCTCCTCACAGGTGTGACCCTTTTTCACCTTTTTGACTTATGACATTCTATCAGCTAGAGGATGGCCTTGGTTTCTATAGGAGTAAGTATAAGCAATGCCCTTTCTATACACCAACTCCTCATGTTATCACTTCTAGAGAAAAATGCTGTCTGAAAAACATGCTGTTAACTTACAGAGAATGAAGTTACTTATACAACACTTAGCTGAATTTAGAAAACTTATTCTATTCTAGCTCAAACCAGAACAATCTCCAAATGGGAATTTCTATACTCTAGTTCATCTTTGGATAGCCCTTAGCAACTGAGCAAAATACAGAGTTTGCAATACCAGGGGAGTCACTTTTAGTACACCTCAAAAGTACTCAAACTGGATTCCACAAGAAGGAGGCCAAGCAAAGACAGTGGACATCTCTAGTCAGTCGTATTTTCAAGCTGCTAGGAGGCAATTAAAATATTCTGATCATAGGCTGCCAAAGCGCAAGTACTAACAGTTGCAACTCCCTTAGGAAAATACGTCAGAAGCAGAAGATTCTCAGACATGAGGCCAAGAGCAGCATTTGACAGATACACTCAGTCTGCAAGAGTCAGATGAGGGGAAACATGAGAAACAGTTTATGCCCTATAAAACTGGCAATTTAGCCGTGCTTTTCCTTCCAAGCATTTTAACCCATGCACCCCAGTAGCTGTTAATCTCTTTTTTGCTCAAGCTGAGATAGGTATGAAACAGATATCAAGCACATGCCAATTTCAGTTTCTGTCAATGAGGGCTACAAGTTATCAGATTTTGAGTTAAAACTCCAAAGTTAAGAAACATGTGATGGTAACATAAACAACAAACAGGCTATTTTAATTACAAATCAATTACCTACCAATACATTAAAAGGAATAAAACAGGGAAAAAAATGTTTAAAATAAAACTAGCACCATAAAATGATGCAAGCGCTGCATTTTAACTTCACTGCTCAGGAAGGGTCCAGCAAGGAAGGGCCCCACTCATTAAGCAAGTGAACTTTGCATCCACTTTTTCTAAGAAATTTTAAGCAGGAGTGAAATAGGTTTGGATCTGGTTCAAGTTCTGTTGCACTAGTAAAGGATGTGGCTATTGACACTGGTTAGCTCAGCTGTTATGTACTGTGAACCTTGTAATAGAATCATATTTAACATAAAAGCACCATGATCTTTACTGGGATGCTACCAGAGAAGTAGTAGACACCGAGGGTACCTTTGTTACAATGTACTTGGGAGCACAGATAATACATTGATATTTAATTACAATGTTTTCAATTGGGGCTGGTTGGTTGAGTATGAGAATATAAACAGAATCCTAAAATATCACAAAAATTGTTGGTGATAGCATTCAAGCACATTGCTTCCTCAAGTGATGAAGTGGTTTTGANTTTTTTTTTTTTGTTTGTTTCTCTTAACTAATCTTAACAACATGTCAAAGAATCCTTTAGTTGCCTACTTAAACAGGCAACATTCAGAAGCTGTTGCACACCACCACATGTAGAACCCACCTTCACTGCTTATTTAAATGAGGAATTTGGAAGAAACTGCACGTTGCTTTTATACAGTGAAGATACAGCTCTAACAGAGCACCATGGAAATATAAAAAGGCAAAACAGAGTGTATTTGCATTATCACATGAAATTAGGCTGTGTTGCAGCACCTATTGTATACAGACACATGGAATGTCAGTTGAATTACATTTATCACAGGGTGACATTGGTGCTTGTCTTGCCAAATTTGATACAACTGAGGAGTCTTTTCATATAAGGGGGATCTGAACCTCCCATCGCCTCATCAAGCTGATTGAAAGTAAACTCCAGCACATTCCTTCCTCAAGTGATGACGTGGTTTTGGAGTCATTAAAGTCACAAAGATACACTGTAGATGAACACAGTCAAGGCTGTCTTCCTCGCGGCTGGTTGTTACTCCAGCTCCCATGCAGACCCAGCCCCAGAACCTGGGTAAAATCTGGAGGATTCCCAAATATAAGAGAGCTATTGATGCTATGCTGCTGTCAGCTTTCCCTGCGGCTGTTTCTGTAATGATACTGTCTTTCCTACTGATAGCAGTAAACAGCTTAAAAAGAAATAACGCACTTCTTCAACACCACCTCTTCTATATTAGACTTTAATTTTTCAAGGCTGACTTGTGTCATGGGCATGCTTGCAGAGTGCCACAGAAGATATGAAAGTAAAACTACTGTAAAACATTATTATGAAAGAGAAGTTATCCAAAATACAA
Source organism: Piaya cayana (assembly GCA_013389865.1). NCBI lineage: Eukaryota > Metazoa > Chordata > Aves > Cuculiformes > Coccyzidae > Piaya > Piaya cayana. The sequence goes on along the minus strand of WAAB01019472.1, from coordinate 220,290 downwards.
CCTGTTTTAAAAGAGGTCTGGAGAGATGCTATTATGGGGCTTTGCTTCAATTATATAGTCTTACCATGCTGAAACTTTTGGCTCAAAGCTAAGTCATTAGTGTGTTTATGTGATGATGATAAGTATAACTAAGAATGCCAGCTGGATAGCATCACGTTGTTTCTGGTGCCCAGTTCCTTAACTGGATTACATTGCAAAATGCAGATTCTAAACTAATGGAGCATATTTATTTCCCTTTAAATAGCTATTTAATTAACAGCTCCATTTGGGTTTAGGTTTAAGACAGTATAGGTTTATATGATAACAGTAATATCAAATAAGATACCCTTAAAACATGAAAGACAAACAAAGTGTCAAACCATGAACTCAAGGGGGAGTTCGAAATGTGTTTCCATTTTAAGTGGAAAATAATAGAATTGATGTTACCAAACTTTATGTTATTATTATTTTTAAATATCTAAAACCAGCTATGGCTCAGATTTTTTAGTGAAACTGGATATAAAATGGTCATATAACTATATAACAGTAGATGACAGACACCTTTACTGACAGACTATCCTGGTTCCAAGAGTTTTAATCTTTTATGGTCCCTAACTTTTAAGAAAAGTTGAAAAAAAGGACACAAAATATCTTATTGCTCCTGAACTATTTGAGCAATAAATCCTAAAAACAAATAAGCAGTGTAAATTCTACCTATAATGATATTTAAGATACTCATCTTTTGGTAATATACTTGTGTGCTTTTTTGTTATTTTTGTAGTTTTCAAAAGGTTTTTCTATGCTGATACTGGTGAGTCACACTACCAAGAAAAACAATAAGGCTATACTCAGAAGATATCAATTAGCTTCAAATTACCACATAGACAAAACAATGAAAGTGCAAAAAATGTTAATTGTTCCATAGAGTTGTCTAATTTCTTTCAAATGAAGATATTTTTGTGTGTATATATACTTTCTGTAAAATAACCATAATAAACTTCTAAAATGCATTAGTAGAATCACATTATACTTCTCTGCACATACATGTTTATCCTAATTAACCGAGGAAGTTAATCATGATAAAAAGCTGAAAAAAACCCTATTTTATTTCTGAATAAGAACACGTACTCTGTACTTGAATGTCACCAAATTAATGTCCTTTATCACATCTTGTTTCCTTGAATTTTCATGTTTAAGAAAGATTTTTGGTTTAAACAAAAATTATAAAATGAAGCATGTGATGTTTAATATAAACTGTACCTCAGTAACACATTTTTTATTAACGTGGCCTAAGTTAAAGCACACAGTTTATGAATGCTGAATTAAAGTCTTGATAAATCTCTTGCTGAATTTGTCTCTATACCTCAGATGGTCTTAATTAATACACTATTTCTGTTGATGTGTAAGATGTGAAATTATTCTGTTAAGCAGGAAAAAAAGGACATTCTATTGTGCATTTGCAAATGTCATCTTTTAAAATAACGAACCCATATTTCTGAACTTCTGCTTGTTTTTCACTCCAATTTGGGAACGATGAACGGTCCCACTTCCAGATTTATAACAACAGCTGTGTAAGTTACGAAAACACAGAAGTGTCATTTGGAGTACAGGAAGAGTATGAGATTGCCTCACTCTAGCTTCAAAACAGCTGAGCATAATTTGCTTAAATCTTTGTGAAGACTGGACATTGTAGCTGAGGCCAAGCATAGAAAGTGTCAGGGAAAAACCTATTCCAGAATCTTATGAGCAGATATATCACTCAGAATGAATAAGTTAGAAAGACCTCAGTGTTCACAACAAACTTATAATACAGCTGGATTTTAGTGGAAATTACAAAGGTTCAAATCCCATATCATATGGAAATACAGTTTGCTACACCAGGACTTCACCATCTGGAAGGAGTCATGTTACACCAGCTTTTCCTGTCTCTTTTATTCATCAGAGCAATTACAAATAATTTTGACAACATTCTTACATCAGGATAAACAAAGAAAAAGTTTTGATTGTATTGTCCTATTTAGCAATATTTGCTGCAATTTAATATGCTTCATGGGACTGCATATTCATGAAAACTCATCACCTTCAACATCTTTACTCCATCCTAGAAACATCTTCTGATTTATTCCACCAAACACGTTTATTCTTGCACTGAATTCTACTTTCTCTAACGGCAAGGTGCCTATTGCACTGCAGAATCACAGAATCATAGGGTGGTTTGAGTTAGAAGAGATCATGAAAGTTATTCAGTCCAACCCTCCTGCAGCGAGCAGGGACATCTTCAACTAGATTAGGTTGCTCAGAGCCCTATCTAAACTGACCTTGAATATTTCTGGGGAAGGGGCTTCTACCACCTCTCTGGGCAACCTGTTCCACTGTTTCACTGCCCTCAGCATGAAAATTTTCTTCCTAATATCTAGCCTAAGGTTCTCTTCTTTTAGTTTGAAAGCATTAGTCTTCATCCAGTTGTTACAGGCCCTGCGAAAAAGTTTTTCCCCATCTTTCTTATGAGGCCTCTTTATGTGTTGAAAGGCCACAATAAGGTCTCCTCAGAGTCTTCTCTTCTCCAAGCTGAACAACCTCAGTTCCCTCAGTCTCTCTTCAAGGCAGAGGTGATCTGGGCCTTTGATCACTTTTGTGGACCAATAAGAGCAAGGTTATTCAAAAGCAATAAGGAATCAATTTCTAGTCAGTATCCCAAAGCATATAACCAAAGGAAAAAAACACTATAGTCAAAGAACAATGTGAATGGGTGGTAGAAAAGCAGCCAGTTTTGTTCTGGGGTCTGGACCAGAGGTAGGATCCAAACAGGAGAAAGGAATAGAAGGTGCAGTGCTCATGACTGATGTGAAGGGAAACAGGTCTAAAATGAAGATAAAACCTGGTCATCCCTTATGGTAGCAGGGAGGATTCCACTTTTTATTATCCAGTTGATATTGGGAATCAACATAAAATGCCTCCATGATTATACAAATCACTTCTAGCTTTGTTACTGCTAATGAAGTAAACATGGCAATCAGAGATGGATGTTTCTGTTGCATTAAGCATTTGGGTTTTAAGATACTTTCACACTAGAGTAGCACATGTCATATAGTAACTGATTTAACAGATGCAACTTTTTGTCCTGTGAGTAGGACATTATGGATATATATCCACCATTATGGATATTCTCAAGTATATTACTTTCAATTAAAGTAATTAATGCTTAATTACAATTACTTTCATAATGCTGTCTACCAACTCTTGATTTGGAAATTATCAACAGCTGAATAAAAGGCTTTCAAATTTATGCTACATTGGCTAGATTGGATGCAAACCACATGGCACAGTTATGATTTACTTATTGAGTAACTAACTCTTGCAGCAAGGTTGCTCATTGAAATATTAGTTACTGATGAATTCCAAATTCACTTTCCACAATAATTCACTGAATTTATGGTTTATTTGTCCTGTGAATGTCCTTGCCAGTAAGTGGAGTGGAGACACAATAATCAACTTTTGATTCATTACTTCAGAGAGTCTTTCAGAAACATTTTTTGCCTGTAATCAGAGCTGCTAACACTCATGTTTCTATCAAGATTTATAAAATTCCTCCCACAAACACGACAGCTCTTGAAACCAAATGCATACCCAGAAACACCCTCTTTCATTTAAAAATGAAGTCCTGTTCAGCCAACTGAATTTCAAAACCAGAAGACAAACAAAAATAAAAGATGTATTATCTTCACACATCTTCTGAATTTAAGCCAAACTGANATCGACACTTCCACCCAGCTTAAAGAAGTGAATCTTCTGCAAGATCATGGCTGTCACATCTGTGATACATTAAGGCATAGGTAAACAAAAAATATGTAAGCACAACTTAAAAACAGCTGCAGTAGACACAGGAATCAATTAAAAACTCTAGAAATTATTACTACTAACCTCACATGCTAAGATTATTGAATTTCAAAAGTCACAGTTGGTAAATAGGAAAACAACAAGATAATGAAAAATAAGTGAATAAGAAGTACAAAATGAACAAACTACATGGATTTATGAGAAGAAAGAGACCATTTTACAAAAGCCAGTATAAAACTTAAAGCAGATTACAGTCATCCTCAGCAATGGCACTTAAATAGCAAAATTTTCTAGACCTCTTGTATCTAAGCCATTTCTATTTACCCAAGAAATAATTAATTCAATATAAGATACACAAATAACTTTGCCCTCTGCATAAGCCTGCTTTTGTTTGTAAATATTTCCTGAACAATGAATTCTCTGTTCCATTTTCTGTGTTCTGAAATGTAGTCCATATTTGTGCCTGACTTGTCCCAGTTCTACTATTTAATACAGTATGAACCAACAGCAGGATCACAGTTTGAGGTGCTTTTTGGATTGGGTTCCTATCCTAGAATGCAAACTCATAATCATCAATATTGCATAAACATTTGCTCTTCCTTATGGAGTTGAAATACTTCTGCTCTTGCCAAGTGAGACTCCAGACTACAATACACCTGATCTACTATGACTCCACAATAGTATGCTAGCTTGTAGGACATAAATGAACATACACCTATTGACATGTACAGATTTAGAGACCTTTATAGTATGAAGGCTCTTTCTGCACACTTTGGCTCAGATTCCAGCTAGAAGTTAGAAAGGCACAGCTCGTCTCATGTTTCAAATTCTTCAGTGGGGCAAAGTTACCATTCCAAGCCGAAGTAGCCCTTTCCAATTTCAGTTCAGCTGCAGCCCATAGGGAGAAAGCTATTCTAGGATGAAGTATTCCTAAGTGATATGAATCCACTAGCTAAGACAACTAGAGCTATGATGTTTTCTTTGCATTGTATACAACTAAAATTTCTTGAAGGCCCCTCAAAGTGGCAAAGATATGAACCTAATCTACGTGAAGATGTTACTTTTTCCACAAATTAATGATGCTGGACAAGTGTTTTTAACAGACACCAAAGTATTAAAAGACTAGGGCAATAATTCTAGGATAGAAAAACATATGACAATTTCAGGCTTTGAGAAAGTATTAACCTCCACCACTGAACTATTTGTCTCTCAAGATCAAGAAGAACATCACATCAAGTACTTAAATATGAAGTGTTTAAGGAATTTAAAAATGAGAGGAACACTTAAGATTGTTATCTGTCTTACATGAAGTTCAAAAATACTACCTCATCAATACTTTTCAGACTAGGATTAATTAAAGTGGCTATATATCTCTTCTCAAACTAATAGATCAATTCAAGATTTGTCTCGCAGAACTTTAATTTCACATTCTTATTATTCAGAAACACATGGGCTTATATCAAAGCATGTACTGGTGTGAGTTACATTCCCACCTGTGTCTGCTAGAGATTGGCTAAATTGCTGTCCCATGTAGACACTTCCCCCCCCCCATCTTATTCTACCTTACATATTTAAGCTGTGAGCTCTTCTTTACAACAACTCAAGCTCTTTCCATGGGTTTGTAGATCAGTAGCACAACAGGCTCACAACCTAATTTGGGTACCTCATATTAGCTACTTAACGTATTTTTAAAACACATCAAATGTGCATGCTAGAAAAAAAAAATCCAAAATGAAGGAAAGATATAGGTGAATATTTATGATAGTATAGAATACTCCTTAGGAGACCTGGTAAAACACTGGGCTTGTTCATTTCAAAGGGCCCAGAGCAAGCTGATTTGATTCATGATTTCAAATTGTTCAGCACTTGTGGTGTTACTACGTTGTCTAATAATTCCAAAAGCTGCTTCTTAGTCTATATTTGTACTGAAATACCAGGGCTTTTCTGGTAGAAGTACGTGCATGAGCATAGATCAAAAACACTGGACCGTTTTAGAAAGTTGGATGACTATTACTTTTGTATAGAAAGCCATCTACAAACACAACAAAAAAGAAAGCTTAGAATTTAGCCACAATGAAGAGTTTACAGCAGATTTGTAAACAATACTTAAAAACACAATGGTATTTTGTTTTGATTTTTAAACATTTCATGGACTATGAAATGCATATCATATGTTTTGCTGCTATGACCTTCTCAGTCATCTATCAACGCATGTACCCTCACAAAGACAGAAAAGGGCACATTGAAGAGATCACTTATAAGTTCAAGCTTTCAGCAATGGGTGAAAATCCACATGATTCCATTGTTTCCATGGATATAAGTAACATAAAAATAACAGCATTAGAAAAGTTATTACACGTATATGTTCCTCAACTAATGCTAACATAACTATATTAGGCAGTACTTAGTGGCACTGTTTATATGCATTGTTTAATACAATAAACAACTGATATCTTTTTGTTGTTGTTAGTCTGTGAAATGTAAGAAGTATATGTTGATTAAAACTGTGGCAAAGGAGAAAATCTTAAAAATAAATCTTACAAAACCTTACAATAGAGAATAATCTTACAAAAAAAAAAACTTAGATCTTACAAAAAGCCTTAAGCACCTTTAAAAAAATTTAACCTCTAAGTAAATCTTTAACTACAATAACTATTTTATTTTCCATTTGTAAAAGAAGCTGTAGAAAAAAATCTAAATTAAATTAAAAGTAAAGTTACACTGGGCTGGGGTCTTCTGTATTATCACCAGTAAGAATATACAACAAGAACTTACTTGGTCATGTTTATTACACTGTGGATATTTAGCAGATTTGTAAAGTCACTGCTTTTCTCCTCTATGGCTCTGCTATGATCCCAGAAAAAGTTCAAAGAAAGGCTCAGACATCATGGATAAAAATGTACGTTGACTTTAAATATCATTTTTAAAAATTAACTCAGCCCCCATTCTTAGAAGTATTAATGGGAAGTACCAAATTTTTAAAGATCTGGGCTTTGTTTTCTTCAGCATCTCAGTGTCATTGAAAGTCTTAAGTACTTCTGACATTTTTTTCCCCCAGAAAAACCTTTTTAGCTGAGATGCACAGTGATATGTAACTCAAGAAACGATAGGTATTTAAGGATTATACTAAACTACTTTGGTCTTCAAAACTGTTACGTGTTTATTAACAGTCTTTTTTCTATTAATTTTATCCAAACCTACCATCATTATTTAGGAATTAAAAAAGAATTAGTGAAGACAGTGATGAACACATACAATTTTGAAGATATAATTTGGGAGAAGCTTATACTTATTAGTAATTGGTAGTAAAATATGACAGAATAAAGCCTTTCCTCATTCTTTTTGCAAATCCTCATCTGCAAAATGCTTCAATATTTCAGATACAACTTAATCATCCTAACCTTCTTTGTTACAAACTTTACTTGAATGAGGTTATGGGCTTTTACAAGATATGATCATATACATTTTTTAAAAATATATAGAATTATAACATGCCTTGCTTAATTTACATAACTACATATTTTCCTTTCCAAATTATTGTTTTTACAGAAGGAGCTAAAAGACTGGAAAAGAAACAGCTGGATACGAGGACATGAAGTAGGAACAAAATTCTGTTTTATCAATGGTAATCATTTCATAAGAGTAATAAGGGGCTTGAAAAGAGCATGAAAGGGACCTTCTGTCACCATAAAAAGGCAGCCAGGCTCTGGAACAAGGGCACAATGCTCTGTACTGCAAGACAGTGCCTTTTCTTTCCTCATCACAGCTTTCCAATTGCAAGCCTCCTTCAGCCTGCAGCAAAATGCCTCTTGGAGCTTGTATCTCACTGACTTGGATACAAGTGTTTTCATAAGCTAAATTTGCTTTGTTCTCTGTGCAGTTCTAAAGTTTCTGGTCCTGCTGCAAATAAAACAAAATATAATGAAAGCTCTCTAGAGACTTTAGAGAGCTGGAGGCTCCAGAGAGAAACAAGGAAGTAGGTTACTATTTTACACAAAGAAAATAGCGGTATGGAGAATTAAGAGACTTCTCAGAAAGCACTTAGCTAGTAAGAAAACTAGAAATACAATAATACAATGAAGTAAATACCCATGAAGAACAAACATGAGGGGGAAAAACAAAACAAAAAACCCCCCAAAGACATGGGTAATCTTTCCCCTTCTCACCCCCTTTATAAAAAAAAAATCCACTTCTAAAATCTTTAAATAATATGGGGATGTTTGGGGAAATCTGACGCATAAATTCAATCTCTTCAGTCATTTCAGTAACGCACTACTCTTATGGTGGCTCTGCCAGTTCAACTCACTCCTAACCTACTGCATTCCTACCATAATGCTGAATTGGCTATTGTGGTAGTCTAAACAAAACATTCTTCCAGTCGCCTTCCTTGGCTTACAGCCCCATCATTTATTATGCTATAGCAAGCAGTATTAGGAAGGTAAACAGCCCAACTTAATTCTGTCTTGTTTAAATTGGCCCTTGAAATGAGCTACACGTAAAATTTCAGGACGTCGTACTTAATGAAATATTTTATCATATGGTTTGACCCTTACCTCTAACAATCTTCTTGATTTATACAGAGAGCTGCAAACTTAAATGAGAGAAAATGTTTTTTCTAAGGGCTAGTATAGGATTCTTGCAGAAAGATCACAGTAAGTTTGGCTAACAAAACTATATCTAGCAAGCCTGACATGTCATAATGACTGCTTGAATGGGCCCCCCAAATTACTTATCAACTGACTCCCAAAAGGCCTTCCCAGGAAGGGATGGCTCAGGCATTCAAAACATGGAACTCTTGTTCCCAGGCACTTTCTCCCATATAGGCTGGAAGCATCACATATTTAAAATCCACAGCTGAATTTTTGGTATGAAGAAGACTCATCTGTTTGCAAGCTGGAACCAGGAAATACATTCTGTCTTCTCCATGCCCAAAGGAGTCAGATGGTTTGCCACAGCAAAGACTTGTCTAGCCTGGAGTTGTCTAGGGGAAGAAGGAAATTTAGCAAACAAGAGGGAAACACTGAGGTAGAAGAGTGGGAGGACTGGTTTGTGAATGTTGGTGTCTCGCTGGGCTTGTGGTTCCACTTGGCTGACTTTAGTTCTCAGGAAAAGAGGAGTTGGGGGCATTGGCGGTGAAGGCTGGATTCCAGGAGGAGGATCACAATTTACCTCCCAGCTAGACTGGATAGTAGCCAATGTAGTGCTGCATGAGTCTTTCATGTTGAGGAGACCATGGGAGAATAATCCTGAATTTTCTGTTTTCAAACTTGAACTGCAGCCAAAGGGATTTTTTGTGTTTCATTTCACATTGTTTCCCAGAGTCATAGAATAATATAGATTGGCATAAAATTCTAGATGGTAAGTGGTAAAATCTGCATGAAGTCTCATAAGAATTTCTTCCAAGAGAAAGCCTTCTCCTACTTGCTCCATCCTTTGACAGCCCCTTTACACTCCCAAACCAAATGTAGTTCTAGGCTCTGTCTCACTATAGACCTCAACCCTAACCCCTAGACAATGACAAGCCATGTAGGAATACTCATGATCCTCCTCAAAATGAAGAGTTTCTGAAGGGACAAGTCTACTTGCAGACTACCAATTTCTTTGGCAGCACTTTTTCTTCACTTCTTCATTGCTTCTTAACATACAGCTCTACACTTTGTCCCTTGCCTAGCCCCAGCTCTAGGCTCATACATGTGCTGTGTCTTAGTCCAATTTCCACAACTTAGTCCTGCCTGAAGAAGTTCTCAGGAGACAATTTTTTTTGGCAGCTCCCCTTCTCCTGTGGCAGATTCAGTCTACCTGTAGCCCTAAGTTTTGCCTCTCCTCAGTTCACCACCCTAACCACAGGCATGGACAAAATCTTAGGTCAAGCCACAGCCTAGTCCCACATGAAGAAATCCTCAGCAGACAATGTTTTTGTCATCCCCACTCACAATGATGCCATAAACTTAGTCTCTCTGCCATATGCAGTCCTAAGCATAATCCTTCACCTTAGGTCAAGTTATGGGCTTAGCCTTGGACCAAGGTCCCAATCCCTGCTGCACATAAATAATTTCTACAGGAATAAGTGGTTTTGCAGCCTGTCCTTTCATTTGGCAGCTCTACTGTTCAGCTGGAATGCAAGGCTTTGTTTCTCTCTCATCCTTAATCCTAACCCTAGACTAAAACTAAGCCAATGCTAAAGGCTAAAACATCCACCTCCAGCCTAGACCCATATGAAAATTTTTCAGGAGATGTCTCTTTGGCAGCATCACCCTTCCTTTATTAGTACTTCAGTGCTTAAAGTATTCTATTAATATATTAATATTCGCTTAGTGAATTTGCTACTGTACCATTATTAGTCCCTTAAATACCAGTTTTTGCTTTAATAGTGTCTATGCAGCCTGGGACAATGCTCTTAGTATCTTTTCAATAAATGGTGCTTTTGTCAAAGTTAAGCTTCATTCCTGGACAAGGAACCTCAAGATATTCAAGGTCACTAGGTTATAATTTTTCACCCATCTTTATTAATTCTAACTAGATTTCCAGACAATAATGTGATGACAATCGTTCAAAACTTTTACACTTTAAATAGTTGTGAAATATAATAGACTCTCTTTTGGTATAAAATCAGCTCAACTCAAGTGAAGCCAATGCTGTCATTAACATCTGCCAGCTGAGGAACTGACATTGCTAAAATGTTATGAAGAAATTCATAAAAAAAATAAGTAATAATCTGTTAGAGGGCACTTTGAGATTCATTTATCAGAGGATTGTAGAGCCCTGTTGCCTCTATGGAGGAAAGAAGTTATAAAGTAAAGTGATTAAATTTCATTATCCTTTTTTACAGTTAAAACAAATTGCTCTAATCCAATGTCCATACCAATGTTTGATAGTAATCAGCCTACACTGTCAAACCCAGTTCAATTTCCCAGAAGGCTGGAACACTCAGAATCAATTTTTTCTAGGTCCCATCAGTATCATTAGGACACAATTCTACAGGCATTTCGAATAACTGAATTCTAAGCTCTCAGCTCCCAGTCTTTTCTGATCCCCAGCCACAGGTTTCCCACCCATGCGCTAGCATCCAGTCATTAACTAGGAGAACTCGTTCAGATTGACCAATAAGGAAAAACTTCTTCATCTTGGTGAAGAACTGTGCTGAAGAAAAGAAGATTTAAAATATTCAATGGTCTGAAGAGCACTACATACTTTTAAAGAAGTCTTAAAGAGTGTTTTTCATTTAACAAGAACAAAGTCTTTTCTCCCTCAAGATGAAAACAGTCTTTGAAAACAACCAAATCCATTCTAGGAGAAATGAAAAACTGAAATAAACCAAACAAAATAACCTAAAGTAGTTATTCAACATGTCAAAGTTTAGCCCAAAGAATTTTAAACTTCACAAATTTATAAACAACCAGTTTAACTTAAAAAGAAATGTCACAGACAGCAACATAGGCAGTCGTACCAGCACTGCCCTTTAGGTCTTTATTTTTGCACTGAACATGAATGTAATTTGTGAGAACCATCATTTAAGTTTTGTTGGTTTTTTTCTATGGACCCTATTACAACCACATCTGAACTGAACTATTTTTATCTTCTTTACAGCTGTGCAAAGACAGCAATCTTAAATCCATTTTACAAATGCCACTACTTTGTTAAGATCAATAATTAAAGGGAAGAGGCATCATTATTTTACCTAGCGAAAAGCTGTCTATAGTGAAAACTGTTTTGACCTTTCTCCAGTATACAGTAGTATGTCATATTCAAATTCAATAACATTGAGATTGGGACAATAAGCCATCTGCAAGGAAGGCAATAAAGATTACTGCATGCTGAAGGAATTTAAAAAGCCACACAAACCATTCTTCCAAATTTCTCTGAAAGTCTTCTTGACAGGTGTTGGGAATAGTTGTCCATTACCTTCAAAGGTAGGAAAAAGGCACCAATTTTCTGTAACGTTATTAATTTTAAAATGTCAAAATCATCTGCGTGTAACGGGCATATTTCCACTCAGCTCAGTGGATCCATGATTCAGAAAGTTAACCTTAACAGGCTGAAGGCAGACTTTGTAGATGGTTTGAAGATAATACTTAAGCATATGCCTGTACCAGACACAGCCCCAATGCGAACCTGTAGGTTATGCAGACAGGACAGTGTCCCACCCCTTGACCTCATGCCCTTCCCCAGAGCAGGTTACAGCACCAGCCCTCGACTAGCTCCCTGTCTGGTGATCTGTAGTGTGCACTCAGGCCTGATACAGTGTGGTACCAGAGCTCTCACAAAGGCAAAACAGCAGAAATGAGTGACAGAAATTGGGGATTTATCCTTGTTTCCAGTCAGTCTAATGCTCACTGGGATTTAAAATATTGTTTCTTTTATTTTTCCCATCAAATGTCATGGTTTTCTCTAAAAGATCTCTCTCTTGGTGCCCCAATTCTTACATAGTTTGAAGATAACAGGTTTCAGGGTCCTAAGTTGCATTTTTGACACTCAAGGTGACTAGAGGGAGCAGAAAGAATTTATTCCATAAATAAAAAGACAGTTACACAGAGGGAGCAGGATCACCCGTCTTTAACAATCAGATGGTTTTGGCCTTGAATGCTACTGGTATCAGTCCTCTAGATGCCTTGAAAAAGGTGACTAACTTTGAACTTTGGTCACCAAGATGGTATGTAAAGCCAGAGTAGAAAACAAAGAAAAGCAACGTGCCTCTATGCGGTGTCAGTAACCTATGCTGCTGGGCTACCGGAGGCTTACTACTCACTTTGGTAACTCCTATTAAAGAAAACCATACCCAGACACATCTCATTTAAGCAGAAAGTAACAGTTGTAATGAATACACATAAAGCTGATTCTGGGCCAAGACAAGCTACAGTGGGGTGTAGTACTCAAAGCAGCTGGAGGGATTAGAAACTGTTCACCATGGATACTGCTCTTCAAGAGTTCAAACTAAGGTCTTAATCTGTTGCAATTTACTACACTGTATAAACCAGCTACAAGATAAAGACAATCCTAGGTGAAAAAGACACAGAGAGAAACTTCAGTCCAGGTTACAAGGTTTAGAGTAGAAGTAAGCTCTCCTCATTCCCGCCTTCAAGCCTTGCTTTACTCACTGGACCACCTGCTGTCAACATATTTAGGACAGAAATAGCACTTCGGGTACAATGTCATTCCAAGGACAATGATATCTCTAAACTCTTTCTAAGGAGAATAACTGTTGTGCAAATGCAGCCCAGTAGCCTTTATGATAGGGAGAAGGAAAGTTTGTGGAGGCAAAAAGCATTAACTAACACAGATCAATATATACTCTGTTCGTTTTTTCCAGCAATTTGACAAATACACCTAATGCTTTTTTTTTCCCCCTTGGCTCAGCAGCGGTTGAAGGAGAGATGGTTTGAGATTTTTTTTTTTTGGAACAAGCTTTATAGTCTTCAAATTAAAAAAAAATCTTTGCAAGTGCCAGTTATTTTGTTTATTTTTACATTTTTTTGTTGTATTTTTTCAGCAATGTTGGGTCACAGTCGTAGACTTGAGTAGTTGCCTTACATGTTTGCATGAACAACATATTGCAGGCTTTTATTAATCCAAAGATTTCCCCTAAAGCTTAAAAATAGGTACAACTACTAACCCATATATTTTAAATCATGCTACTTTAAAATCACCAAAGAGCAAATAAATTATTTTTATTATTATCACATAAGACTTGACAAATACCATGTTTAAATAAATAACATCTGTATAGAAAAAATATTTACTTGGATGTGTTTTTAGGATTTAATCTGCTAAACTGAAATCTCACAATGTACANAGTGCCAGTTATTTTGTTTATTTTACATTTCTTTGTTGTATTTTTTTCAGCAAATGTTGTTGGGTCACAGATAGTCGTAGACTTGAGTAGTTGCCTTACATGTTTGCATGAACAACATATTGCAGGCTTTTATTAATCCAAAGATTTCCCCCTAAAGCTTAAAAATAGGTACAACTACTAACCCATATATTTTAAATCATGCTACTTTAAAATCACCAAAGAGCAAATAAATTATTTTTATTATTATCACATAAGACTTGACAAATACCATGTTTAAATAAATAACATCTGTATAGAAAAAATATTTACTTGGATGTGTTTTTAGGATTTAATCTGCTAAACTGAAATCTCACAATGTACAAATAATGAAGGTAATTCAAATCCAAATGTAATCCAACATACAAACTCTGTAAATAACTGTTCCTCTCTATTTTTCAACAGGAAAAAAAAGTGAAACTCTTGAATCTAAATATCCTGCCTTTCAGTATATTCCAGTCTAAATATTTTTTAGATCTCATAGTTTGAGTATTTATAACACATAACTAAGTCAAAGCACTTGAGCACATTGTAACTTTCCAGATTTTGCATCAGGAAGCACCTGATGCTGGAGGAATTCTGCTACTTTCCAGGAAGAACAAACACCACTTTAAATGAAATTACTTTCAGTAAGACCCATCAAACAGACAACCATCACCATTTCTATTGCTTGGATGAAGGTCTATGACTATTCCTGTAATCAGAACATCAGAGAAAATTAGCTCAGAAGATAGGTTTCATTACTTTTTTAACTATATACTTTATTATTATACATTAAAATATATATTGACTCATAATGAGTCACTGACTTTAACTGATTTTCTTTTTAAAAGCTTCTAATGGCTTATTAGTATTACCAGGTCTATTTGCTATAGCAGACCCCAAGCAAGTCAGTCAATGTAACCAACAAAAACCCTCTCTATCCAACACTCCCGAGACTCGCTTTCTGATTTCAGAGACTGCCGGTAGGGCTGACTGGGCAGAAGGCTGAATTCACCCAGTTCTCTTGCTTCCACGATCCAGATTAGGCATCTCCAATAGGTACTGTTTGCCTCCGTGTCCATCTTTTGTACCATCTCACTATTAAAGCTCTTTTGCTGTATTTGATATTGACACAAGCTAACTACTTATGTCTACACAATCATTATAACTAAAGTGCCATTTATATATTAGTGAAAGAAATTCTTTTGCATACTTCCTAGGTATTTCTAATGTATTACAATTTATCCCTCTCACAGTTCTTCTGGGATTTTAAACCTGCTTTACTTTTTGACACACGTAAATTCTATTTAGCTGTCTTTTACTAATCTCTTAAAACAGCACTGCAAGAATCACATCATCCCATCAATGTGTTTTGCAGTAGAGAGTGTCCTGTGTAGAATGAGTAGGCAGTAAGGAAACATTTAATCACCACAGACACACGTAGGGCTGAGGAATGACTATTGCTGTTTAGTCTGACTTTCCAAGAAAAACATTCACAAGAGAAATAGAAAGTGGTACAGATCTTCCTCCTCATATTTTTTAAATTATTCATGACACTGTTTCCTGAATCTTACCTAGCTATTAACTACTTGCCTCCCTCTCTATCCTCCTGTGTTAAAATCTAACAATTGCATTACATTTGATTAAGTCCAGAAAAACATGGTGACATTTTCCAAGAGCAAGCATGAGTTGGTGATGAGTATGTGCATATCAGCAGAAGCATCTGCATTTTTTGTTCTAGAAGGTGAATTTATAAAATGCAAAGTTTAGAACCTGGAAAATATTTTAAGGGCAAAAGGCCAAATTTGGGAGTTAGAGAAAGTTTTGGAAAGTTATTTGAAATGTGAAAGGATGGCTAACAAAAAGAGCAAGTATCAGATGAAGAATCAGTTGGGTGAGATCAGGATTTAAGCACAGGAAAATTATGGTTTAGCATAGGCAGCACTATGCACCTACATCATACCATTTGATAGGTGAAAAGTGCTCACAGAATGGTCAGGGGTGGAAGAGAACTCTTGAGGTCATCCTGTCCTCCCCACCTAGGCTCACCTAGAGCAGGTTGCACAAGAGCATGTCCAAGCAGGTTCTGAATCTCTCATGAGAAAGAGACTCCACAACCTCCTTTGGGAGCCTGTTTCAGTGCTCTGTCACCCTTACAGTAAAGAAGCTTTTCCTTATGTTAAGGTGGAGCTACCTATGAACTAGTTCATACCCATTACCCATTGCCCCTTGCCCTGTTACTGAATACTCTGCCAGCACTAGATTATGTCCCAGGTAGAGCTGCACGACTAACTACTTCAGAGTTACCTATTGAGTTACACTGGCTTTCCAGCTCAAAGAACACCCCCAAGCAGAGCCTGATCTCTTACTAAGCATCTGTTCAGATTATTTTTTCCTTTGAGTCAGTGAAAAAAAAGTGATTATTTCAAAATTACTCTAAATTAAAGTTAACAGCATGCTGTCCAGCTTCTTTATTTGTCCCTGTTTGGAAGGGCACCCAACAACAGTTTGGGTAAACACATTGCATTTTTGATCTACACTAACACATTTATTGAGTCACTGAACCGTTCCCAACCTTACACAAAGTTTGTCTGACCAGAATCTGACCCGGATGTAACCTAGGTAGGGCTCACACATGGCACAATAATAAAGATTTTAAGGTTAAGCCTATATTTCCAGGAAAGTAGAAAACTCAGAAACTCAGGTATCTGCCTTTGAGCAGCCTCTGAAAGGTGATAGAGAGGAAACTGACTGGGAAAGAGACATGCAATGCTAATATAACTAGACTTGCAAAGCAGAAACTATGATTGAACCAGAAGTTTAAACCAGATCTTCATTCCAAGCAATTATACTGGGGAAGAAAATAGTCACAAAACCAGAACCACAGCGTACTAGACGCTATAACTATATACTTGGAGGCAAAAAACCACTCCAATATTGGTAAAGAATATTGAAAGCATTAGGCAGGAATGCCAATAGTACAGAAAGGGAGGACATATCCCTGCTGCAGAATGCAGCATAATATGGTTTTCTAGTTCAACCAGTGGTGACAGCATTTGCCAAATGGTGTCTTGCTAGAAATAATATATTTATTATGAATCTGAGGTGACTTAGGAGCCCAAGTCCTCATAGAAAGTCCTAATCACCTTAACACTTATCAAATTCTATGAAACAGGAAGAAAGATAAGAACATTAATAATGCTTTGGCTTTTTGGTCATGTTATAGACACCTGTGTTTTGCAAAGCATGACAAACATGTTCTTTATTTCTTACTGGTCAAGAGCAGAAGTATAGTGAAAAATTGGAAAATAATTTAAAACTTAAGACTTTTATGATGGATCACATAACTCAAGGATGTCATACTAAATATTAAAAGTGAGAAGTAAAACTATGTCTAGACTATTCATGCATGATCCATATGCTGAAACCTAGTTTCATAAATGTTTGTCCAAAACTTTCAAATGACAAATAAATTTGGAAAATTAATTACCACTTCAAGATGAATTCCACCAAGAAAAACACAGCTAAATTCAAGAAAATTGTCACCGCAATTAATGTGACATTTCTAGTAAAGAGTACTATCTGTTTCTCCTGTCTTGCATAGGGCAGAATTTGCTCGAAAAAATTGCATTTCATTCAGAGCTTTTAATTTCTATAGCATTATGTTTTAGACTATATTTCTCTCTTCCAGTCACAACTGATCTGCTTGTCACTGAAACCTCCCAATGTGCACTGAGTTCACAGTCACTACACATGGGCTTTCATATTGCCGAGTTCAAAAACTCATCCAGACCTCGACAGCGCCACTTCTGATTTTTTAGCAATATTTTGCTAATTACTTTTAGGCTAATTAATTTGTGCATTGGCTTCTCTGTGTGTGCCCTGGAGCCATTTGTTATGCTCTTTTAGTACAGAGTGTTTTGCTACTCATTTAGTTCCCTACCTGGCACCATGACGGATGCTGGGAGAAAGGCTTGAGCCTCTGGTGTTTCCCTGCAGGGTTTGAATTCCTACTGCAGACTTTTAGGCTGCAGCTCAGTTTGAATTTAGAGAAACATGCTGAATCATTGGCAGTTTTGGTGCAGCTTGTTTCTGTCACACAGTAAGGGATTGTTTTTGTTGAATCTTGAAAGAAAAACTTTCCAGTTCCCAGTGGCTTGCTACAGGATACTGAGTGCTCATGTCTGGACACCCGTTTTTTCAACACTTTAAAACTGTGAATTTTGTCTGAAAATACAGAATGCGATTAAAGTGAATATTGTAGTCTCTTGCTGCTGCTAGTCACTGTTTCTCACAGTTGTCATCATTTGTGACATAAGGATCAGCATGGGAGCTCAGTGTCAGAGGTTGCACATCAGCTTCCATCCTGTCAGAAATTTAATATTTAAAGCTGCACTCAGAATACTGATCCTGGACAAACACCAGTACAATGCAGCAAAGAATCAGGCCCTGAATGTCTAATCTAACATCCAACATTTAAATGCAAAGTCTTTTATTCTCAAAGGATCAGAACAGATAGTCTCTAGGCTTTGGAGCCTTATACAGTTAGAATGTCAGATGTCACTCTGGTTTTTGCTGACCTGAGTATCATGCTCAGCAGATATCCGTAATAACCTCAAACTAGGTTCCTGGGCCAGACACCAGAGATGACAGAGTAAGCAATGCCTCCCTCAAAAGCAGGGACACTGCTCTCCAGCAGAGTACACCACACTTATCAGTATGGTCTTGGCTAAGGAAGGAACAAGATCAGCAGAAGATGTACAACAATTAATGGATATACCACAAGTCACTCATGGGCTGCCCATATGGGATCCTTTGGGTCAGCTTGGAACTGATGTTACTGTCTTTCCCCTCACTCACTTCTGCACATGTTCACTCATTCTGTTCTTCCACACATAAATTGTACTATAAAAGGCCTTTTAATTTGAAATACAATTGAGAAGTGGTAAAAATGTCTCCTGTTGTACACTGGTGTCAAGAAGGATTATGTAAATCCACCCACAACTTCAGGTCCAGACTGAGTCTGTCCAGACCCAGACTTTCATTTAACTGTTCCAGTCATCAAATGGAGACTGTAAAAGCTTCCTGTCTCATCCTTTGTGGTAAGTTTAAGTGTCATAGAGGAGCTATCTCATTAAATGTGACCTCACCTCTGGAGCACATTCCTTCCAGCAGTCCATAAAAGCTTGAGTTTGGCAGCCAACTAAATAAAGGTCGCTCCTCTTTCACTCTAGTCTAGGATTTTGTGTGTTGTTTGTTACTACATACCCAGGCACAGCAATGCTACCCTGCTCCTTCTTAGTGATAATAGCTTCTGTATCTCCCAGTCTCTGCACACTTAACCTTAGTCCCTAGTTACAGAGACAAAAACAAGACCCTAAAACTGTAAATACACTTAACTTTCCTTACTGCATATCTCCTTTCAATTTCAGCAACCTTTATCCTGTAAAATGAGAAACACACAGTAAAAACCAGTGCAACAACTTTGAACTGCAATCTACATAGATCTGGAACAACAGGCCACAGCATTAAGTATTGAAGATTCTATTGCTGTTTCAAGTACTACACATCTATAGATGTAGGGGTCTATGCCACTAGACAGTTAAGACTGGTTTAAGTACAATATATGGCATTAAAGTTATTGGAATCCAATGATAACGTGACTTCTGTCTTCCACAAATTTTTAACAAAATCTTGTAAGATTAGGAATAGGGAAATGGTAAATGACCAAATTAACTTCTAAAATACTGTTACCTCCGATATTCAGGGATCCACCTTTGAATACTATTTCCCAGCCTGTGCTCTGAGGCTAACAGTATTGTGTCAAGCACAGTAAGCTTCCTTGCACAGCACTGCAGCTACACCTTGAAGCACTAAAAAAGTGCCCCACAACCTCCTTAATCCCATGCTAAGCGGCACAGGCATAACAGGGAGTGGGACAAAAACAGCCCTGAAGAAGGATGAGTCCGTGAACAGATATGTGGAAACTGATGGGTGATACTACTTGATGACAGGGAGTTGAACTTTCATGAAGCAGGCACAAGATCTCTTCTACAGCAGAAAGAAGACAAAGAGAATACAAGCGACCATTTCACATGGACTTAGAAGGTAAGAAATGTCACATAGGGGGAAAAAAAAGAGGAGAAATTACATCATAAAAGTAGAGGAAAGAGAAAGGAGGTGAGACAGAGAAAATGCAGGAGGCTTTGCAAATCACCCTGAGCTTGGGGCTTGGCCCAGAAGCACAAAAGAATAGCTCTCAAACTGAAGATGTTCAAGCATGGGAAAGCAGAAATCTGCTTAGCAATCTTCTGCAGGCAGGAACATCACTGTAACAGCAAAATGACTGTCTTATTGTTAAGGGTGCTGTTAGCAGGTTTCTGTATGTGAAATCAAATACTTTTTCTCAATTTTCCTCTGGATAGGCATCTAAAATCACAGAAGCTGTCTTTTATTGAAGACCCTCACCTTTTGCAAGACTCACTGTATCACTTGTATATACATTTCTAGCTTGGTTTTGAGTGATTGCAGATGTGGCACCTCAAATCTTACACTAGGGAGTTTCCTGCTCAGCCCATAGTTCATAATACTAGTGGGATTTTCCCCTCCTCCTCATTTCAACTGTCTGAAGTTTTCTTTTTCTTTAGGTCATATTTATCATTTCCTGCCCAAAATCAATTGTAATTCATCATGGCTACTGGCATTTTTGTTCAGCAGTTGGTTTGGGCACTTTTTCCCCCTTCTGCAGAAACAGTTGTCTCTGAATCATATTTATTAAAGTTGTGTAATGGAAGTAATTTGCATTCCTGTTATGTCTACCATTGGCCTCATCTAATAATGGACTTCCTTGGAACTGGTGAATTCCTCAAACTCTCTCTGAGGTAAACTGGATTTGCAGAGACCCCACACCTCACACAAAACATGACAAGGATCTGGCAAAATGAATAATTTTCTCTCAACCAAAAAGCCATATAAAAACATAGTTCTATAACCTGCTAAATTCTTGCATACTGATGCAAAGGGGAATGCTGTAGGCTGTCATTTATAATTTGGTTTCTTTTACAGAATATGTAAAAGTGACAGCTGAACAGAAGTAGATGCACCACAGAGATGTTAACAGAACTTGCTGTTTACAATGTCATAGGTAGAGAGCCAAAAAGCCCAACAGTAAATACCATCTCCAATGTCACATTTTTAGCACAATAATCCAATTAGGTTGCTTAGACCCAATCAATTGCAAATGGAAGGTGAGGTCCAGAACATACTTACACTCAGTTTAGGATAAGGTACCATGTTTAAGCCGTATTGTATCTTTACTTCTCCTTTACCACCTTTATAGGCGAATTGCTTGTATTACATGAAGCACACTGTTGGTCCAAAGCAGTTGTCCTCTTTACAGCTATGATGTTTAGAGGAAAAGCTGATATTTTAAATTTATATACTTGGGTCAAATACTCATGCTAATTGAGTTCTGAATTGCCTCAATAGGTATGTTAAAATGGTTAACATTTTTCAGAAGTGTTGTACTTTTCAGCTGAGCTGTTCCAGTACAAGCATTCTGCATTAAGCCTATGCAAGAATAGAATCTGCCCAGCAGTTTCAGCAGTCTCTCACCTTGAAGAGCTGAGGATCAGCAGCATCATGTACAGCTAGCATACCATTGGTGTCCCATTTCTGTCCCAAGTCTCTGACTGCAACATCAGCAGATGCACTTTCTACACCTTCGAAAAAAAAGCTGTTTGCCAAACATACTTCTTTCCTTCCCTTTCATAAATCCATGATTTTCTCCTCCAGTCTTTAAACACCATGCATTCAAATGTGTTCCAGCTATTTACTGGTTATTCTGGACAATAAGGGAAAAATGAACAAAAGCTTAACAACTGGAATCTAGTGACCTGGCTAAGGTGCAAGAGAATTAAAGACCTAGAAAACAGAAAATCAATCATTCTATCCTTCTTTGAAAGCTTAAGATGGAATTTGGTCATTCATAGCATAAAGCCAGAAGGGTCATGTTTTCCATAAAGAAGTTTTGAAACCTGTTCCAATGATCTGCCTTGGGAATCATAAGTTTAAACTGAACTCTACTCCTTAATAAAACTGGAAAAGCAAAAGGTTTAATGTAAGTGTACAAACAAACTCTTCATTTTTCAACATCCTTTCCCAAGACACATTCACCCTGAGCAAGCTGAAACAGGGGTAAACCTTTCCTACAGTTATGCATTGGATCATCAATTGGGTTTCTGAAAAAAAGGTAACAAAGCCACACTTCTGTAACAAGAACAAATGTGTCAATACTGTGCTAGAGAAAGTTTAAAATTCATACAATAGGAAACCTTTGTTATGATTAAACAAAAATCCCCAAGTGGGATAAAATAGCATTATTGAAGAAAATACCAGATTTGTTATCAATAAACTACAACATACTGGAAATGCACAGGTCTGGTTGGAAATACATAGTATTTTGAAAATTAAAATAAAAAACTGATTAATGCATGTATTTATAAAGAATAATTATTATTAATTGGCTATTAATTTAAATACATGAAATATAAATGTGATAACATTCTATAACTAATAAGTCACAAATTAAATAATTATAAATTAAGCAATTAATTACTGGTTTAAAACAAGACATAAGTAATGAAATTCAGTACACTAACATCAACACACAAAATAATCTACTTGACTTTCACTCCCATTTCTTTAGAGATGCAGTGAAATCTAGGTGGAACTAATGGGTTCTTTGAACTTCTTGATGTTAGAAGTAGCCTCTAAGGCAGTATGCAGTATGGCGTTAAGATTTGTTTTGTGCACAGGTCCATGACAGTATGACTTTGTGGTTCACAGTAAGACAACAATACCAAGATTTTCAACATTAATGCAGGGACCTAACAGCTATTTGTCCAAGCCCTTTTGCAACATCTAAACCAGCTTAATAAATTAGACTTTTGAAAATGAGAGTTGGTGCAACACACCCAAAAATGAATTCTTAGCATTTCTGTTCCATTTGTCTCAAATTTGACATTTAGCCTGCTAACTCCAACTGGAAATCTTAATTCTACAGAATAATGTGCATCGCATCATCCGTATTTACACATTTATTCTTAGAATACTCATTTAAGAAGAGCCATTTATTTATTTCTTCCTTCTGTTCTTCGGGGACATGAATTCCTGAAATAATACTGAACTTACCTATTGATAGAAAAATGGCAGGAAACCTCTTACATTGCTGCTATTAATGTCCTTTTATCCTCAGGGTGAGGAAAAAAAAAGGAGGCAAATTGCATCACATCTGCCACAGCACAAGCAAGAATAGGGCAAGAAAATTTGACAAGTTACCTCAGTTTAGCAGCTCTATGACAACATTTGTTATGATAAGTAGTTACCTGTTGTATGTTGGGCTTGTCCTATGCAGGCAGAAGTTGGACTTGAAGATTCTTAAGGGTGCCTTCCAACTCAGGACATTCTATGATTCTATTATTATGGTCTACCTGCTTTCCCTATTGCAAATCTGAGGCGATTTGAGGTTGCTTATCTGGAACTGATTAAATACCCTACTACTATTTTAAAACAATCTTTCATCCTTCATACTAGTGGCTTCTGCTTCTCCCAAAAAAGGGGCAGAACCTTGTTAAAAGAAGTCACCTGCTGTGGTTACAATACAAGTGCATACAAGGTAATGGTTTGATTTTGGTTTGATTTGTTTTAGTGAAGTAGCTGGGGACAACTCTTCAGCAACTATAAAAAAAAACCAAACAAAAAATGCAACAAAAAAACCACACAAAACCAATCAAACAAACAATGGGTTTAGAGTACAGGAATGATATCTAACACAACACAGCATTGTATTAGATTCAGAATCTTCTTCATTTGAGTTAAATACCATACATGTACATTCATACTGATAAATCAGGTCCTTCAGAACCACAAGTTACTTGCTATGTCACGCAGTTGGTTTTATCATCTGTTGCTGCAACAGCATTGAATTATTTCACTTAGACAAATCAGCAAGTTTTAGTGCTGACAGGATCATTGGACAAATGTATGGTCTCCAATAAGCATCTTTTGCTTAAAAAAAAAAGGAAACCTTCCCATTTCAACTGCTAACAGTTGAGAAGAAACCTACCCACTTTACCAACTCAAACCAGGTACACAATACTGGAGTAGAGAACAATCATAGCAATTTTCTCAAATCTTAGTGGTC
This sequence comes from Piaya cayana, assembly GCA_013389865.1. NCBI lineage: Eukaryota > Metazoa > Chordata > Aves > Cuculiformes > Coccyzidae > Piaya > Piaya cayana. The sequence goes on along the minus strand of WAAB01019472.1, from coordinate 196,462 downwards.
AAGAAAACATATGATTTTTTCTATTAGAAATACCAAGAACTGAAAGAAAACAGTCATAGGTCAAAAGACTGTTACCATGACAGAAGATGCTTTCTCTGTTAGCTGAAAATGTTAGTCTGAGATTTAAGACACATTTTAGAATTTTTACTTTTCTCCCTTTCCAGCCCAAATAAGTATAACCACCAGATAAGACAGAAGTATAAGGTTGTGTTTACAGAACATAATTTGGCATAAATAATTAAATTTATGTGCTAAAATCCTAATTCTAAACTTTCCTGAAATAAACATGAGATAAGGCTTTGGGTTTTAGAAAATAATCAAATGATACCATGAAAGGAAGTTCTTTAGTTTCAGTACTCATTTTCAATTACTTCAATTTTTTTGTGTGTTTTTTTATGACCACCATTACTCAATAGTCACAGCCTGTTTAATTTACAGGATATTGACTAATCGTGAGCATCTCTATCTCCACATTCTTTTCACTGCTAACCACAACAAGATAGCAATATGATATATAAATCAAGGCAGCAAACAAGTCCAGTCAATCCTGGCCAAGAAGAAAGTTAATTTAAAATATTTGGTGATTGAAAGAGCAAGCTTCATGGTTTTGTGATTTTTTTTTTTAGATTTTTAAGGCAATTTGTTCTCTTCAAAGTTACCAGAAGAATATTTTCATGCTGGCAAGTAAAATTACTAACTATTGTATAACAAGCATACAGAAGACAAAGGCAAGTCTAACAAATGTTGCATTGGGGAGTCTAATTCTAATATTTCATAATTTAGTATTTGGAAAGCAAAGAATTTAAAATCACTTTTTTTAGTGCAATAGTTGTATGTTTAAATTTTGTACGTATCTATAAAGTTGCTAAAGCTTCCTTCATCACCAAAAGTTAATTTCTCCTTAGTAACTATGTCAATGTAGCCTAAGCTTGTAAACACAGCAAAAATTCTGAAGGGAATGCAGACAGAGTTCCCATTAGAGATCACAGGAGTCCCAAAGTACGTCATAAATCCAAAGTAAACAAATGGACAACATTAAAAAAAGATTAATTTCTAAATACTTATTTCCAGATCTTAGGTTAATAAGTATGTTTGATGACGGATACAGAAAGGTAGCATTGCCATACTATCACATGCAACAGAACAAAAAACAGTATTTGAGACAGTCCATATTTTTTTCCTACCTCATTCAAATTTGGTTTTTTGCACTGCTAAGTGCAGAATTCCACTTAGCTGGAAAAGGAAATAGTACCATGTCCTACAATGTTTCATCAAAATATTTTTCTGCCCCACCCCATTTCTATCCACTCATCTTACTCCAGGTAGCAATTAATTCAATTTGTGTACAGAAGAAACTCAACTGGTTCCATATTGAATGATGGCACTGACTCAGTTGTCTTGTGATGACTAAATTTGGGAGTGCATGTTATTAGCATTCACAGTAATGCACAATACGCTGTATGCTGTGTACACAGCCCTTAGTTATCACTCCTTTAACTCCTATTCTTACATTACATCCACGATTGTGCTACTTGGTCCTTCTCTAGGGTAAATGGTACCATGATAAAACAAATCTCATTTCTCCAATGAAGAAAAATCATGTCATACATCATTCATGGATGAGAAACTCCCTCAGTGGGCTGACCTGCCTCCATCTGGAACAAATTAGAGAATAGTCTGTCATATCCTATGTGTGCAAAATCATCCACTTCCACCTCAGTGTCTGAGATGTCAAAATGAGTAGTCCAAATACCTGGCCTTCAGTTGCTTTCAGATACCTTTCCCACATTTGAGAGACAGGATATGTGCAAACACGTGCTTGCACATACACATGCACACAAGCACAAGAACATACACCTACTATTGGGCTGTGTTGTTCCTCAGTCAAACACTACCCTGCATTTTCCAGTCAATGGCTATTTCTTTTCTCCAAATGGAAGTATGGATTTCCAAAGAGTCCAGAAGATGGGAGAACTCCATTACATACAGGTAATACAGCTCTACAAAAAAAAGTCAGATATGTACAAGCTCACTACTAAACACTCTTCTAGAAATACCAATTTCTAAGCAAAAAACCCACAGTTTTAAACCATGTCATTGTAGAAAAAAAGCCACATTGTCCTTAAAATAAGCTAGTAATAATCTTTTCTCACAGCACTTTTTCTCCAGCAATTTGTGAAAATAAAACATGAGTGAGGCAAGCCCTAACACTTACAGGCACCAATGGCTTAATTATTTAACAGTTCCTGGACTGCTGATATTTCCAGCCTGTGGACTTTGTTACAAGCTCAGACCTAGGGAATTCCGTTACTGAAAACAGATTATTTAATAATGAAATAGAGGCTTTGAAAAGCCTCCGAGATGTTTACCTTTAGGAATAAGACCAGCATTAAGAGATTTCTTATAAAATATTGAATGAATTAAGGGACTTCCTTTTTCTGTATGCAGAGGTTACATTTATATCCCCTCACTGCATAGCAGCCTTAGGCAACTCAACCTGACTTGACATTCTGTTGACTTGAAAAGGATGAAGTCAGGTTTTTTTCTACTTGAAAGGCAGACAGGACTCTTCCTTCTACTCTTCACTTGTTCTCTAGGCTCCCTAGTTGTGTAGGGCTGTAATGATTGAACTGAAAACCCCAGAAAGACTTTGTCTGACTTTCAGTGGATTTTAAGTGTACGCATGTTTGTTTTCTGGCATTGAAGCCCTGGCAAACCTAACATTTGTTTGTGAAGGTCATAACTGAAACAGCCCTAAACCATATCAAGCCACACAAGCTTTGCTATAACAAGAGGCTCTGGCCATCAGTGAGCACAAAAAGGAGACTAAAGGCCCACAGGGTCACTTGTTCAGTCAGAAAACATCAGTGAAAGTCAAGATAAACAGGTTGCTGCTTTGACTCTCTAAAGTTCTCTTTGAAGACTAAAGAAAAAGCAAGAAGCACACCAGAAATCTGGCAAATACGTTCCTACAATTCTCCCCCTTTTGAATGTTAATCTTCAAATACCTTCTCGATGGTAAGGAGTTACAACCCAGGCTTTATAACACTGCCTGAAGCCTGACTCTGTGATCCATTAGCAGCACTGCAAAGGTCACTAATTCTTCCATCATAGCCACATCGAGTGTCAGAGTTGTAGGTATACATCTTTTAACAACCTAGCTTCAAGCAGTCATTGGATTCCTTCCCTAAAGTCAAATACAGGCACAGCCTGCTCCTGTCACTGCATCTTTTCCTCACACATAAAGAAACTATATAGCTGGTAGAGCAGTGTGATAAGGCACAGAAGGGTGCACATAAAGTCCCAGGTGCAGGCTGTCAAGCACCAACTCTGTTTTCCTCACCTCCCCCCAGACTCCTAAAGAGTCAGCTAAGTTTGGATGGGAAGATGGGTAACTGCCTTGCTGATTACAACCATGACAGCTAGAGGTGACACCGCTGGAATCTTGTGTTACTGACACAAAATTTGACTCTGTCTTGTGATAATACCCACTAGTGTGGTATGTGTAAAACCAATAAGTGCAAAAGGATTTAGATTTCTGCAGATAGGTGAAGAGAAGGAAAATCCTCATACAAGTCTCCTACTTGATAATACTTGATTTTCCTGGGAAGGGGTTTGTGACCTCTTCAGGACTTCACTGTTGAGGTTGTGAATCATCATGGGGACACAGGAACCCACTACTTTTCATCTTCTCCCATCCTGTCAGATCCTACACCTCAGCACAGGCTCATTACTTCTTTCTCGGGGCCTGTTTACCTCAGACAAATTATTCTGGCATTTTACTGGGCAAAAGGTGAAGAATTCATATTTGTGCCTTAAGATGTAGGAGTACAGCCTTCCTCCTCCCTGTTCCTCTTCCCAGGCTGGTGTGGAAAGGCCAGCCCTGCTTGCAGAGGAGGATAAAGGAAACAAAATCAGGAGACAGCAGAATGCAGCTGACCACCCCAGGATATGCCATTTTGACTGTGCCCAGTCTTATAATGCATGCTGAAAGAAATAGTACAAAAATACAATTATGGACATACTGGTACAAAAGTGTTCAACTTCTCAGAGTTATTATTTGTTTCCCATATGGGTTTTAAGCTGGTATTTAAAGAGACGAGAAAGAATTTGACCCCCAAAACTCACAAATTTTAGCTGAATAGCTATTTTCGTGAAAACTCTTGGTGGAGTGTATCAATTCTTCACAATAAATTATCCTTCTCTTAAGTCATCACTCAGATCGGATAGCATAGTACAGGCATGACTGTCCAAAGCCAAAAGATGGGATCCAAAAGGCCACTTAACATAACAGCACTGACAGTTTCTTATCACCTGGCTCACAAAGAAAAACTCCATGCTCTCAATCCAGACAGTGACACACTACTCAAAGGAAAAAGAGGAAGAAGGAGAAGTAGTCTTCTGCTTTCACAAAAATGAAATAATTACAGCCTTCCTTGAAGCATTGTAGAAATGAATCAAATCTAGAATTAAGTGACTTAGGTTGATCCCGAAAGGGACCAACTCTGCCAGTTTTAGCCAGATTCAGCAGCTTATCCCATCATGATGTCAAAAATAAAGTGTACTAGTTGAACAGCAAAGTTGACAGAACAAAGTTATTACTGAATACCACACAATCAAATTGTAGAAATATGTTTTCCCATAATTATTTTATAGATTTTCCATATTAAGCAAATATTAAGTAATATATTAATATTTTCAATATTAAGTGTAAGTAGTTGCAAACTGGTTTCCAAAAAGAATTTTACAATATAATTCTATCACCTATTCCTGCTCCATGTGTAATTGTACTTAACTCCAAGTACTGGTTGAAGCCTTATTTTTATAAACAAATACGCAAAACACCAAACTAACAAACAAAACAACAATAAAAGCCCAACAAACAACAAAATACACCTTCCTATTCCATGAGGCTGAAATTGCTGATTTGTAGAGAAAAGAAAGAAGAAAACTCTTCTACAGACTGATGTATTACAGCATGTGATGTATTACAGCATGCAAGCTGGAACAGCAAATCCAAAATATAGGAAAATTCTATTTGAATTCTGCTGGGGAAAAAGAAGCCCAAATCCTTAGCTTAGAGCTTCATCAGACACCATATGTGGCACTCAAGAACACAAAACCATAAGAAACAACCTGCTTGTTTTCATTTAGCCAAGTATTCTGACTCTTTTCAGGAGTGCTGTCTGTCTTCCAGTCTATCCTTTCAGAGATGGGGAAACAATTACCACATACAGTGTTTAAGAAGTAGGCAAAGCCAAATTTTTATATAGCAGCAAAGCAACATGCTTTTGTCTTTTTCTCATTGTTGTTCCTGATGATGACCAATTTTATTTGGAGGGTCTGCCTTACAACTATGTAATTCACATCCTGTTTCTTTCCTAGATATTTTAGCATTAGCAAAGAACCTGCTATACTGCAGCACTGATTGTTCTTTCTCAAGGGCATAGACAGGAGTAATGAACGCAGTTTTAAGTCGCAGTGCAGAAGTCTACATAGTAAGGACCTGGCCCAACTCTTCTGCAGAGACAAAAATTAGACTGGGATGGACCAGGAAGAGTTTAAATACAGCTTAAAACAGTTTTATGCACTAAATTAGGGCTCAACATCTCTCTCCCTTGCAATGACTCCAACTTTTACAGCCCAGAGATTCTTTGAGTCTGTAACTACCCTTGTTCATAAAGGGGCCAAACTTAATTTGACTCTGCCTGAACAGTATCTCAAAACAGATCCCCCAGAAGAAAGCATTATTTGTTCTTTCCTTGAAAGGTCTATAGCACATAAAGAAAAAGCTAAACAAGATAGACCCATGTATAAAGTTTTTTCCCTTAGCTGTATCCCAACCTTTCCTCACATGAACTGGGCAATTCCCCTCATCCTAGGATAATCCTCATCTGCCAAAGGGGATCATATCAAAAGGCCTGGATTCTTTGCTATGATTAAAAGACAGCTGAGTAGGAAAAGCTCAAGGGCATCACTGCATAAGAGTATACCTTTTTCTCATACTAACACAAAGGAAAGCCAAAAAGACAGTAAGAAAAAAACCCAGACCCATTAGGGTCTACATATACATCCAACAAAATTTTGAAAGCCTTGTCAGACTAGTCAGCTTTCATTTTTATGGACATCTTGGTCATGTCTTTTTCTAAATCCCTAATCTTCTTTTGTTTTCCCTGTAAGAAGTCACTCCCAATACTTGTTCCTGTACAGTTGCTACTCCCATGACATACTCCCTGTCAGAGTTTGTCTCTGTACTCGTAACCTCAGCTGGGATGTAGATTGTTTGGCATGGGATGTGTGGCTTACACAAGTGTCATTAATTCTTGATACATCTGCAAAGCTCTTGATCTTAGTCCTAGTCTTTTAAGCAAACTTGTGAAAAAAGAAAGGAAAAGACAGGTCGCAATGCTAATTTATCTTTTTGTCTGCCAGCAACAAAGGAACCAATTGGCAAAACTGTCCCACTTTTGCATGCCTGTGCAAGCGAGAAAGAGTAAAGAAACTCTCCCTAATTCCATTTCCAAGGGCTAGAAAAATTGCAGTTATTATGGCTAGAGAGTGTCAAGGCTATTTAAGGCCCAGCACAATTTCTTACTCAACAAAAAAAGACATCTTTTTCTATGATTAATAAAGTGCAATAAGACACCTACGTGTGAATTCTCTGGAAAAGTAGTGAAACATCACAGATCTCTTTTAGATTATTGTGCAATTATTTTTACAGCTTCATTCTTTGCTGCACTGAAAGAAAATAAGCCATCATTCACAGCAATGTAGACTGACATATGCTGACTTGCCTTGCAGTTTGTATAGACACTCCTTAAGAAAGATTGTGCTGAATCATAGAATCACCGGTTTGGAAAAGACCTCTTGGATCATCAAGTCAAACCATTCCTATCTGCCCCTAAACCATGTCCCTGGGCAACTCATCTACCCATCGTTTAAGTACCTCCAGGGATGGTGACCCAACCACCTCCCTAGGGAGCCTGTTCCAGTGTCCAATGACCCTTTCTGTGAAAAAAATTTCCAGACTGAATCTCCCCTTGTGCAGCTTGAGACCATTCCCTCTTGCCCTTTCCCCTGTCACTTGGGAGAAGAGGCCAGCACCCTCCTCTCCACAACCTCCTCTCAGGAAGTTATAGAGAGAAATGAGGTCTCCCCTCAGCCTCCCCTTCTACAGGCTAAACAACCCCAGCTCTCTCAGCCGTTCCTCATAAGGCCTGTTCTCCAGCCCCTTCACCAGCTTTGTTGCTCTTCTCTGGACTCGCTCCAGAGCCTCAACATCCTTTTTTTAGCAAGGGGCCCAGAACTCAACACATGATCTGAGGTGCAGTCTCACCAGTGCCAAGTACAGGAGCAGAATAACCTCCCTGAACCTGCTGGTCACACTGTTTCTGATACAAGCCAAGATGCCATTGGCCTTCTGAATAGTCCAAAGTCTGCCCTCTGGAAGTTTGAGGTGGCTGTTCTACTAACCCCACTCCTAACCTCACAGAGAAATTAATTCTACCATCTCATGATTGCTTTGGCCCAGTTGTCCTCCAACCATCACATCCCCCAAAAGGCCTTTCTCTGTTCACAAACAGCAGGTCCAGGAGGGCAACTTCCCTTCTCAGCTCACTCACCAGTTGTGTGAGGAAGTTGTCTTCCATACACTTCAGGAATCTCCTAGACTGCTTCCTCTCTGCTGTATTGTAATTCCAGGAGACATCTGGTGGATTAAAGTCTCCCACAAGGACAAGAGCTAACAATCTTGAGTCTTCTCCCTGTTGTTTGTAGCAGAGCTTGTCAGCTTCTTCTATTTAGCTAGGTAATCTATAGCAGACTCACAACACAACACCTGCCTTCTTGCAGGCTCCTTTGATTTTTACATACAGGCACTTTATCTTGTTATCACTATAATTGAGCTTGATGGTATCAAACGATCCTCTAACAGAAGGCCACTCCACCACCTCTCCTACCTTTCCTGTCTTGCCTGAAGAGTTTATACCCCATCATAGCTGAAACTCCAGTTATACAAGTTGTCCCACCACATTTCCATGACAGCAATTACATTATAGTCTCCATGCCCTACAATAGCTTCCAATTTCTCCTGTTTATTGCCCATGCTGAGTACGTTAGTGTAAACGCACTTCAGTTGGGCAGTTAATCCCTCAGTTCTCATGAAGGGAATAGTGTTCATTACCAAATGACCGGTCCTTGGATTATCTAACCCCTCAGTGCCAACTACATCTTTTCCATTGCAAGATGTACTTGCCCCCACTTGCTCTAGGCTGATATAGTAGCAGTCTTCACCAGTACAGCGTCTCTCAGGCAGTGGAATGCCATTTCCAGGCTCACTCCGGTCTAGTTTGGCTTCATCCCCATCTCCCTTCACATCTAGTTTAAATCTCATAATGAGCTCTGCTAGATATTTGGTCAGGAATTTTGTACCCCTAGGAGACAAGAAGCCTAGAGGTCTATAGGCAAGTCCATGATTAAAGAACCCAAAGTTGCACTCCTCACACCAGGTTCAGAGCCAGGTATTAATTGACTGATTTTTCTTGCTTTCTCCCTCTTCATTCCATGTTGTCAGAAAGGTGGAGGTAAACACTACTTGTGCCCCAGAGCCCTTCACCATTCTCTCCAGAGCCCTGAAGTCCCTTTTAATTGCCTTCAGCTTTCTCCCTCTGGGTATCATTATTGCCTACATGGAGTGCTAGCAGAGGGTAATAATCTATAGGCTTTACCAGGGAAGGAAGCTTTTTTAATCAAGTCTTTCACAGAGGTCCCAGGTAGGCAGCAGACCTCCTGATGTAGTGGGTCTGGTCTGTAGATAGGGCTCTCTGTTCCCTTCAGAAGGGAATCCCCCAAGACAATCACTCTTCTCTTCCTTTTTCTCAGAAGTTGTTTTGATGGCCATTTGAGGATGGTGCAGCCTAGGGAATGAAGCTCTGCTTTAATCAGACTAAAACACAGCTGAGGGTCTAGTCCAATACAGGAAACATCAAGTATAAACACACAGCATTTACTGTCACCAAAGCAGCATAATTTCATCTTACGCAGATGCAGAACATAATGTGCCAAAGAGGAATTAAAAAATTACATTCACTTTCCAGTACATCAGATCACCAGTGATGAGGGAGAATTCACGATACATTTCTCAGAGAAATCTACACAGTTGAAGCATAAACAAAATCTTACCAAGCAGGTATACAGAGAGGGCTCAGGATCTTTCCATTCATATGCTGTACATGAGGAAAAAACCAAGTTTGGTTTAGAGAATTAGTATTTTTCTGAAACTCCAGTTTGTTGTCAATAAAACATTTTTAATATATATTTATAAGGCCATTTCAATTGCTTACACAATTTTTTTCTTGATCAACTTTTTTCACCTAGAGACATGACTTCTCTTCCTTTGTATATAATTATGATGTCATAAATACCAGCATGCCTTCTCTAATTAAAGATACAAGGGGCATCATTCCATATTTCATTCCATTTATCTCAAAGAACTGTATATCCAGGAAGTGATCTGAAACTATAATAACAGATGGCTTTATTTTTATTTTCTTTAATAATCTGGGCAGACTGTCCACATTCAGAACCAGCTACACACAATGAACCTTTGAATAATGGTCCAGTGCATCCAGATACGTCTGATAGTTGAGCCAAGACATTCTAGTGCTCTTCAGTATTTATTCAGTCTATGACTGCTTGGTGGAGATTTTTGTCAAATATTTTCAGAGCTGAGTCTTTATTAACATGGATTAAATTGTCTAGCATGAACAGATGGTAACAAGAGAGATGAGAAAAACAGATCTTTTCATTCACAGGAGAGATTCTTTCTTATTCTAGGACCTGCGGAGTATGACTCCATCTCGACTTAAGACACACTGAGCACCAAGGAGCTTGGAAATATGGTATTTAATGTACATGGCTTAAATACCCTTTGCAAAAACCACAGAAAGACCAGTGTTAGAAGAAATCTCTGGAGGTCATCCGCTCCAGCCAGCGTTATCTAGATCTTGTTGCCCAACACCATGATCAGATGGCTGTAAAGTATTTTGCAAGGTGGGAGCCTTGCTGGGCAATGAGCACCAGTGCTCATATTTCTGTCATTCATACAGCATCTTCTGTGTTTCAGTTTTGTCCATTGCCTCTTGTCCTGGCACTGAGCATCACTGAAAAGAAACTGGAGCCACCTTACTTTCAGGTATTTATATACATCGATAAGATCTTCCCCTTGAGCCTTCTCTTCTCTGAGCTGAAGGGTACCAGCTCTCTCAGCCTCATAACGTTGTCCCTTGATCAACTTAGTGGCCCTTTGCCAAAGTTCATTCTAGTAGTTCCAGCTCTCTCACCATAGAGAGCTAACTGTACACCGAACTCTGGGTGTGGCCTCAGTGGTACTGAGTGTAAACATCACCACACTCCTGATAAAGTCCACCAAATAAATACACAATACACACCAAATGTGTCATAATGAAGAAATATAGGACACAACTTCCACTAAATTTAGCAATGTTTTGCTCTTTACAATAAGTCAGCTTCAATTTTGGTGATGACCTAGCTAGCCAGCATTTGATTACAGCTGATGCCAGATGCAGAGCCACAGGTGGATACCAAGAACAAGCCACTCTGAGCACACAAAGTCTGTGCAGGGACAAATGACTACACAAATGGATAGTACACTTTCTACTGCAACATCAGGGAGGAATTGTGCCCTCCAGCACCCCCAAAGAGAAAAAGATGGCAGCACATTTGGGAAAGAACGAGTACCTAGGAAATTGATACTCTGTATTCCCTGAAGTGGGGTAGCGTTGGGCAGCTTTCTACTATTTCCCCCTAAGCAACCCATGGGCTGATACAGCTCTGCCCTGGCCTGAATCCAGACTATAAATAATTTGCCTTAGTCTATGCTTTAAAACTTCATTAACTATGACTTTTCAAAATAAATTAAGCTTGACTCACCTTAAAATATCCACTTGCTGTCATCCTATTCATTTTTATAACATTATCACCTTAAAAGCATAAAATATAACATTACTTAGAAAGCAAATAAGAAACAATGGATCTGCATCTTTTAAATACATGAGAGATTTTTCTCATTTCTGACCAAATTTTAAAAACTGTCTTTGTTTTTAAACATAGCAGGGCTTTTATTTTGTTCATTGTCTTGTAATCATCTTTAGAAGTAGTAAATAGAACCTGTAGATTTCTTAAGAGACATCTCTTCCATAAATAAACCTTGCTTCCTGCTATTTATTGTGTTTGATTAGCAAGAAATAATTGCTCTCAGACTTTCATGGTCCGTTACAGCTCTCTGCTCCCAAGACCTCTGCTTGGCCTGACTTACAAAGGGCAAGAAATTGGCTCTTACACTTGCTGACATGTGGCTGCTTAAGTCCATAGGGAAGACATGTAGTGGTGAAGAGCACATTAATCAAAGATAATAGCAAAATACAACTGTCCCTCATTACAAGGACAACTGAACAATTCACCCTGATTTTCAAGCAAGCTGGGTTCTACTGCTTTTATCAGAAACAATAAACAGACTTCATTATAAGTATAAATGCAAAGGGCTAGGTTCCACAACACAAGCTTGCATCAGGAGACTGTTCAAGTTGAAGCAGCCAAGCTGGTATACTGGCATGAAAACTAACCAGCAAATAATCTGCAGGCAACGAACATGAATTTTGACACAATCACATTTGTCCTTTAGAAACTGGCCTGATTTTTCAAGTAACGCAACCAGGATTTGATATCAGGTATACACATATTGCCAAATTTCAATCACTATTTCTGGAACTCTTCTACATATGCATATAGACAATTCTACAAAGAGCTTCACATGAACACTTTACCTTTCATCACTCTTCTGTTTACTGCAAGCATGAAGAAATCATCATTAGCCTAGCCATAGAGGCTTCAGTTAATATCACAGGTACCGCTTTTAAGAGCTACAAAAATTTCCACAATGCTTTTGAGCCCAAACAACAGTGATTTTAGTTTATGAACCAGAGAGTGCCTTGGACTTTTTTCAGTTTCCATTTGATCCTAGCGTCCTGATCTCAGAAGGCATCACTTTTGCTGTTCCAGTTAAACTATTTAGCATTGAACAAAGTCCAAGCAAAGCAAAATACCACAGGAACATTAATTACCAGAGAATAAAACTTTGAATGATTACATGAACTCAGTTAAGTACTCCTACAACTGAATAAGGCTTTGCAACTCCTGCTTAAGGAGTCCAGTTGTCCCTGATTTTTTAACCTCTGTGAAAGTCGAGTCCGAGAAGGAAAGAAGATGGGGAAAGGGAGAAGAGGCAAGGTGTTGTACCCATGCCATCAAAAACTATACAACCTATACTCTTCCCCCTCCCACAGAAGAAAAAAAATATTCATCTGAGAAGACAATTCCCAAGGAAATCAAGGTCTGTTTGCATGATCATTTCTTCCTGAATATTCTGAAAAGAGGGATGGCAGTGTGGGATCAGCTGGAAGCTGACACAAGTTCACCAAAGCAGACCAGCTCTGCTTCTTTTACTTACTTTTCTTCAGCAGTTTTTCCCTTTTGAGGATCCCATGCCATAAGAAACAAACCCCTCCATTTTTGTAATTTCCTCAGCCTAGCTCAATAGCAGGATTTAGCTATCTTGCTCCGTTGCCTCTCTGACTGAGGCTATAGGCCTTTAATTAGCAGAAAGACAGATTTATATGATAGCCAATTGACAGAGGGCATAACCACAGCACTACATATATTAGTGTAAGTCAGTACAAAAATACAAAATCTCTCAAACTATAAAGAAAAAGGATAGTTAAATCTACTCATTTTCTAACCATTTAGCATCTGTGCTCGTATTCTAACCATTTAGCATCTGTGCTCATGGATTATTTTTTTTCCTACACACAGCTTTCAAATGCAACTACTTCTGCAATTTGTTACTCTGTATTAGTAATATTATAAACCTGTATGAACTTCATTCCCAGACTGATGGACTTATAACCTTGCCAAGAAAAATATTTCACATTCACTGCAGTAAACAAGAGCTCTACAAATGAAGAAGGAAGTCATTTACCAGATGTTACTATTTGTCTTACAAGTCTGTCTTTGACTTTTGGTTATTTTCTCTTGACCTTGCAGGCTTCTCTCATACACACTTGGCACAGAAAAACCAAATGCAAAACCTTTGAAAACCAGTTGTTATCCAGCTAAAAAGTTCTTTGAGACACAATACGTAGACCTTTCTGGTCTGTCAAAAGAACTACCCATATCATTTGACCACCACAAAAGGATCACTACATCATATTTCTGACTCTTAAAATTATGCCATATACCTTCATAATTAACTTATAGCTTTTGTAACACAATTCAAGGTACTGAAAGAATAAAACAAAGTTCCATCTAAGAAATAGTTAAAATACTTCATTCACAATCATTGAAAAGGAAGATTAGATGGTCCACGTTTACTTATGGCAGTATGTACTTGCTTATATGAATAAGAGTCTTCAACAATATCAGTTATTTGACATCTGAAACGAAAGCAGATATTTCTATTTCAGACTTTTAAAACAAACACTCTCCCTTTCCTCCCTAAATAAACAAGGGACTGCTGGTGGCCATGAAGCTACACAGTATTTGAAATGGTTGTGGTCACTTACTGATATATTTGTTCACATGCAAGCCACTGGACACAAACTACTGCTGTATTAGCTAAACCTGAGGGTTGTGTGGATCACTGTTGCTAGATGGGTTTGACTAAAATAAGAATCTTCTCTTGCTCATCACAGACAGAACTAGCACATACCACCACTGAAGCTACTGTGCTTCCAGAACCACTGATAAGTTTCCAAGAAATTAAAAACTAGTTTTCGGAGTAATAGTCTAAGAGCAACTGTCATAAATAGGGGAAGGAAACACAGAACAAGCAAGTTGCGAAAAGCACTTTCTTCTGTACTTTTATTTCCTATTTGCCTGGACTCTGCATTTTAGCAGCTCTGGAATAACATGGAGAACATGCTGCTGTTTAAGCTGCGTGTGTAGATTTAATTTAGCCACATACTTTTTGCACTTCTGTTATCACACTTATCTCCCAAATGCTTACCAAAAATGTTTACTAGCATGGGAAAACAGCACACAGGAAGCATCTGGATCCCCAGCTCACTATGTGCAACAGTATTAAAAAGACATTTCTCTCCACAATTGCTGAGCACAATGCACAATTTGTCCAGGATTGAGATTGATGGGAGGAAAACTGACACTAGATTTCTTGTTGGTAGTTGACAAGAGAGGAATGGTCTTAAGGAGAAGCTCTGACACACTCAAACTGAGTTGAAGCATAGTTACAGCCCTTTGGTTTTGGTAATTCTAGCAAAAACGTTGAACTGAAAAGCAAGCAAAAAACTGAGACAGAAATCAACCCAGGAAAACAGGACGCAGCTGCATTAAAGGAATAGCTTCATTCAGCAAAAACGCTCCAACCAGGGCTGTAACCATGGGGCCACTCACCAAACAAAGCTGCAGAGACTGAGATTCACATGTGTTGCATCCAAGAAGAACAGACCACCACCAGAAGCAAAAACATCCAACTTGGGACTGAGTGAGCCAGCTGGGGCTGTGAACCATAGCAATAGAAATTTAAGTCTGTAGGCATTTCAGGCTGTGTTTAACCACAATACACATGATGTGCTTGATTCATGGCAGAGAATTCAAAATGCTCCTTCCCCCTGGTTGAAGTTGTTTCTTCTGCTTAAACAGTTGTGCTCATTTGTCTCAATGCAGTATGTATGTGACTAACACTTCTTCTCAGAAGTCACAGAAAATACTTAAGGTTTTTGAACCTAGAATGGGCTGGCATAACACATTCCCTAGGAAGATATTGGAAAGGAGATTAACTTTACTAATTCATGTAAGATGAAGAACAGAGATGTGGCTATGATTAAGGCAAAGAGCTTAGCTTCAATTCAACCAGACACATGAATCAACATTAAGTCCTTGGATTTGACTTTGTCTTTCACTGAAGTTATTATTACACCACTGTTAGTTCACTCCAGAAATACTCCGTTAAATAAGTGTTTTGTAATATTGCAACATTTTAATCTCACCAGTCTTGCTTAGTCTGCTTGGTAATCTAAATCATTTTATCTTAAATACAAATTATTAGAAAAATGGGAGGAAAGAATTTAAAATATACCACAGAACCAAATAAGAGTTAGAGCTCATATTTAAAATATCTTGGAAATAAATTCACTCTCCCTTAATAATTAATAGTTTTATTTAAGTTTTACCTGTTTTCACATAAATGTATTGCTAATCAAAGAAAATTAACAAGAAATGCACATGGAAATGACCAGGATATTTGTGCTTGCCTAGGATACGGCTTTAAAATTAAAAAAAGATCAACATCTGTTTCACACATGTGCACATGAACATACACACTTCCGTTCCCCTTCTGGTCTTTAAAATTTTGCCTTCTGTAATATGTATCTTACTGCACAAAAGCAAGTAATACACATATTGTGCAAGAGTACAGAGTAGTGAGCAAATCAGATAAACGCTATTAAAGTTCAAAAAAGGAAAAATTAATAGTTATGGCTCCCAGAAACTACAAACAAACAAAAGCAAAACAAATACACTGATAAAACAGAAGTGAAGTCAGAATTTGTATTTTTTTCCCTGCAGTATCTTGGGAACAGATTTTAGAACTGGACACGAGTAACTTGAATGTATATGTCACATGATAGAAGCGCTAGCAAAATAATCCTTGATTACTTTTCCTGTTGAACTGTCACTTACTTTGTGCTTACACAGCATCTGTACAACAAGCTTGCAAATGGAAAGATTCCCCTTGGGGAAAAAATGACAAGAGACACTTAGGTCAGAAACAGAGGAGTCACGTGTAAAGTGACATATAAAGGCTTTAATTAGCACCCTAGAAAAACAGTTTTGAAAACTCAATGTTCAAGAACTGTTTTATACAAACTCTTAAGTTACTTTACAAATACTTTGACAGATTTAAATTCGGAGAAGAGCACAGCTGGGGAGAGAAGAAACAGGCGATTAAAATCAAGACTTTTGGAAGTGAAAATATATTTTTGGGTAAGGTTTTGCTCTCTGTTCTCTTTACAAAGCCATCAGAAACAAAGCCTACTTTTCCACTCACATGAGTTAAGAACCATGTTAGAAGAGAACTGAACACTGAATGTATGTAAAATCAAAAGAGGCATATAAAGATAACGAAAATAATAATCCCTTTCAATTTAGTTTTACATCAGCTATTATGTGTGAATACATTGGTTTAAACTGCAAACTGTCCTAGAATGATACTGTTCCACCATTTCAGTCTTATATAAACAATGTTAATCATCATCTGTTAAAATAAAGTATAAGGAACACTTGATTATTATTATACCAACAGCACCTCCTTTTCATTAAGCTTTTGTAAATATTTGGTAGGTACAGAAATCATCTGTGATGGATAAATCCTGAAAGTGTAGTTGCTTAACTTATTCTAAGTTTGGGCACTTATCAGGACATTAACAGAGTACTTGGAGGGAAACTCCAGCTAAAACCTACATGACACAAGTGAATATTATAAGAGAGTAATCATGTATTAATTCAGTAGTCTGAGAAGCTGCCACTACACTTTCTGCATTGCATTTTCCTTTTACTTAAGCTCCAGAAGAATACATTTTGCAATACCCAAGCTGTGCTTGATCAATGTTGTCTTATCTTATCTTACCATTAGTCTGGTTAGGGGAAAGTAAATTTCAGGGAACCTGTTCTACTCTTGCTCCCATTGAAAGTCTCCACAACTGCAGAAGAAAACAGGTTTTGAATAATATTTTGATAAATTTTGTTTAAAAACAAGGAAATAAAAATATTCCAATGGCTTGTAACAAAAGCCAAAGTTGTGCCACAGGTAAAGAACAAACAGACAGCAGAAAAAGTGCGAAGTCCATGTTGTTTCTGCCTTAGAAACAGGCTCATGTTTTTCTCTGTGAAGGTCACTGCTGCTTTTGGAAAAAGTAGTTCAAATATCACAATTCACACATAGAGTTGTGCCAAAAGACAACAAGGAGGAGGGGAAGACAGGGAGAC
Organism: Piaya cayana; assembly: GCA_013389865.1. Lineage (NCBI taxonomy): Eukaryota > Metazoa > Chordata > Aves > Cuculiformes > Coccyzidae > Piaya > Piaya cayana. Next base: position 179,386 of record WAAB01019472.1, on the reverse strand, counting down.
AGAAGTCTGCTTATTAAAAAAAATTGCATGGGAGAGTTTTGCTTTCATGGAAAAACACCAGGATCCTCAGCACTTCAATTAGCCCATTTGCTTTAAAGGCAGCAATTTTTTCTAAAGAGACTACAAGAAACAAGTGAGAAAGAATGGTGCTGTGCCTTGGGTAAGTGGTAGCACATGAAGCAAATACTCTGCAGACTGCTCTGAAACAGACATCTGCAGGTGAAAATGGGAGACTTTCTTAACCTTCCAGCTAGCTTTCCACTTCTTTGTTTTGACACAATCACAGGGTAAAAGCATGATTATGATCTTCAAAAGTGGTCAGGACAACATCTGCAGTATCATATGCCTAATTTTTAAGATAATTATGTGGGAGTAGGAAGTGCTTATGCTTGAATACCAAGTCCAATTCATTCTTTCATCTGCAGTCTTTAATATTGCGTGCTGCCTAATAGAGTGAATCTGAGATTGAGCACAGACCTGAGAGAGGATAACTGTATTTGGAAGCAGACTAGCTTCAGGCCCTTTGCAGAGTAAGAAAGCAAGCTCAGCTCAGAGTGAATATAGTTATTTTTATTTAGAGAACAACAACATAAATGAAATGACATCTGTAAATTACTTAAAACGATTGGAGCTTGCTGTCAAGATAGACCTGTAAACAGAAATCCTAACTAAACATATCCAGGGTATCAACCAGATATATGCAACCACATGCTTCAAATAGTCCAATTTTTTCACACCTTCAAAATGGACTGTGAGCTTAACAACTCCCAGTCTCCACACCAGCTTTGTACAAACCAGCATGCAGGACCACACTAGTGCACATGTGGTTGGGTAAGGATGTAGCTACAATTTGCATAAATAGCAATCTTTTCTGCATTCCACAGCATACACAATCACAAAACCATTGCTTGATACTACACTACTAAACTATCAATCCATTTTCTGAGCAGTGATATATAAAATGATTACTTCATTTGCAGATTATAGGAAGAGTGGAAGATAGGTATAGAAGGCAGTTCGCTGATTTGCATTTCTCAAGGCTGCCCAGTAACTTGGTTATCTGCAAGCAATGTGGCTTTTTAACTCCTATGTTAAGTCATAAATCCAAGAATGATAAGTGACCATAAATAAACAAAACAAAATTTTGCCTTGGAAAGCCACGACACTGGATGGGACTAGAGTGTGTAGATAATCAGTTAGCTATGAAGTGCCTGTTGTGCTGGTGGGACCAAAAAAGACAAATGTAATCGATAGACACTAGCAGAATACCATGTCCACACTATAGGGAGGGTCCTGATAACACCCAGACAGTTGGATAGCAGGGAGTACCAAGGATCAGAAGAATTACGGACAATAACATCACAGCCTAGGAGTGCAACCTGTCTATCCTGACCAAAATGAGTTAGAGGGGCAACTTAGTCCATCCTGGGAGTACTGGCCAGGAAACAGAATACAGTCAAAGTATTTCAGTATTTCAATTTCAAAGTTATAAGGAGATACTATGAGTAAGACTCAAAACAGAANAGGGAGGGTCCTGATAACACCCAGGCAGTTTGATAACAGGGAGTTCCAAGGATCAGAAGAATTATGGACAATAACGTCACAGCCTAGGAGTGCAACACATCTATCCTGACCAAAATGAGTTAAAGGGGCAACTTAGTCCATCCTTGAAGTACTGGCCAGGAAACAATACAGTACAAAGTATTTCAGTATTTCCATAAGGAGATAGTATGAGTAAGACTCAAAACAGACAATTTCAAGCTAAAAATACTAGAATCATAGAATAGTTTGGAAGGGACCTTAAAGATCATCCAGTTCCAACTGCCCTGCCATGGGCAGAGACACCTCCAACCATACCAGGCTGCTCAAAGCCCCATCCAACCTGGCCTTGAATACATCCAGAGATGGGGCATCTGCAACTTCCCTGGGCAACCTGTGCCAGGGCCTCACTGCCCTCATCATGAAGAAATTCCTAAACTTTAGCCTAAATCTGCCCCTTGTCCTATCACTTCAAGCCTTTGTAAACAATCCCTCTCCAGATTTCTTGTAGGCCCTTCAGGTACTAGAAGGTCACTATAAGGTCTCCCCAGAGCCTTCTCTTCTCCAGGCTGAAGAATCCAAACTCTCTCAGCCTGTCCTCATATGGGAGGTGCTCCAGCCCTCTGGTCATCCTTGTAGGCCTCCTCTGGACCTGTTCCAATAGCTTTATCTGGTTGGTTTTTGCTTAAACACTTGTAATAGGCGCTAATTGATTTTTATTTTGTTTTAAAAAAGCCATCATTCTAAACATAGATGGCTTTCTAAAACACATACTGCATTTTAACATGTAATTAGTTTCTATTACCTGAACCACTCTGCAATGTGAAAAGTACCATAAGAAACTGTTTATAAACACAAGACATAAGGAAAAGCCTTATACTCCTGGATACTAAGGAACACTTCCCTTTTGAAAAAATGATTGCTATCTTTTAGCAGATGCTCCCAGGCCGCAGTGTGGGCAGCTAGTCTCCATTTCTGCATCAGACAAGAATAACAGTAAACAGAAATTTCCTCCCTTTCCGCACTGATGTCAGAAGTACATCAAGTAATGTTTTTGCTGAACATTTTCCTCAGGTATAACTACATGAGCCATAACGTAGTAGCAATGGTCAGCATTTGACTGTGCTTAAGTGACATTTCAAAAATGTATTTTAAAGGATGCATCTGAAAATTCTCAGGGCAGGTCCGAGTTGTCCTTCTGCAGCCCAGCAGATACAAAAGTGACTGTATGCTACTGCTGTGCTGCCGTTAAATTGCCAAGAGTGGTTCTTGCCAAAAATTCCCCCTTATTTCAAAACCTAGGGGAATTTAAAGGACAGGATTAGATCCAGACAGCAGTTGAAACTGAGCAGGGAACAATGTGGAACCAAAAATGCTGACTGGTACTGGTACAACTGTGTTACAGGACAGTCTGTTCCACACTGCAGGGCATCTCTGGCCAGCACAAAGTACTTCTGCCATGCCCTCTTTTTCTCTGTACTAATATAAATCCAAAGTGGCTATTGTTTTTAAATACATTATTACAATGGGAGTTTTGAAGTTCTTTCATCCCTAAATTCTTTCTTCCTCTCATTTGAGAGGTAGGTCTTCAAACTGAATTATGACATCACACAATAGCAAGTACACTAATGTTCAAGACAAAGGGTTTTATCCACCTTGCATTGCATTGTACTGTAGGAGAAAGTGCATTCTGGAGTGTGTTACTCTTTCTTGTATCAAAACATGCTCATAAATCAGGGGCATAGATAGCTTTACTATTTAAAAAAAATTAGAAATGAAAGAAGTGATAATAGTTTAAGCACAACAGTTTTGGATTTGCTGCAGTGCCACTTCTGAAAAAAATTATCTTTTCCAGTCTACAAACACACACAATAAAGCATAAGAGGATTGATCTTAACTGCTCTTTTGCAGTTATAAAGCTAGGATTAGTTAAAAGAAGGTTAAGGAAAGATTTGAAAGAAAAGCTTAGGGGAAAGACAACATTAGTAGAAAAAGAATCAAGAGTGGCTGGCAGGTAGATGGCATGGTCTGAGCAGCTGCTCTTGTGAAAGCCAGCCAAAAAGGGAGCTGGAGGATGGCCAGAGCAATGTGCTGCCAGGACACCAAGGAATGGGGACTCTCAAGCAGCAGACCTGAGGCTAAAGTCAAACGAACTTGTTTAAAGTGGCACAGAGGGCTGCCACTACATGAGTAAAGGAGTTTCAGTCTTCTGGAAGCAATGAAACTTTTTGATCTTTGAGATCAAATCAGACCACATTACTGATGGGTCACTGAAGCAACTCATTAGAGCTATTGGCTGTACATTTTGTGAGCAAGTAAAACTCATGTTTTGCAAGCTGATGCTGACCATTTAAAAGGGACAAAGACTTCAGAAAGATGGACACTTTCTTTTCATGATTTTTGAAATCCAACTGTCTCACAGAAAGGTAATTTTGTTTAGCTGGCTAATTTTCAGTAGGAACTTCCAGGGTTTCTCTGGACTTTAACAATTATTTTTTCCTCACAAAACATTCTGACCCTTTTTCTTTTCCAAGAAGCTTTAAATACAATGATGGTGTGGAAAAAATAGTTTGAAATAATCAGTTCTCAAGATGTATAAGGTAATGAAGAAATATGAAGTCTCTACATGTAGGACTACTTGCAGCAGATAATCCCTAACTCTAAACTTAAAATTAAACATTTTGACAGCTTGAAAATGAATACAGAATGTAATAGTTAAAAAGTTGGGTTTCTTACTGGGCACTTGGCCAGCCCTTAGGAAAGAGGTCATGGGTTCCCACTAAAGCACAGTACATCTCCTGAGAATAGAGGTCTATCCATCATGAGCTCATAAGTTTAATGTTCCAGTTCTCAGAGAAGTATTTTACTTTCCTTGCTCATTGTCTACCTATTGACTACATCAGAACATCTCATTACTTTATTCGCTAATAATTACAATCTTGGATTTAAAAGAAATCTTGTGTTTCAACCAAAATTTGCATGTGGAAGGCAGAACAATAGACCAAAGAAGATATCATGCACTGATGTCCCTACAGTAAATAAAAGCCATCACTTCCTTAAAATCATTATCTGCTTTTCCAAGCCAAATGGGAAAATACAGGGAAAAAAAAAAGAAAAAAATCGCAAAAAAACCCCAAAGAAGCGAAAGAAAAGTGGGGAAGGAGAAGGGGGAAAAAGGAGGTGAGAAATCAGGGGCAAACAGGAAAAACCACAAGGGAAAGAAAAAGGGAAAAAGAAAAGGGCAGTAGAAAAAGAAACAGGAACAATTACATGCAACTGTTTCTGAATGATGATTAAAAGTAGAGATCAGCAGGTAGGAAAAAAGTATTTATCACTGAAAGCTCCTTTATTGCTGAAACAAGTAAGTTAACTCTTATAGGAGAACTGGACTGTTTAACCTTTGTAATCTTTGTTATCACTCTGCTTGAACTAGAATAAATCAAGAGTAAAACTTATGATTATGGGTATATACTAGTGTAAAGGTAAAATAAAAATCTAAAAAATGTCTACAGCAATAATGTTGAATCAAATAAGGATCCAAACTGAAAGATGACCTTTCAAATTACTACTCTCTGCAATGTCATTCATAACACCTGAATGCAATCATCAGAGTGAAGGGAAGCCAAATCCTAGGCTACATAGATTAGAAAAGAATTANCAGTTGAAACTGAGCAGGGAACAATGTGGAACCAAAAAAGCTGACTGGTACTGGTACAACTGTGTTACAGGACAGTCTGTTCCACACTGCAGGGCATCTCTGGCCAGCACAAAGTACTTCTGCCATGTCCTCTTTTTCTCTGTACTAATATAAATCCAAAGTGGCTATTGTTTTTAAATACATTATTACAATTGGAGTTTTGAAGTTCTTTCATCCCTAAATTCTTTCTTCCTTTCATTTGAGAGGTAGGCCTTTAAACTGAATTATGACATCACACAATAGCAAGTACACTAATGCTCAAGACAAAGGGTTTTATCCACCTTGCCTTGCATTGTACTGTAGGAGAAAGTGCATTCTGGAGTGTGTGTTACTCTTTCTTGTATCAAAACATGTTCATAAATCAGGGGCATAGATAGCTTTACTATTTAAAAAAAATTAGAAATGAAAGAAGTGATAATAGTTTAAGCACAACAGTTCTGGATTTGCTGCAGTGCCACTTCTGAAAAAAATTATCTTTTCCAGTCTACAAACACACACAATAAAGCATAACAGGATTGATCTTAACTGCTCTTTTGCAGTTATAAAGCTAGGATTAGTTAAAAGAAGGTTAAGGAAAGATTTGAAAGAAAAGCTTAGGGGAAAGACAACATTAGTAGAAAAAGAATCAAGAGTGGCTGGCAGGTAGATGGCATGGTCTGAGCAGCTGCTCTTGTGAAAGCCAGCCAAAAAGGGAGCTGGAGGATGGCCAGAGCAATGTGCTGCCAGGACACCAAGGAATGGGGACTCTCAAGCAGCAGACCTGAGGCTAAAGTCAAACGAACTTGTTTAAAGTGGCACAGAGGGCTGCCACTACATGAGTAAAGGAGTTTCAGTCTTCTGGAAGCAATGAAACTTTTTGATCTTTGAGATCAAATCGGACCACATTACTGATGGGTCACTGAAGCAACTCATTAGAGCTATTGGCTGTACATTTTGTGAGCAAGTAAAACTCATGTTTTGCAAGCTGATGCTGACCATTTAAAAGGGACAAAGACTTCAGAAAGATGGACACTTTCTTTTCATGATTTTTGAAATCCAACTGTCTCACAGAAAGGTAATTTTGTTTAGCTGGCTAATTTTCAGTAGGAACTTCCTGGGTTTCTCTGGACTTCAACAATTATTTTTTCTCACAAAACATTCTGACCCTTTTTCTTTTCCAAGAAGCTTTAAATACAATGATGGTGTGGAAAAAATAGTTTGAAATAATCAATTCTCAAGATGTATAAGGTAATGAAGAAATATGAAGTCTCTACATGTAGGACTACTTGCAGCAGATAATCCCTAACTCTAAACTTAAAATTAAACATTTTGATAGCTTGAAAATGAATACAGAATGTAATAGTTAAAAAGTTGGGTTTCTTACTGGGCACTTGGCCAGCCCTTAGGAAAGAGGTCATGGGTTCCCACTAAAGCACAGTACATCTCCTGAGAATAGAGGTCTATCCATCATGAGCTCATAAGTTTAATGTTCCAGTTCTCAGAGAAGTATTTTACTTTCCTTGCTCATTGTCTACCTATTGACTACATCAGAACATCTCATTACTTTATTCGCTAATAATTACAATCTTGGATTTAAAAGAAATCTTGTGTTTCAACCAAAATTTGCATGTGGAAGGCAGAACAATAGACCAAAGAAGATATCATGCACTGATGTCCCTACAGTAAATAAAAGCCATCACTTCCTTAAAATCATTATCTGCTTTTCCAAGCCAAATGGGAAAATACAGGGAAAAAAAAAAAATAAAAAAATCACAAAAAAACCCCAAAGAAGCGAAAGAAAAGAGGGGAAGGAGAAGGGGGAAAAAGGAGGTGAGAAATCAGGGGCAAACAGGAAAAACCACAAGGGAAAGAAAAAGGGAAAAAGAAAAGGGCAGTAGAAAAAGAAACAGGAACAATTACATGCAACTGTTTCTGAATGATGATTAAAAGTAGAGATCAGCAGGTAGGAAAAAAGTATTTATCACTGAAAGCTCCTTTATTGCTGAAACAAGTAAGTTAACTCTTATAGGAGAACTGGACTGTTTAACCTTTGTAATCTTTGTTATCACTCTGCTTGAACTAGAATAAATCAAGAGTAAAACTTATGATTATGGGTATATACTAGTGTAAAGGTAAAATAAAAATCTAAAAAATGTCTACAGCAATAATGTTGAATCAAATAAGGATCCAAACTGAAAGATGACCTTTCAAATTACTACTCTCTGCAATGTCATTCATAACACCTGAATGCAATCATCAGAGTGAAGGGAAGCCAAATCCTAGGCTACATAGATTAGAAAAGAATTAAGCCATAAACATGCATTTGCTTCATCCACAAGCTCTGGCATAGCAGTAATACAGCAAGAGGCTACTCAGAACACAGGAATGTAATACTCTGCTATCATTATTTGTATATCGCTAACTAATTATAATCTCCCAGGCAAATGTCTCTCCTCTAAGAATAGACAGGAATAACTGGGAAGGTATCTGTGTGCCACACTTCTAGGTACTTGGTCACATGCCTGTAATCAGGGCTAAAGCATGTTCTGGACTTTCATGATAAGTAACAGCTCTTCTTCTAGCCCTTGCCACATTGTATCTGCTAAATATAGAGTGGGACAAAAGAAAGTAGTTCAAAGAAAATGTAAGAGGGTAAAACTGTTAGTGCTCTCTCTCAAAATGCATGTTGATATATTCATTTTCCATATCTGACTGGGCATAATTCCTTTTGTCAGCCTTCAGAAAATTAACTGCAGTTGGAAATTTTGTTCTCTTTCTTCCTCATCCTTTCCTCCATCCATCTTGATTTCTGTTCTTTATAACTACTGAATTCCTCTCTCTCCAAGGCTGCTCCTATTTCTTCCTCTACAAGAAAAGATGTACAATTTCAGCTTGCTGCTGAACACAGATTTGGAAGACAAAATGAGGAAAATTGCACACCATAAGGTTTTCTGTTTGCAGAAAAGCTATGAATGAGAGAATACAGGAGCTGTGATTATTTCTTTTAAGAGAGGCTGTTTGCACAATCATAACCATGCATTCAACACCTTTATGTCAGCAGCAATGGCAAGTGCAAGAAGTAGACATATTTTTGTAAGTAGGGTAGGCTCCACAAACCAGTGCTGTAGGCAGTTACTACAGCTATTCTTTGGAACAGTATGACTGACTGGAACCAATGCACATCCCTGCCTTTTTTCTATTCTCCATTAAGGTATAAATTGTTAAACTAGTCTACTAGCACCTGCACTAAAGACAAACTCCTTTTAAGCCTCCAGATTTCATTGAGACCCTTATTCACAGCCAGCCAGCATAGAAGAAAGTCCACTTAGCCACTCTCTAACACATACTGCTATTCCTAAGCTACTGGCAAGAGCTGCAGACACATAGCAGCTCAAAAGTGAACACTTCTCAATCCTTCAGTTCTTGCAGATCAAAGTTCACCGCCAGGAAGAACTAATTCTACCTTACATATATCCATTTTCTAACTAGTCATAAGTCAAGCTTCCCCTTTTAAGTCACACCTCAAGGTCCTAGCCAAAAGCTTTGCCAGCTAACCCATCCTCACATCAACCATTGACCTTGGTTGGGCTGAGACTGAGTATCAACATCAAATCAGTAGGGAACAGGTGCTAAGATTATACAGATCTGTCAGGGTAGGTGTAAATCAGGACTTTCATAGCAGTTCTGCAGCCATTTCCCTGTTTCCTCATAAGGGCTAGAATAAACCCTGTATTATAATTACACTGTCAGGGACATGTTCTGGTACTGGGCTTAATCCCAGGAAACAATCCCTTGTCACCCATCCCAGCAGATCCACATTTCCACGTAGCCAAATTACATCCAAATTCAGAAGTTACCATGCATTTTCAGTCACTGGATATCTGAACACAAACTTGAAAGATAATTCTTATCTCATCCCTTACCCTACAACCCTGGCCTCACGACTCTTGCTGTCTCTAAAACTGAAGTTTGCAAGATCAAGACGCCAGTATACTAGCTGTTCTATAGAGAAAAAAAGCTGCTTCTCAAAAGCCTCAAAAGCCAGCAGGCAGCGCATGCCAAAGCCATCTCAGAGCACATTGTTATTCTTCTACGCTTTTATTCCTAATGCTTACAAGGAAGTCCACAAAAATGTCATAAGTTAAGTCAAAAGAGATGTCAAGAAAAATAATAATCAAAAGGAGTGGTCCTAAGCAGGAAGCTATGAAAAGAAAGAATGATTTCACCTCTGTAGCAAGAGCCAATTGAAGGATAAGATCAGACTCAATAAATACCATGGTACCACTACAATAAAGCTTAGATCCAGTATGCCAAAAAAAGTCACAAATTTGGTGTATTTGCTTGCAGAATATGGAAGTGTGCAATTTCATTTAACAAAAAAAAAACCAAAAAAACACACTGCTATTGGAAGCTCTTCCTTTAGCTCATGTTTGTCCTGATGCTTCCCAGCTCTGGGTTGAAAGTACTGTGGCAACTTAAAGTCAGAGCAAAATTCTTCCTTATAACACTGGGCCCGTCACCATTTCTCAACATTAATTGCATGAAAATTTCAGTGTGAAGAATGCTTTCTTTTGAGTTTTTGCAAGCTATCCTACAAATATTGCATGAAAGTAAAATATACTTAAATGCTGCTTTCCCTAGTAAATCCTTTCAGGAAACTTATAAATCAGGTATTGTTATTAGTTTCCTTCCCTGGAGATGCTTCTTTGAACTTTTTTTACTGCTTAAGCTTATGCCTGGCAGTCAACAGAAAGCACCCCATGTCAGAAGACCTACAGTTAACCTCATGCCTTGCAAATGTTCAATTTGTGAACACAGTTCACAGAAAATCCAGTTTAGAAATAAACTGTGAAATGAGAAACCAGATTTTTAGAAGTTTTTACCTACATTTTTAATCCTGCCACACCCACACAATTAAAAATCATAATACCAAACACTAAAGTAATAAAGAACAAAACTGAGAAAAGTTTTGAAGCCATCTATTAATTTTAAACTCATTGGAAACCACTTTTGTCTGATTTTTTTTACATCGCTCGTAGCAGAAGCCCTCTCAGTGAGGTATAACAACCTCAAGATTCATTCATCAGGAAATAACATTCACATTTGAGAATGTTTATTCATGTCCTCTCCTCAGCCACACCAACTGCAATAAAAACTCTTCCTGCAGTGGTGTTACAGGAAACACTGCTTTCTTCTTGCAATTTCATTTTATGTTATCTAGACGTAAGAAGATCCATAAAGTTGAGATCATAATAAATAACATTAAAATATAATAAGTGACATTAAACTTTCCAACAGTGGAGCGATTCCTTCATACAAACAATCAGAAAACCCAGCTTTAGATTCTCACATGGGAGTTAATCTGAATTATCTCTGTAAATCCTTTTCCAAAATTTAGCACTTAAAAAAAAATGAAATAAAACTCATTAGTATTTGCTCCTATAAAACTAAGCTAAAACGTTCCAGCTAGTGAGGCAGCCAACATTTCATTGCAGTGAGAAGGGATGATCACACACATTCAAGGACAAATCTCATGAAACTCATGTTTGACAGGAAATTGTACAGGAAGCTAATTCAGAGAGATCAAAATGAGGGTAGCATGTTCCCAGGACCCAGGGCAAGGCAGAAATCTTGCAGCTGAATTTTGTACATATGGTAATTTGATCAGAGTGGATATAGCAGAGGAGGGAAATAAATAGTTGATTGAAAAATTAGGAAAAAAAAATCAGCAGGGGAACAAGAATTTCAGTATCTCTGTAAATAAGCCAGATCACAAAGCCCCCAAATCAAAACAAAAGCTAATTTATCATAGCAGGGTCAGAAATACCATAACTCAGGATATACACATCAGGCACTGCTCACTTAAGTTGTAGGATGTGAACTTGCACTGCATGTGTTTTCATTTATCTTCTAGACAGCATACTAAATGCACTCCGGCCATTACACTTGCAAGTCATAAAACAAGGCATGAGAGCTAAGCACAGGAGGGGAAAAAAGAGCAGATTTGAAGGTAACTATGCACTGCAAAGTTTACTTCATTTTTATGCGTCCGGTATCAGATGATTATAAAATTTCTGTATCTTTTATATGTATATTAGAAACAGAGAATGTGACTTTTTGCTACATCCGCTGTATTTCCAGAACATTGATAGAGAGAAACTTCAAAAGTCTGTAGGAAACGTATGTGGGCTGCAGCCTGCATATCCCACAGCCACTGTACATATCCTTCCAGGCAGCCATCTGGCTATTTGTGGCAGTGTGAACTTTGATCATAAGTCAAAAGGATTTAATAACGCAAAATACAGCGGTTATCAAGTAATCCAAGTAAGAGCAGAGAGCAAAGCATTAATTCAAGCTGTAACACTGGCTTTTCTCTGGGAAAACTCCCAGCTTTCAATATTCCTCTTGACAACTATAAGAATAAAACCTAGTATTTAAATTTCTGGTTTAATCATCATAATTTTTATCTTTTAACCAACTGAAAGTTATAGTGCCTAAATCATAATCCATTTGATTTCTCTCTTATTATTCATAAAGACAGGCAACTCAGCTAATACAACCATGTTAATTGGAAGAATTCTGAATTTACACTCACTCTTTAAGGAACCACAAAATTCAACACTGTTTCTATTCTTCTGCAGACTTATATTGAGAGATATGGACTTCTGGAATTCTTCCCAAGGAAACCCCAACAGGAAAGAGGAGGAACAATAAATGAGAATACACAAGAGAAGTTAATGTTTTCCCACACAGCTATAGAATTTCCCTCTGACTTTATACAACCTGTGTCAAATTCTGCACTCAGTTACATTTATAATACCTACCTGATTTCTGGAGAGTTGTGTGGTGCAGAGAAGTGAAATTTGTGTTTATCACAGGAAAATAAGACAAAGATAATTTCAAAGACCAACTTAAAACCCATATTCTCCTAAAACAAAATGACTACAAGTGGCAGTGAATGAAAAAAAAAGAACTATAGCTTACGTAACTCTTCAAAGACAATGTTAAAAATTTCTGATACAAACCCACGAGGTGTAGAAAAATAAACTACTGGAATCTGGATTTAAGGCAAAGCAAATCAGAAATCTGAAGGACAACACAAAAGTGGACATGATAGCTTAAAAAAATCCATGAGGTCATGAACCAATAATTAGTAAACCAGAAGTCCAGTGTGTAGTTCTGGGTTCACACAGAGCATGAAACTCTACTCAGCACTGACCATACAAAGCAGACCCATAATGGAGGCTGAAGGGTGTCACAGATCTCAGCAGGGTGTAAAAATTGGCAGACCCAGATAAGGCAAAAATGTGAGACGAGGCAGTCTGAAGTCCCTTTCCTTCACTCTGATAGAACATTCCCCCATTACTGCATTCCCGTGAAAGTGTGATACTACTCATTCCTGATGACTGGACTGTATAGTGGTCAGACATTTCAGCCACTTTAGAAAGCTTAGAATAAAGTTATTGAAGTGATTTGGATAAAAACATGAGAAAGCCAGTTCTGTGCATATTTTTTCATTTTCTTGGGTTTCTGCTGTGAGTGAAATAAAGAAACTACTTCAGTTTGCCTCATCTGAAATGAGCAGCTATCCTTCTCCCCCATGGTGAGCAGCAGCACACAGTTCTCCCAGGACCCACCAGTATTACAAGATAAACTGTAGATGACTATTCATTAAAGTTCTCCTTAATTTAGAACCTTTGGAAAAGTTTAAATGGTCTGCACACATACCAACCAGCTTCTGGAAAATGAGAAAAGACTCGAAGAAAGGAGAAAGTTTCTAAGATATGGGATTTCAATATATTTAATACACATCTGCATTTGCTCTGATCTCCCGCTTCATTCCAGGGCTCTATTTCCTGGGCATTAATACTAATAAAGGTTCCTAGTCATATTCACTCCTCATGCCGTATGGCTCCCATAAAGCTACCTTGATGTCACAAAGCAAAAGCACAAATGTGACAAGAACAAGAGGAGTCCTCCCACTTTGGTTACTGCTTGTCTTCCTTCCCCAGTATGAGAAATTTAGGGTTTTCCTCCTAGTGACAGCCTGCACGTATGGTTTTGCTGCTAGATCAGTACCATGGCAACAGTGCAAAGTAGTGATCTGAGAACAAGCCATAGCAGCAAGAGCCGCTCTTATGAGTTTATAAAGCTGAAAGCAGTTTACTTAAAAGCCTATACTCTGGATCTCTGCCATGGTTCAGTTCCACACACACTCAAATTACGCACTGGGGTTTTGACCAAGAAACCACAGTACAGCCCTCATCCTGCTCTTTTATTGGGAACTCCCAGATGTGTCTGCAGAGATCGAGGCCTGGTTTCTCTTTCACTGTCTTTGGTTATAAAGGCAGTATAGAATCAATAAATAAGTTCTACCAGCCCAGAACACTGGTCTTCACCCTTCTTCCCTGAGGCACTAAACCCACCCTCTTCCTCAACCATAGCCAGAAGCCTTCATGCTTGTCTGTTTAAATATGTTTGTGGAAAATGAAGGGAGACCATTGGTTCTCCCCTTTCCTGTGTTCTTTTCCATGTCCTGTACCACCTACACACAAGGGCAGGAACACCCCAGTCAAATTACTTACTTCCATGGCCTAAATGTTTACAGAGCAACCAAATAACTTTTCTACATGAGAAGTATTTGCAGTATAACTCACCGATGGTTAGTCACAGCATGCTATTGCAGCAGCAACTACGACACGAGAATTTCCAAAGTAAAACTGACCCTTCAAGTAACTGGTTTTCCATGTAACTACACTCACTTATCACCCTGCCTACAAATGCTGTTGCGCTTAGAATGTAATCAAATCCTACATTCTCGCAGTGAGCAACAGCAGGTAGTGTCCCTGCTTGGTTTTTCACCCAAATTTTCTAATGACTTCTCAGTGTACATATTTCAAGGAAAGTTTGAACCCAACTCTTAAGAGAAAATTGTAGGTACTTTTAACACGGTAAGAGAAGGAATGACAGTTGAGAAATGCTGCTGAAAAACTGATTTAGTTTACACTGGTACCATTTTTCTTTATTAAATTCAAAACCCATTGCATTGAAGAGAAAAATCCATCTGTATTTTGTAAGAAAAGCAAAGTCTTTTCACTCTAGTGACTTGCTTACCATGTAAGAGCTTCCTCAAATGCAAAGACTGGGCTTGGTTCTGGACACTGCTCTCCATGACAGCATCAATGCTAAATCAGCTAAGACTCATGAATCACTGATTCTTGGAAGTCTCTGCCCCATATCCATCAGAAAAGGAGATGACAGAAACCCATTTTTAGAAATATGCTAGTAGGTATGACTATGTTTGTGTTGGCAAAGTAATAATAAAAATAAAAAAGTAATACTGCTTAGAAACTGGCAGTGATCATTCCAGTAAAACACAGTCAATTTTATCTTTGTTGTGAATACAGGTTCCTTAAAAACATCTCTTTGAAACTGTTGTTTTAAGACTAACATATAGCCACAAGGAACTAACTCCTCATTCATCCAGTTCTACTTTTCCTGAAAGAGAAATTACTCTTTCTAAATGGATACTCAATATGACGATGTTTCTCAATAATTCCACTATATTATCACTTAACAGTTGACTGCAAATAAAATCAGTTCAACACTGCAGTAATGCAAGAGGATAAACCTCATCCAACTGTTGTGAAACAAATATTTTCGTCATCCAAAATGTAGATTTAAAGTAACAGGAAGTTTAAATCAGCTTTGACTGGGCACTTAAGCTTTTAATCATCAGGATGGGCTTGTACTAGTAGTAAGCAAAAAGCCGCCCATTACTCTTACAAGCTGATAATTTGGTGAACACTTTCTGAACTGAAAGCAGTTAGAAAGGTGAATGATATTGTCCTTTTATTCAGATGGCATAAGTATAGAGGTTGAAGTGATGACTTCACTCATATCACTGTAGCATAGGAAAACTCTGTTTAAAAAAATTATGCTGGACCTAGACCTGGTCAAAAAATATTGTTGAAAACTTTTGTTCACTGAAAAAATACCAATTAAAAAGTATTTCAAAGTAGTGTGCTAATTTCAGGAAGAGATTGTTCTCACAGGAACACTTGTGGAAGTTGTTTCAGCCCCTGCAGAACAACTAATTTGCTAGCTTTAAGTTCTATAGGAGTTATTCCTCTTTTCTTTAATTCCTCTAGTCTTCTCCAGCTTTATCCCTCATAATACAAGCTTTCCTTACTATCTCTCTTTAATGTAAATTTTTAAAAAAGACCTCATTTACTCACCTTTTAGCAATACCACATTACTTCTCCATTTTATCACCACTCTCACTACCTAAAGCTGCTGTTGAGACCTGTCATTCTTTAATGCACCCCATATCTTGCTCCTGCCCTCTGGATTACCACTGAATATACAGTCATTAAAAACACTAATGACTTTTGATACAAAAGTTAAGAACCAGTATTGTCCTTGTTCTTCATCAACAATCAGACCATTCACTTCTAAAGACTCTGCTGTCTGTGACCTGATTATCCCTTACTCATAATCCGAACGTTAGCTTCCACTTCTGATCAGTCATGGATATTTTCTGATACATACCTTAAATCTTAAAAATTATCATCACTTGGCTTTTTCTCACGTTGCCTTTCACATAGCTTCCCATAAATATCCACAAAGTTATCTCACAGACATCTCCAAAGGCCTATCTGCTATGCTACTCATAAAATTATTAGTCCAACTAATTATTAGGCTCTCATAGAAACACAGAATCACCAGCTTGGAAGATACCCACCGGACCATCAAGTCTAATCATTCCTATCAAACACTAAACCATATCCCTCAGCACCTCATCCACCCATGCCTTAAACACCTCCAGGGAAGGTGAATCAACCACCTCCTTGGGTAGCCTGTTCCAGTGCCTAATGACCCTTTCTGTGAAAAACTTCCTCCTAATCTCTAGCCTAAATCACTCCTGGCAGAGCTTGAGGCCATTACCTCTTGTCCTGTCCCTTGGGAGAAGAGGCCAGCNTGTTCAGTCGGCTGTCAACCAGCACCCCCAGGTCCCTCTCCTCCAGGCAGCTTTCCAGCCAGACTTCTCCTAGTCTGTAACTGCACAGGGTTGTTGTGCCCCAAGTGCAGGTCCCGGCATTTGGCCGTGTTAAACCTCATCCCATTGGTCTCTGCCCAGTGGTCCAGTCTGTTCAGATCTCTTTGCAGAGCCTCCCTGCCCTCCAGCAGATCAACACTTCCACCCAGCTTAGTGCCTTCTGCAAACTTGCTACGGTGCAATGCCCAGCTATCAGTGAGTATCATGGTAGGCAATACTATTTTATTGTTCTTTCAAGCTCCTTATCTCTTACTACCTACTTCATCTCTTCTATGTACTGATATTACAAACTTTAAATCAGGTTTCCACCCTTTGTAATTTGTATACCAAACAGCACAAGCTAATCCTAGTTTCTCACTACTTTTCAGAGCAATACAGTACTGCATAATATGACCAATAAAGGAAGAGCTGCTGCAGGGAAACTTTGAGTTCAGTTTTCATAAAGACAACTAGGCAAGATGCTTAAGTCCCATTGGGATTCAGACACTTATTTGCTTCAAGAGGCCATTAAGAGCCCAGTGTCATCTCTAACAGTGCACAGAGCCTTCTGCAAAAAGTGTTTCTCAAGACAATTTCTGAAGGATGCCACAAAAGTTCAGTTACAGAGATCTGACTGAAGTCTCTGTCATGGCAGCAGAAAAAATTCATAACCAGAAAAATTACTTTTTGCAACCTCTTCTTTAGAATGAAAGACACAAGCCTACATTATACACACTTCAGAATATATTGTTGTCACTGAATCTTCCCCTTTAAGGAATACGCAAAAGAAACATGAGGAGGAAAAAAAAAAGAGCATGTGAGACAAAGATCGTGAGAGAGGTTACTCCCATAGCACTTTTGATCTGGCTGACACAAAGAGGTAATAAAAATTCATAAGAAGCCCGTTCTTGCTCAATTTCCAGAACAAAAATGTCTGGATATCTATCCAAATCTGACTCAGCCTTGACATCTTTTGATCCCAAGTGCCCCCTTTCTCCATAAGTGAAGGTATCAGGAAGTATTCACAGAAATGCCCATATTTCCCAGTGGGTTTTGGTGTGGTCTGGTTGGAGGGAAACAGGATGAAAACCAAAATCTAGAACAAACCCGGATACAAACCAAAACCACACTACTAACACTACAGGAAGAGTTAAATCTTACCATTTAAGAAACAGTTTATTATTTATATAGCTTTACATGCACACTGTACACAGCATTTGCCTTGTAGTCTCAGAATTAGACCTGCCATATAATACTAGCAATACAGATAAACAATTTTAAGAAGTGGGAATGCAAGGAACCTGATTTATCAAACCAAGGAATGATACAAAGCAAAAATCAACATTATCTAGAGAAGAGGATGTATGACCTGGGAATTTCAGAAACACAGAGGACATTGAGCTAAACAATGTCTTAACAGCACATGATGTGCAACTAAATTACTGTAATGTCTATAAGCTTTTCTTATGGAAAAAAGCCCTAACCTACTATAAAAGAAACTAACTAAAGAAAACATTACCTTTTAGAACAACTATAGAAACTCTGGTGTCTTTAGTGAATCAAACCTACTCACAGTTCTTGATTTCATGCTATTGGCCTGGACGGTCATTTTTTGCTCAGACACTTATGGTACTGAGCTGAATTTTTCTTCTTTATTTTTCCCCACATTGTGTTGTCCAAGCCAGTCTAAGAATCATGACAGCAAGGTCTAAGTTCTAGAGATGTTGAGCACAGATAACATTCTCATTCAAAGGGATTCTAAGAAGTTTATCCTACCTGATAGCAGGTCACTTAATCAAGATACTCCATATTAACTTTCAATTTCATTTTTAATTGACCATTTCTGAAGTTCCAACCAAATGAATTTCAACTTTGATTTAAGCCTATTTGATATCACTATAAATCCAGACATAATGCTACTTCACTCAACTTGAGCCAATGAGATTGCAACCAGATTCTAACATATGGATTGCATTTAGAGATTTACTGTTCTGTTTCAACTATTACTTCAGTTCTCCCTCTTCCACATAGTATGTACAATTTACACATTTGTATTTACCATGCCTCGTACAACTATGAGCTTCCCTAACATTTGATTTATTCAGTAAGGAAGGAAACTGAAAAAGCAATTAATTACAGTAATATTTTCACATATTTCATAAGTCACCTTATATACAATGGAATGTCAATGACTACTGAAGTCAGAAAATGATATAGCATCATCTGAAGTTTATGTTGGTGACTAGAATTCATTTACTTTCAGAAAGATTCAGATGGGCTGTTTGGCTAGCTTCAAATTAACATTTCATGTATGGGGAAAGCAACAATTAAATAGCCAGCAAGCACGGAGTTGGCACACATACACTTAGTTATTCTTATATTGACTACTCCAACAGAGTTTTTAGCACTTAAAACTACTGCAGGTGAACTAGTCTAAGTGAGACTGTTTGAGAGAGATATCTGAAGTGCAACCCTCTTTCAAGCATGCTTAACTTCACATAAACTATAAACAAGTACACTTTTCTTTACTAGTACGCTTTGTTCACGTTACCACGAAACTTCTGGAACTAATATCCACAGTTTCCCTCTGGTTTTCACACAACAGCAGTACATTTTGCTTGTTGAATTTAAAACTGACAAAGCAAGAAAGAACACAACCTTGGGGACTTATGCCAACTTGAGTTCACAAAGTTTTATTTCCTATTTGCAACTTTTACTAACTTATTTCTCTGCAAAGAGAGTCCACAGAAGACAAAGTTCACAATGTCCCTTTTAACTTTATTACTGCTAAGCACAGACTGCCTACACTTTTCTTTGGCATGTCCCATTTTCAGAGAATAGGCAAAGCATTTGTAAATGGTGCTCTCAGGGCAAAAGGATATCCTGAAATATTTCTGTAGGACAGCTTTTCACAGGCTAATTCCTGATGAAAGGGATAAGATCCAGGTTATTGCTGTTTAAAATTGAACTGAGGGCATCTTACAGAAACCATTACTAATGCTGGTAGAGACATGGACCTGATTTCATAACTATTTCCAGGTGTATTTTTTTTGAGGGTTTTTTCAGCTTGTCTTCAAGAGTTGAACACTTCAAATACATTTATTCCAGATCCTATAAATTAAAATCCAGTAAATAAGTGAGAATGAGACACTGTTAGCACTTCCAATTGTGATCATATTTTTCTTTCACAGACACTTACATATTCAGACCCCAAAGGTTTTGCAATAAGAAGCTGCTGTTAAAGTTCCAAGCACTATTTGCAAACACAGCTTAAAACATAAATACCACTACTTGTCAGAAAACACACCTGATAAACAACATATGACTGTCTGGATATGGTCCTGAGCAACCAGCTCTAGACGGCCCTACTTGAGCCAAGGGCTGGACCAGGTGACATCCAGAGTTGCTTTCGAACTTCAAGCACTCCAATTCTGCAATTCTAATCTGTGAATCTACATGCACAGAAGTGGATGTAGAAGTACCTGTTCTGTTTGGGAATTTCAGAATTTTGAAGAATCTCCTCTTCAAAGGTCCAAATATTAAAGACAAAGGGATTTCTTAATAAACTAAGAACAGTAAGATGAGGGGCAGAAAGTTAGAAACATGCATTATTAAAATACTGCACAAGGAGCAGCAATGTCAAAGCACAGGGTTTATGCAGGGAGAAGGAAATTACTGCTAATGAAACTTTTGATGGTAATATACCAAAATTTGTTTCTCAAAAAATGACAGTACTATCAATTGGATCAATTATTTTCACTTCCTCTATATTCATACTTCTGTGTCTCTAGAACTATCTCAGTCCAATTCGGATGCTGTCCTGCAATAGTACCTATACAGATAAATATAATAAGCTAAGACCTGGCAAGCATTCATTTACACACGTAACTTCATTAATAGCTGCATATGTCCAACTTCAACTACCCAATCACAAGAACTTTAAAGGTCAACTCCCTAAACATATCAAGTCTGAGGCACTTTTAAAACTGACAGTACCTGTAAGTAGATAACATCAAGCATGTATCATTTTGTATCCCTCTTCCCCACTCCTTAAAGGCTCTAAGTCTTTTTGGAGCTAGAATTAGGTCTTTTTATGAGTTAGTAGACACACCTCGCAAAATGTCTTTTCACACCAAGTTGGACACTGAACAAATAAATTCTTAAACAAAGTAGGAACATGTTAATAAAGATGGCTGAAGGCAGAAAGGAGGGTATTCAAATAATCACTTTTAGATGCCTCTATTAAGAGGATGATTTGCCTTTACAGTAGATGAAAAGAGCTCTCCCAGGTGATAAGTAGGAAAGATTCTAGACAGATGAGGCTTTAAGCTTAGGCACATCAATTGGGTGGGACAATGCTAACACCTCTACTCCTTCATTGCTCACATTTAAATATTGTGAAAACACTTTCCCTGATCACATGAACCAGAACATTAGCCATACCATGATAAAGATGATCTCAGAAAAATAACAGATAACCTTCAAATATAGAGACAAACAAATAAAATATGGACAGTAAGAACATGCATTCTGATATGGAACAGAGAATTGCACTAGCACTTTCTGCAATGACATTACAACTTTGTCTATGATTTCTTTCAAATTGATGGTTTGTAGTCAAATGTTAACTAAGTACTGCCAGCTGCCTTTTTTTTGTCATTTCTGGCTGTTCAGGCTTACAACAGAAACTCCTGTCCGCAGCTTCCATTACTCAGTCAGGAAAGTAACAGTCAGGCAGAAACAGGTAAAGAAGAAAGATAGGATTGCAGGAAAGACATAGAAGGTAACCTAGTTTGCTAGCCAAGCCAAATAAACTCTACCAGAGAAATTATTTCTCTTTCTGAACAATATGGGGGAAGAAAAACAACCTAGGTTAAATAAAATATTAGCATTGGAAAAATTTTCTTCAATGAAACCCTAAATAAATGTAGGCCAAAAATTGGAACAGTGTATTTTGGAACACCTGTTAATTAGAAACTAAGAGGGGCAATAAACCTAACTGGTTTTACTGATAATTCTTGTAATGCACTAAAAGATACATTTGTCTGTGACAGCACAACATAATCTCGGTTGACTAGAGATTCTGGATACTAGATTCCCAATTGCTTTGACTGCTTTTCTAAGATCAGTAAAAGCTATGTTAATGAGAACATAACTCTCACTAAAAAGAGCAAATCACCACAAAGCAGCACCATCTCTTCCCAAAAAAGACAAGATTGAGTTTTACTAGGAGAAACCGTCACCTGCTAAGAAAATAAAAAGTTATTGAAAACAGCAATAACAGATTACATACACTAGATAAACCACAGAACTACTAAAATCCATTAATTTACAGGTAAAACAACATTTAGGCTTTAGGCTCATAAGTGTTACCCCCAGGAAAATACATTTTTGAGGTATTACTATGAATGAAACTCCATTTAAATTAAGCCAATTTCACTGAGTGTCAATATCAGTTCATGTTTGAGACTTGGTAGCTCATATTTCTGTATGTTCAAGAAGCTTCCTCAGAAAAAGCCAAGCCGGGTAGCATCAAAATGCTGTGGGAAATGCTGCCTGAATGAGACTTCCATCAAAGACAGAACATAGAAACTTTAAAGGAAGTCTCTTCTCCTGAGGCTTCCCAACCAGTTTTGTTTATCTCAGAAGTAGGAATGCATTTTGGAGAAGCATCAAACTTCCCCTCACTATCCAACAAAATCTTGAAGTATGACATGTAACAATGTAAAAATCTGTGCACACTATCCTTTTGTGTTCTCTATAGACATAATTTTCCTTTTCATCATGTTTATAATTTCAAAGCATACAAGCATTAGAAGCTTTTCAATTGACATTGGTTCTGGTAAGTCTTTCACTCTTACTGTTTTCTTTGAGGATTTTCAGCAAGATAACTTTTTGTTTAGTTTTGAGTCTACAACATAAATAAATAGTGAAGATCAATGTAAGATGGCTTCCCATATTTTCAGACTACAAATGCTACATTCCAACTTGATCCACTCTGTATAATTCAGTGTTGACATTCTCTAAATGTCCACAACCACCGTTAAACCTTTTGCTGAACAGTAACATGGCTGGTAACAGTTACACAGAACAGGTTTTTCAAAGGCTAACTCAACTATTTTTCTTAAGAAAGGGCCCAAGACACAATCTTCCTTCTGCTATCCCTGTGAAAAGCTACAATAAGTCTATTAACGTCAATGCTGACAGAATTGCCAATAGAAGTGCAAGATCAGACAACCAATTTAATCTAAATCAATGGAATTCACCAGGGTAAAAAGGGGGCCTTTCCTGGTATGAATGGGATCTGCAAGGTAGAGTTTTGTGACCTGAGGTCATCGATGCTAATTTTTCTTATAAGTCACACACCTTATCTCTTCATCTAGGGCAATGTCCCTACACACTGGATTAGCTCAAACTATAGAACTGGACCACTGAAAATTTTCTAATCACAGGTTCAAACTGACTTCACATTGTATTGTTTTAATGGTATATATAGGAAATAAAAATATCTCCCCCCCACACCCATCTAGTCAAGGAAACTTTGCACACGAGGGTTATAATGCACACACAAACACAAAGTGATATAATCATATTCTCACTAATATAGTAGACAAATATTTCAAATCAAAGCCTTTCACAGATGCAATAGAACATTGGCTCTCAGGGCATGGAGCAGTTAGACCAAGTAGTTTGGGTTAAGTCTCACCTATAACAGTAAAAAAAGGAAATATTTGCTCAAAACATACAGTGTTGGGGTTTTTTTTCTGTATATTACACTTAACATACTTCTCTTTCAAAAGAGAAATGAAAACATCCTACAGGTATAACTCAACTCTTAAGTACACAGAGCAGAAAAGTGGATTAGGTTCAATACAAAAGCGGAGGCACACATTGCCTGTTGTCAATAGTGTTACCAAAATTTAACTACCATAAGGTAAATTCTACGCTTCCCAGGAGAGAAAAAAAAAAGAGCCTTTGCTATCCATGAACTATGGAGCTGCATTATTCAGAATGTGTATGACAACTTCCCTGCTATTTTCCATCTAACTGTTTGTTTGTATCAGGCAATTCTAATGCAGCTCATTAAAAGCTCCACAATAGCAGCATGAGTCAATGTAGAAACACATCAGGTGGGAATGGGAACACACATCCCTGTCTATGGGCTTCTTCATGTCCCTTTGCCTTAATTTGTTGCACTTGCAAGCTTAACATTATATTCCAGAACAGATCAATTCACCTTAAACTAAGGCATTACTACAAAGGCAGGTGACAGCTGGATCACTTCAAATTAGTTTGAGCATCACCAGTTGTACATTTACCAGTTAGGCAAACTCTGTACTAACAGGCCAAAAAAACAAAGTTTCTGTTACAGTCTGAAACAATTCTAATCAGAATTAACTGTTCAGAAAATTTAAAACAGCAAGGTTCAGGTACAATATGTGTACTTTAATTGCAGTTAAGAGGCACATAACAGCTACCACCTCATTAAGACTTTTAGTTGAGGTGCAATGGAAACGTGAAAGAGTAAGAAGTAGCAAGTAAGAGGTGATAACACTGTTCAATTCCCTACTACAGATGGGTAGAGAAAAAGCGACAGGATATCACAGAAGTGGAGCAACAAAAGAATGACAAAATTCTAGATGAGTTTCTTTAAAGCTACTTCTGTGATGCTGGAATTGCATGCTACTTTTAACAAAGCCCCGAACATCGTCTCTCAAAGACAATGCTTACACATGTGATGCAAGTACTCCTACAAGTTTTTTCCATTCTCCTGTCATCCCTCCATAGACATTTGGCTACCTTTGCTTACTTGTTTATAAGTCAGAGACTGTTGATGTTAGTAAAAGAAAGTGACTTTATAACTCCTACCAGCAGCAGCAGGACTTGCATGCAAAACAGCACTAACCAAGACAGACAAGCTTGGGACTGCCAGAAGTTTAGGGTTTATATTTGTAGGCCAAATCTAATCATTCCATGGTTACATCTCTGGCTCCAGGAAATGTTAGTACCAATAGAGTAACACATTTTTGCTTTGCATTAGGAAATTTATTTCTTATACATTGCGTGCTGTGCTAGTTAACTTTCTGTGACAAAGAAAAGTATAACATTTACAAGTGGCAAAGAACTAATGTAAGGGCATATAAACAAACCAGAAATACTTTACTGGAGCAGTTTGAACTTCTACTGTATGATGGCATAGCCATTTGCCCAGAAGCAGGTTTTAATAGTAGACTGTGGAGAATTTGCCTGAAGAAAGGGTGGGGAGAGACTCTTTATTGAGTGCAGTGATAGGATAAGAGGTAATGGTTTTAAGCTGAACAAGGGGAGATAGATATAAGGAAGAAATTCCTTCACAGTGAGGGTGGTGAAGCACTGGAACAGGTTGTCCAGAGAATCTGTGGATGCCTCATCCCTGGAGGTGTTCAAGGCCAGGTGGGATAAGGCTTTGAGCAACCTGGCCTAGTGGCAGGTGTCCCTGCCCATGGCAGAAGGGTTGGAATTAGATGATCTTTAAGGTCTCTTCCAACCCAAACCATTCCATGATTCTAAGATTTCAGACTACGTAGCTGAAGTTACAGCCCAGCACTGATACACATCCATAATGTTGGATACTGAAAAACTCAGTCTAAATGTTAAGACAAAATGTGAAATCAAGCAGAAAGAGGTCTCCTGTCATGTGCACATTCTTCTCAACTCACCTTTAGGAGTGTTTTACCATATATTGCAAAACAAAATTTGCAATTCAATTATATCTGCATCCTTCCTATAAACAAAGTGACAAGAAGAAAAGGAAAATATTTCGGCTGTGAGCCTGGCATCTTCTACTGAAGAAGCATACCTCATACAATAACCCAGGTAGATAGATTTTTAAAAAAAAAAAGTGTGTTGATCTCAACAGGGATTTCTTATTTCCTATGCCAGATAGAGATTCAAATATAAGCTTGTTTTATAGCTTGCAAGCTACCATTTTTATCTACCAGTTGTGCTAAGTATAGTCATATTATTGGATATGCTCTACAGTATGTCTTTCAACAGTCCAATATTTTATCCTGTGTACTTTCAAATGTGCTAGAGTTAACTTGTATAGCAAGAAAAAAAAAGTCATTTGCAATCTAGACATCACTAGATACCCTTACATCTGTCCAGAGGAAGCTACTGGTTCTGTATCCACAGCATATTCTGTCAGACAAGGGAAGGGGAAAGAGGTTTAGAACCCAGTAATCCAAAACACATTAAAAATCTCAGCAATTTTCATGGAGCTAAGTTCTACTGCCGGTAGGTATCCAAAATCATCACTTTGATGGCTGCAAATTTGCTAAGTATTCCTTTCAACATGGAGCTCATTACGTCCATAGTTAGTGTCAGCTCCCAGAAGTCCTGAATGCTGTGGATGAACATATCAGAAAGCAAACACAAATAATTCCTTCTATTAAAATGAACTGATAGCAAATAAATGGAGGGAGACTAATCAGCAGTAGAAATAGAAATACTATTACTGCACACCATCCTTATTCTGTAATTTGCAGTGAGAAACCCCAATGCTTCTAATGTAATGTCAGTGAAATAGCCACTATGACTAAGCAGCCAACATTCTCAATTCTTCAAGTGGAAAGTCCTTCTGCATAGCCTGTACTATACAGTCATTGGAGCATGGGCCCTTGTGTGGCCTTCAGATCCTCTCCCTGTTGGCTCTCTGGCCTCCAATGCAAGGTAGAGAAGCTGAAGAGGAAGACCTGTTCTTCAACAAGTTGAAGCAAGTTACCAGTTGGAATTTAAAGCTTAAAACAGGCTAATGATGTAAAATGGCATTCTTACTTCCTCCTCAAGAAGACTGGTCTCTAAAGTGTAATTTAGAAAAGCATAAGGTTTGAGTGGCTTGGGATGAAATTTTAAATTCATTGAGAAACAAAAGGAATTTTCCAAGTGACTTCAAAGTGGTCAGGACTTCATTCCTTATATGCTTCAGATATTTTATTCAGAGGAAGAATAAACCGGTAGAATTTAAGAACTATCCTTCATTTAACTAACTTTCAAATGAACCAAGATACAGGAAGTATACCGACTCTTAAGCTATAAGCGAGGAAGAAAACCTTTGAAAAAGTCACTTTAAAGATTAAGCAGGCATCTTATTCAAATGTCTTATTTGGCAACAACAAATTGTAGCATGCATTCCCATTCCTCATTCTCCTCTTATAACTATTATTTATTGCCTTTGCTGGGATGTGTTCTATAATTGGATTCTGGCACAGATTGGTGGAAAGAGAAAAATCTTTCCAATCTGATTCAAAATAGGTTGTACTTTGTAAAATACACATACAAAGAGTGAAAGATTATCTTTTTGCTCCCTAATAGTTATTTAAATCATTTAGACATTTTAGTCTAGAAAGACTTTAAACCTGCAATTTTTGCAGCTGTTTTTATAAACCATCTCTGTGTTTTGAGGTTGAGGTGATTTTTCCATGTGTGTTAGATAGCTTTCTACTAACACACTTCAGCTTAGCAGATAGGGTGTTCCTTTCAAGAAATATACTTTGAACAAAACTTGCCTCTCAACATCACATACTTTGCTGTCATAAATAAAATAAACATGGTTCTTCACAATCAGAATTAAGAGCTGAAAATAAAGCAAGTTGATTATGCAAAATCAGTGATTCTACTTCAGTATCTATTCAGAAAGCACTTTGAAAGAACTAAGAAAGAATAAGAAAAGCATAATAAAAGCATAATAACAAATTTAAATAACTTTATTTTAAAATTTTAAAAAGCACAAGGAAAAGCTAAGCCTTCCTCTGCTATTTAAAAGATAATCTTCCACAGTTGAAGAGCAATTTTAGTCAATCCATTACAGTGTAAGTGGCCAAACTAAAAACTGCCAGTACATTCACCTATTGTTCCACAAGGCGCACACTGTTTGGACTTCAGGCTAACCAGAACAATATTCAGATAAGGGAATAAGAACAAAAAAATATACAGAAAAGTCCAACTGTGAAAACAGGAAGCTAAAAACATGTAACTAAAACATTGGTTTGCTTCTAATTTTTTCCCTTTCTCTAAAGCTTAAGCTATAGTAACTGCCAGCACAGATGAACTAATTCTACCAGCGACTTAAAAAAAAAATCATAACTAGTCCATAGCTTTTGCATAAAAACAATTGAAAACTTTTTATAAGCTTTATAGCACTCAGAGTTATACCCACCAAATTATATCTATTTTGTATGAAATTAGGCCTTTCAGACACACCTCACCCTTACCTGCTTCCTACTGCTAACTTCTCTCTAGAAAGAGGCCCCACCCCAAGACCCCTTTATTTGGTTCAGACCAACACAGCTGCCCTAGTTTAATGCACAATTGCAAGTGGGTCTTATTATCAGGTGGACTTGACTTGTGGTGAAATAGAAATATATACCATGTTTCTTCTCCTTCCACAGCTTTAGGGGGGGATATTTCCAGCTTCTGCTTGATGATAAGCAATGGACGAATAGCACCATCTCAAATTTGCACAACTAGATTCAGAAGATGCCTGTTTGGGGCCTACTTTGAACTGAGAGAAGAGATATTTTACTCAAAGCGATCAGAGAGCAGATCCTGGATACCAGTTCCTCCTACCGAAACCCCAAAGAATACCACAAACTTGCACAATTGTTCCAGTTTCTGTGCAACGATATTTCTTCTAGTGCCAGTCATTTTGAGTCTTAGTTTAAAAGCTTAGCACCGGTTTGTTTTCATTAAATGGTTGAAAGCATCAGACCATTTTAAAATCAAAATATCCTAAAATCTTTTCTTTCTTTATAAAAGCCACAGCACTGCCACTGAGAATTTGATATGCACCTACAGTGATGTATTTCTTTTTTAATATTGATAGTTTTATTCCCCCTGGATGTTTGTGAGTACACAGATATCAGATATATCCAAAAATGTAAATATTTAATGAAAGATCTGGTTAAAGTGACAATTCAGTCTTTTCAATGCTTTCCAGGATAAAGAAAGCCCATAAGTATTTCTCCGGGTATGGTTTAACATGTATGCATAAATAAAGAAAACAGCAAAGGACCTCCAACCCTTCAGATAAACACATGCATATCATGATAAGTGTTGTCTTCCAAACAGAGCAGCGGCTTTCATTAGATTTTTGGTCCTATCTCACTTCTCCATTATTCAAAGTTAATATCAACAATTACACTTTCTGAAACTCTGGAAGAAACAATGAAGCTAAATCTTAGCAATAAGTGTAGTCCTCTAGAAATAGGTGACTTCTATAAGGCGTTGTAAATAAATCACAAGGACCGTATGTAATAGTAATGAAACTCTTTTTTGAAGTGCACGACCCCTACAAACATAGACTCAATCAAAGCAAACTAATACACTACAAAGGTATCTACTGAAGCAAAACGTCAGTAAACGGGGTAAAGTGCCACATGCTTACTTAAGTACAAATCTTAAAATACAGTGTCCAGCCTGTAGAAAACCATGTCTCATGATAGGGTACAAAACCAACTGAAGTAGGGAAAATACTATATATATAAACAAGCAAATTAGAGAATAAGAAAGCACAAGAGAGCACTGTTTTCTTTGAAGAAGATCCTTTGTAAGATGGTGACTGACTGATTTGAGGACTTATATAGCAAGCCAAATGGTGTTAACCTCAGCACAAGTAGATATTAGAACAGAATAATGCTCTATGGCACTCACTCTATTTACCTGTGTTTACAACTGTTCCAAACATGCTTTCCATAAAGCTGTGATTTCTATAAGAAACTTAAGTACCCTACAAGGCCTATGGGTTTTCAGATAAATTATTTGATGGAGGTTAAATAAGAGACAAAAAAATTGCTCTGCTCTACCAGAAGAAATAAAAAAAGATTAATTAATATAATTTCAGATCCAAAGTCCTAAGTGAAAAGGAGACTGTTTCTGAAAGTATTACTCATCCACCTTCCTGAGCACTTGAGATGTTCAGTCAAGTAGTGTTAGTGGAGAGAACCATCAGGTGACAAGGGAGGTCAAGGTGTCCTATAATAGAACAATCTTGTACAAGGAAATAGGTTGAACCTGAGTCTCATCATTTTTATATAAGTTGCCAAACATATCTGTTGAAACTAGCATTTTCTTAATATACCAAGTCATACCAGCCCTCCAGGGCAGCAGGAATTAAACTATCAGTTCCTATTCACCACTAAAAAACCCCTTAAACTTTGTTTCATGTTGAGACACCTCATTAGGGGTGGGTACTTAAATCTACAGACAGCATTATAATAAGTAATGATTAATTAAAAATTCTAAAAAACACAACAATTGAGAATTTAAACCCTTCACAAAACTGCAAAGACGAGGCATGTGACTATCTAGAGGCAACAATTATTGTTACTATCTCTAGTGGGTACTGGGCCCAGACATGTCGATTAATACCAGACTTATTAGGTCTCAGCAGCTTATAGGACAGCTGTTTGTTTCATTTCCCTTTAGTCTTGCCAAATGCTAGCAGCAAAAATCATACAGATTTTTTTCCTACATCTGCATAACTTAAAAGACTTTTTGCTTATATGAATTCTGACAATAAACAAGATCTTCTAGTATTCTGCATCTGATATATATGTACAGGCATGTGTATTCAAAGAACTGCAAAGGTGGATAAGTTTCTTTAATCTGATGACATTTATCTGGGAATAAAGGTGCAGTTAGTGGAGCTAACAAACGTTCCTCTGAGGTAGGACAATTTTAATAGATTTGGTTTTAAACTTGAACAAAAAAAAAAAAAGATTTCAGGGACCAAAATATCTCTGCAGGAGCTTTTCACGAGCAACTCCCTTAAGTGTTTCAGTATATTGCAATATCCCAAGAAAGCATTAAGAAATTTTAGAAAACAATATTGAGGCTTTTGCTATGGCTTTCCCCATTTTTCCACTTATTAACATATACTTAAGAGAAAATGTCAGCACACAGATCCTGACCCAAATAAAGCTCAGTCTAAGGTATACAGGTTCTAAGCAGAGTTGGAAGCAGTTTTCTAGTCTATCTTGCATTTTGCTGGACCATTGCAGTATTCCAAATCCAAAAGGTGTTTTCTTTCCCATATTGTTCACAATACCGGTAAAGTTTCTATTGGTCTTGGTCATTATTTCAAAAGGAATACTGCAGAGGAAATTTAAATAGCACTGACTGGAAAAAAAAAAAAAAGGAGATAGCTACTTGTATATTACAAGTAAATGATAGGCACTTGATGATGCTTTGACCCAGATATTTTGCTGAGTTTATGGTAAACAGCTTAACTACTTAATTTACAAGAATCCAGCTTTGCCCACTCACTTGATCTTCATATGGCTGTATAAATAATTCATTTAAATTTTTAAAATAACTTTGATTATAAATTTCATGGGAACAATTTCATTACATACATATTCAGTATTCATAATTATTTTTAAAAAATAGCCTTACTCAATATTTGTGTAAGGCTCACTCACAGATACAATATATATATTTTTTAATTTCAGTTTAAAGCTTGTTTGGATGCAGATTTCTTTACATATTTTCACTCCCAGGAACCTCATTATCAGTAAGAATATTACAAATTACAGACTATTTGAGAATCAAAATTTGATTTTCAACTACTGTACACCACTTACTGAAAATGTACTGATCTGGATTATTTAATGAACTATATGACATGTACTGATCTGTATTATTATCATGAATTAATAATCATAAACAAATTGGGAAGTACTAAAATTATGATGAAAAGGAATCAAAATTCTTCACAAGCAGAAACAACTTTTGCAGAAAATTGCAGCAACTGTCCAGTTTCAGATATATTTTAAGATACATCTGCAGGGTGGCGTGGTTCCCTACAATGTCTATTAATATAAATCGGAAAGAATGACATCATTTGTAATCATTCTCTGACAATACAAATAAATACATTTCCATTTCCATCAACAGAGTTATGTTCACTTATGCCAGATGAGAAGCTGATCCAACAGCATGGTAATAGTCCCACAATTTTTGAGTATATTCATACTACACTATTTGAAATAAATACAAAGGTTTCATCGTGCAAAAGCAAACATTACATTCCCACCATCTTAAATCTGACCTGGTTAAGATTTAGCATTATACCATTTGCTTATGGATTA
Source organism: Piaya cayana (assembly GCA_013389865.1). Classification (NCBI taxonomy): domain Eukaryota; kingdom Metazoa; phylum Chordata; class Aves; order Cuculiformes; family Coccyzidae; genus Piaya; species Piaya cayana. The sequence continues at coordinate 148,005 of WAAB01019472.1, read as the reverse complement.
GAAAAATATAAGTTTTATGTCTGTGTGGGAGTGGAAAGTGTTTTTCCAGATGTTCTTCCCTAAGAAAGTCTGATGCAAATTATAACCCTGCTAGTTCAAAGAGTACATAAACTTATTTTTGCATGCATTTATTGGTTGTATTTTTTAACCTACTTCCTGAATGATTAAATTGAATAGCACATTAAATCCATTAAGAGTTGATGAAAGTTTGTGACTAAGGTGAATAGCAGTTAAAAATTTAAAAACTGAGTGATATTGATTCTTGGTACCCAAAATATGTGATTTTATTTAACTACTAAGAATAGTTTGCTTTTAGCTATATCCATAAGAATTATCACAGAACACTAATACCATTATTTACCCTACTGTGCCCAGGAATTGCATAGGAGTCAAATTTTATTCTATACAAACAGAATAGTCTTACGTTACGGCTTGGTACAAAGGACATGTTGTAGGAAGCTCTTATGTACACAATTTATGTTCTTGTTACACTGGATTTTAACATGACAAAAATCCAATATTGTAAAATGAAAGTCCTTAGAACTGTAGCAGAGTATCAGACAGAAAAGGGAGACTGGCAAAAATACCACTTGTTAATTTTCATTTCACATTCTGAAAAATCTGAACATACTAACTGTGACAAGAATAAAAAGATAATAAAATTAACTAATACACATATACTACTAATCTGCCCATGTATTTTAACAGCATCATTAATTTATCTTTCCATAATTTTCCTGTGCTTGAGAGGAGACAGGTTACATTTCAGTGGCTTGACACACCGAAATCAGCTCAGTTTCAAGATATTTCATAAGGAAAAGTAAAATTGCCATCATCAGGGAAAGAAATATTTCCCCCCAAAGACAGCAGAAGTGAGCTGAATCCTTTGTCTAGGACTCACAAAACCATTCCAGCATGCTCTCCCTCTGTCAGGGATCGCTAGGGGCCAGCTGCTCCTTCAGAACTGGGATCCAGCAGCCAAGGGGAATGTCATAGACAACAAAGCAGGCGCCTTCTCAGTCAGAGGTTTGAAGTTCTGGGTTTTTTCCCTCACCACAATAAACCCCAGCACTCTGACTGGGATTAAGGGTAAACCATCAAATTTTGTCCATTCATTGCCCAGAGTCTGAAGAAATGGGCACACTACCAACTGTGTGAGAAACTGCAGTATATCATCAACAGTGGGCAGGACAAGGACCAGTAGAAGGAAGAGAGGCTGATGAACACTGTTATCAGCATTTGACATGTATCAGGCGCATGCAAAAGATATGAGTAGTTCTCATTAGAAAGAGATCAGGCTCTCTATGAAAAATCTGGGGCAGGAAAGGAATGAAAGGAGCCCCTATTAGTTGGCTCTCAACCCTCTGAATCCTCAGGACAAGTTCAGATTTCTTGATAATTCTGAAACTTAGTGTCACAGAACTGTATCAATGCAGCCAAGCAGCAGTTAAAGCACTTCTTCCACATAGTGACTAACACCACAAAATAGACAATAATTTTCAAAGATTAAATAGGTCCCATGGCACTTTCATTGTAAGAGAGATTTTTGCGAGATTGAGTTCTGTTGAATCAATTTACAGTATTTTTATGGAAAGTGCCCGGAATTTAATTCTGGATTCTGCCTCTTATCATAATGTAGGATTTCCAAATAGATCATTAATATCGATATGTTCCTATTCATTGTGGATCTGTATATGATTGTTAAGAAGTCCCTGGATTATGGTAGTTTTAAATCAGTCATGCAGAAAATGCTGGATTTCACCTAATAAAAAGGTTATTATAACATCAGCCTGGATTTTTTTTCATGAGATTACTGATATTTCTTTACTAAATGAAGTAAAAATAAAACAAACGCCATAAAACATGTATTTAGGTACATTTAGGTACTCAAGGAATGAACTTGAGACCTGAAAATGGCTTTCCTTTGTCTTTTGAAATTGTAATATTTACATTGTTTTTTCTCATCTGTGTAAAAAAGGGTGGAAGTAATAGCAATGGAAGTGCCTGTCACAGCAAGGTAATAAATGTAACTTTCTTAAGAAAAACTACCGCTACCTCCTTTAATCAGTTAAAAACACAATTTAGGTGCTCATTTGCCTCATACAAAGACTGTGAAAACACATGACAGTATATGATACCAATCCTATACCAATGAATCCAATCATATCCTAACCCAGCCTCTCTACACATGGGATAGAGCTAGCTGTGCTGTTAAACAAACAGAATACTACACATGCATAAACACGAAAACTGAAGGATCATTCTTGTATTGCCGGAAGAATTTAATCACCAAAATCTAAGAGCTATCTGCTCCTTCTTTCTCAAATATTACAAACCTAGATTTTCTATTTACATAGTCTTAATGTTATCCTAGCTACCTAAATGTGTTTCCAATAAAGAATGTTTTTCTAGATAGAAAAAAAGGAATAGTGCAACCTTTTCCAGAAACCTTGATCATCTGGAAAGGCTTTATCCTAAAATTGTGTTGCAGGGCATTCCTCACATCTTTTTAAACTTGCAGAAGTTTGTATATCTATCACTTAACAATAAGTCCGTATCCTACATGTATCGCTTATGGTAAGATAATATATGGAAGAGTATATACTGATCATTAGTCAGAGGAAGATATAAGAATGGGAGTTTAGTGTTTCAGAGTGAATGTACAAGCAGGTTATTTCAACTTAGCTCTTAAGTTAGGTTAACAAAAAATTAGATAATCTAGAAACATTAGAAATAAATGAGATAACTCAGGGTTTTTGATTTAAAAAAAAAGCTTCACTGCAAAGTAGCCAATAGAAATGATTTTAACCTTATTTAGATTAAGATAAAATGGCATTCTAATATCTCATTATCTTATCTAGATAATTTTATGAGTGCTGAAGATGATAAAAGCAGCAACTGGCAGCAGAACAGCATTCCTCTATTACAGAATGTATATTTTGCACAGGCTCCCATCTGCAAACACAGATTGAAACTTTCTTTTGTGAATTAATGTAAGCTATGAAAGATTTTTTTTATTTTCCTCTTAGTGCTCTTTAAGCCAAATTTTAATTTATCTCTATATCTGCTCTCCCTTCTTCCATTTTTTTTGTTAGTGTGCATATAACTACTCATTGCATCATTTCACTCATCGCACAATTACATAACAGGTATCTTCTGTGACATAGCTCTATTTTATTGCTCTTTTTAACTGCATATTTAGGATTTTACATAACAATATTTTTATCTATTACTATTAAGGAATGGTCTTTCTGGAGTAGGTTCTCTGAACTCCCTTAGCTCACAGCTAGTTTCAGGGTTGCCTGAAACAATGGGGATGAAGAAAGATAAGAGCTGATGATTCCCAAATTTCTCTAGCATCAGTCACTTTGTTGTCTTTGCCTCAGAATTTAAAAAAAAAAATCCTTATAGAGCTAACATTTTTAAAATACACTGTTTGGTAAATATTTTAATGCACATTATCCATTATTCTTTCAGACAATATCCGACTTGCTACAAAATATTAATTTACAAATACACTTTTTAGTGTACTTTAGTTCAATTCAGTACCATTTTCCAGTGGAAACAGTATACCTCAAGGTATTTTGAACAGTATAATTTTAAAGGTCAAGTCAAAATACTCTTGACACAATGGAAGTTTCATCTGAATCTCAGTATCTCAGAACTGCAGAGCTGTTGAGGTTGCAAGTGTCTTTTGGAAATCATCTAGCCCCCCAACTGCTCAGAGCAGGGTTACCAAGAGCAGGTTGCTCAGGAACGTGTCCAGTTGAGTTTTCAATATCTCTGAGAATGCAGACTCTCCAACCTCTCTGGGTAACCTGTTCCACTGTTTGATCATCCTTACAGTGAAAATGTTTGTTCCTATATTTGAATTGAATTTCTTGTATTTCATCTTGTGTCCATCGCTTTCTGTTCTGTCACTGAGCATCAGTGAGAAGAGCATGGTTCTATCTCCTTTACTGCCTCCCATCAGGTATTCATATACATTCATAGGATCTTGCTTACACCTTCTCTTTTTGAGGCTGAACATTCTGAGCTCTCCCTGTAGTTCCTTTCATCTTTGTAGCCCCTTGCTTAACTTGCTCCAGTAGGTCCATATCCATCCTGACACAACACTCCAGATGTGTTTCGCCACCACTAAGTAGAGATGTACGTTCACCTCCCTCAACCTAGTGGGAGTTATTTGCTTAGTGTGGCTGCAGATCCAATTGGCCTCCTTTGCTGTGAAAGCACATCACTGGCTCATGGACAACTTGTCCACCAGGAAACTCAGATCCTTATCTGTCAAATCCTTTCCATGGGCGGCCTTTTAATAAGCAGTCTTGCAATGACATTGGCCAACTACCTCAGCACTCATGGGTGCATTCCCATCAGGTTCAGAGGAACGAAAGCTTGAAAATCAGGGTTGTTGTCTATGAAAATGGAGACCAACAATATTACCTCTCCAAGTAATTCCTCCTGAAATGTTCTTAGTCTGTTGCATTTAGCATAGTAGAAAAATGCTCCCCAGAAGAAGCTAAAAGTCTCAGTAATGGAAGGGAATTTATGATACATGTTACTACTCCAATCTGCAAACTAAAGGTGCAGCAACCTCACTTCTTACTCTAACTTTTCTACTATTATCCTGCAAAATTTGTATACACCCAATCCACAGTTCCTAACAAATATTCCCATTTGAGTTGCAATAGCTGCTGCAGTTCTTCCTATATTAACTGTTTGGCACCGTGGCCTATTTTGTCTTTAAGCTTCAATCCTTTCTCCCTTCTGATCCCACTACAGCTTCAGGTTTCAAATTCCTGTAGTCTAAGGGCAGGAATACTTCAGTGGTTCTGATACAAATACCTTTCCAATTATTAGGATAAACTGATGTAAAAGTATTGTCCCTATAGTTCTCTTTGAATTATAAATTCATATTGTAAATCACCAAAGATTTCTAGGAACACGAAGGAAACAAAAAAGGAAGACACAAATGGGGGGAAAAGAGATGGAGGGAGGAAAGAAGATTGGACAGAGGGAGGGAGTAGCAAGACACTATTGCCAGTAAGAGGATTCCTTTGATCTATACACATGAGGATAGTTATAGATATGGCATTACAAGTTATACAACTTAAATAAAGAAGACACTGGGAAACAAAAATTATATGCAACAGAAACTAATAGAAAGTTTAATGATAGCTAGAAATAATGAGCCCTGAATCTCAATGAATTTGCATTTCCTGGTAAGTATGGTTTTCAACTGAATTCTTATAAAGCTGCTGAATAAGTACATCTTTTGCTGAAGAGCAGAAAACCTATGAAAGTTGGAAACACTGTCTATGGTTTAGATTCTTCTTCCTTCCTCTTTTCTGACTGAATTGTGGTTAGCAAAAGATGAGAAACTTGCCCACCAAATATTTTTCAAACTAGCATGTTTCTATGAAATGCTTTGAATTTGCTGAGTTCCTTTGTATTAAAAAAAGGCAAAATTAGAAATAATTATCCAGCATTTTAACCAAAGTTAACAAAAGTTTATTTTTTCCAAGTAGTTCCTAAGATAATATTTTGTATTGCTTCTTGAAGGAAGAAAAAGTATATCAGAAATCAAGTGGAAGAAAGCAAAATAATTAGATGTTTACATACTTTGCCACAAATAACCCTTCTAATTTTCTGGAAATACTACAGATTATAAGCATATCAACTGACTGCTTGTGAGAATGCCAGTGTAGACAATACTTGGATTTTATTTAGGTCTTTTGAATCTCATGATGTAATTTAGGACTCCATCAGCTGATGAACACACGTTCCTATTTCATAACAAACCTGAGGAGATAAGCAACATAATATGTAATATGTTAGCTAAACATTCATTTCAATCAAAAAAACCCCCCAAACATAGCTAAAAATTGTCTTGCATTGCCTCTGAGGTAGTTGTATAAAAGACACTGCGGTTTTAGTTTCATTAGGCAAGTAGCACTTAAAATAAAGTATTCCTTTCCAATCCTGAAGATGGAACACTATTAGCCTTCCAAAATGTTGAGAGGTTTCTTGAAGTGTGACTCCAGCTGCAAAACTCTGGTATACTTAAAACTGAAGTATAATGGGTTATTTTGCAATGAGACTAGTAAATTATCCATATTCTGAATCTCTGAAGTTGTGCGAGACAAGCTAAGTAGTTTGTCGAATACACAAAACAGAAGAGGTCAGAGGAAGCACTTCCACTGGACTGAATTTGGAACAGCAAAGAAGTCAAGTTCTCAGTCAAGAACTCTTCTATAAAAGAATGCGTGTGCAGGATACCAGTCCTATGACGATGAAAGTGTCTATAATTGCTGCAAATATGGTGGTGTAAAGAACTGTGTTCTGTTACTTTTGTTAGTACCTAAGGTTGACTGCATTTGCAACTGTAGGTTTTGGATAATTCATGTATGGTAACTTCCTTCTCCGTGTTACTTTCCTGAACACAGAAGAAAAAACAAAAAACTAGTAGAAACAACTAAATACAAATTCTGAATTCAACTCAGTTTAAGACAAGAATTAAACTCAGTTTTAGACACCTAAAAGATTAAGGATAGGACAAAGGTCCAATTAATAAACAAGCAACAATAACAGAAAACTGGAATACAGAGCTGAACAATTCAATAATTTCCAATAATTAATGCTACTTATGTGGGTTGGTAATAATAGAAACATTCGCAATGGTAATAAAAAGCTCTGTTTTTCATATTTTGAAATAGATCTTTAAAAGCATTAGTAAATTTGATTTTTCATTTAATAGTAAATATAGTTATGCATGGCAATCTCTGAATTTATGATGTAAAGTACTCAAATTATTTGCATTAGGAACTGGAAGGGCAAATGTCTGTTTGAATGACCTCAGAAATATAAATCCCTTCTATTTAACAGCTGAGTTGTTTAGCCATAAAGGTCAACCAATCATAGGAAAGGAGCAGTCTGTTAAGAATTCTTGTTTAGCAAACCTATAAGGGGTTCAAGAATTGCATTCAATAAAGCACTCTGTGAAGTGCACGTGATCTTTAAGGGACACCCTTCCTAGCTCTTCAACAGTCTTTCCACCAAGTTATCATACAGATGATTTTTGACAAAGCAAATCATTAATAACTGAGACCAAACTCTAAAGAATTTAAAATACCTTTTACTAAAATATGTACAATTTAGTGGCTTATCAGCATTTATTCAAGCTCAAGGCAACTTGAGATTTTGAATTAAACTTTTCTAGCTGATTTGCAAACACTAGGCTTCTTGTGATTCTCAGCCTGAACACGTATATTCCTTTAAAGATCTTGTGTTTTCACACATCATGTAGCTGAGATAACTTTCTAGAAGAAATAACATATTGCTCTTCCAGTCGATCCAGATGCTGTTTTTTTCCTGTTCAGGATTTATCAGATGATTTAAAATAATGTCTACAGAACTACACAAACATTTCCTTAACTATGCAAAACTCATGTTCAAAACAATTTCTTACATTATTTAGTGCCAGAAATTTTAATTCTGCAGGCCACTAGCATCGCAGTTTCTATTGTTCTTTTCAGCGAGTTTTTATTCTTCTAGGACCACAAATTTTTATATCCTATTTAGGAAGACTGTCTTTTTGTATTCAAAAGAAGCCCCTAGGTATTTAGAAAATCATTTCTGTGGTTTGGCCAGATGGAAACTTGCCACGAAATCAGGATCTCAAAATGATTCAAGAAGGGACTCAAAATTTCTTGAACTTCGTAGTGCAAAAGGGATGTGAAACTGATTTGACTAAGAAGGGCTCCCTCTGATACAAGGTTTTTTTTTTTTCAAAAAGATTATTTGGTCTAACAGAACTTTCCACTTCTCTCTAAGCGGTTATTTTTGCACCACTACCTTGACAGTATAGGGAAGCCTACAAATGGCAGAAAATGCTGCACTTCTTATCTTTGTAAATACATTTTTGGTCTTGCAAACTAAGAGATATCAGCAAGGTGAATCTTGGATGCATCACAGAAATTTCCACCTAGGCACAGTCACTGTTTACAGATTTTTTTGAACTCTTACACATCCAATTTTACTAATTGTCTTGGAAACGTATTATAATCCCGGCTAAGCCGGAGGAAAACGCAAAGCAAAAGGTGTCTATTTCACCATGAGGTTTTTCCCCTCCCTGCTGTGCTCCCGGCTCCCACGCCGCCCGGTTCCATCGGGTGCGCAGCCTTTCTCCGAGCCCCTCGTGCAATTGGCAGCAGCGATTCCCAAGGCTGTTTGTGGCTCAGACGAGTCCCGCCAAGTAGTTCGTCTCGGTTTCAGCGAGGAAACAGTTAAAGAGCTGAGAGTTCCCCCGTGCCCGGGAGGCAGCCTTTGTGTTTAACTCCGGCGAGGGGCTCGGTTTGGGCTGGAGGTTTGTTTTAATTGGGGGAGGGGGCAGAAAAGGGACGCTCCGACTTCTTCCAGCCTGTCCCTTTTCTTTTTCCTGCTCGGGCGGAGAGGTGGAGAGCCCGAAATCCCACCCAGGAGCCTGCGGTGAGGACTACTCGAGGAAAAGCCACTCGGAGAGGGAGTCGCGGAGCAGGAGCCGCAGCATGAGGGCGGCCGGCGGGGGTGAGTGAGCGCTCGGCCGGGGATGCTGCCCGGGGACCGCGGGATGCTGTCAGGGATAACCAGCCCCCCCCAGTAATCCTTCTAGGAGACGATGGTCCCCTCTGCATGTGTGTGAGGGAGGGAGAGTGAGGGACAGGAGCCGGGCAGCTCGGGGGAACTGCTGTTAAATAAAGTTTAGCAATGCAGAGCAATGAAGCTGGTGAAGGGGCTGGAGAACAGGCCCTATGAGGAACGGCTGAGAGAGCTGGGGGTATTTAGCCTGGAGAAGAGGCTGAGGGGAGACCTCATTGCGCTCTACAGCTACCTGAAGGGAGGTTGTGGAGAGGAGGGTGCTGGCCTCTTCTCCAAAGTGACAGGACAAGGGGGAATGGCCTCAAGCTCTGCCAGGGGAGATTTAGGCTAGAGATTAGGAGGAAGTTTTTCACAGAAAGGGTCATTGGGCACTGGAACAGGCTACCCAAGGAGGTGGTTGATTCACCTTCCCTGGAGGTGTTTAAGGCACGGGTGGATGAGGTGCTGAGGGGCATGGGTTAATGTTTGATAGGAACGGTTGGACTCGATGATCCGGTGGGTCTCTTCCAACCTGGTTATTCTATGATTCTATGATCTCGACAGGCGGTGAGGTGATACTCGTTTGCCAAGTGCGAGTCGGAATTGCTCTTTTGATAGCGTTAGGAGGGGAGGGTGTCTTCTTTTGTGTCGAAGGAAGCACTGTAAAGCAATCCCCCCAGCGCCTGTGCTGGAGTGAGAGACAACAGGAGAAACCCGCAGCTCTTGCTTTATGCCCCGGTTTAAGTTTATTAGTTCAGCCGTCTTTGGGGCAGATTAACCCCTGTTAACGCTTCGTCTCATCTGTAACACTCGGAACAATTTCATTTCCAATTGTACGGGCTCTTCTCGTGAATCTCGGCATGGGAATTCTTCTAGTTTGCTGCCCCCAGGCAAGTCAGGAGTTTTGTTCTCCGCGTCTGCGGCTCCTTCTTCTGAGCCAGAGGAGTTGAGGCACAGGCACAGCCCTTGCCTGTGGCCTCCAGGTTTCCAAACCAGCCTCGCAGCCCCCAGGTATCCCGGTTCCAAGCTGAACTGGAGAATTGGAGGCTATACTACTGCAAAAAGTTATTGCAGATGTCAGCATGGTTCTTGTACAGTATAGTTTGAGTGTTATAATCAGTAACACTATAAATGCTTTGCAAATATGCACGGAGGGATGAAAGATTGTCAGTAATTGGTAAGAAAATATCACTAGCAGTGATTATATTTTAAAAAATTGTGGTTTTCCTTCTTATGTAAAAGTTTCTTCCACAAGAAGAATGGGTAATTTTGTTCCTAGCTTTGCACACCGCCTGCATAATTGCCATGCTACCACCATATTCATGTGATATATACTTACCTACATCAAATTTTCACAAGAAAATATCATTCAATGAGAAAGATACTAATAGAGCCATTAATGCATAGGGCTGTGGGTTATGTTCATGGCAATATCACATTTACTCGGGCAAGTATGAACTTGGGAATGTCATTTAAATCACTAGTGATTCAGTTTTTCTATTTGTAAAACGGTAATAGTAAATAATGAAACTATTAATACTTGCCTGAAAAGTTACATACAAATACGTCTGTAGCTTCTGATAGATTTTAGAAACTTAAACTGAAAGCACATCCTGCAAACTTTTGCTAACTGCCCTGAGATACCATAACAGGCACTTAATAAAGAAGAATTTGCTCTTTAGTATATTAAAATCAAGTTCAACTCACAGTTGGTCAGATCCCCATCTCAAATACACCAATATAAACGACTGAAAATGTGTTTCCCTGGTTTATGAGGGATAGTACTCTATGCCAGGAATATTCAGGTTAACACTGCATTTGCTACTGTATGTAGGCACACTCTCACTTCTACAGGCCACAAGCAACTGGAGAGGATAATAGCAGTAAATATTTATACTGTGACTGCCTCCAGAAGTCCTATCAGTAAATTCTCTCCCACATTCTTTCTCTGGTAAATTTCTTTCTATAAACTCTGGCTTAAAAGCCCCACAGGGAATTAAATTAAGATTCATTTATTTAAAAGGATCCTCCTGAATCCTCCATGTGAGTCCCTAGAAATCAGAAAGTTATAAATACTTTACTATTCTTTTGGCAACACTGCAGTGTTTTGTCTTGTTTTGCAGATATGAACCATGTAAAAAAATCTTTAACCTAAATTAGACTGTGGCTTCAAGGAAATGGATTTGAGTGGCCTCCTTGGTGGCACTGAAGGCACAATGCTTATACTGCCTGTGGCAGGGAGCCACCTCTGGTGGTTACACATAGGCAGTCATACTTACTGGGACAGAATGCTATGCTCCCTTGCCTACCTTGAAATGTCATGAGTTCTTGCTTAGAATGCTAAATCAAGTAATTTTTATCATTAAGGGAGCTTAGAATGTTATAATTAGCCTTGCTGTGGCTAAGTACCGGACACAACATTCAATGCAATGACATCCAGGAACCAAATGACATATATTTGAAGGGCTTTTCTTGGCCAGGGATCTACGCTAAGACTATAAAAGTGTTCCTCTTGGTATTTAGGGACTTTGTGTGTGGTCCAAAATTTGATTTGAAATACATGTATTTTCAGCCTTTATTTGAAATCCAGGTGATCATACAGTCAAAGAAAAATAATACAAAGCCTCACTGTTGCAATATATCACAAATAATCAGAAAGTTAATGAATTAACTATCTTTAATTACTAATGCAGTGCTGCTATCGTATTTTTTCAAAGAAAACATACTAACTTCTATCTTAAAATCTATCTTAAAATAACTAAATATGATTTAGCAGTCTCCAAGGACTCTCTTTGCTGGTACACTTTTCTTACACTTTGAAAACAGGACTTCATCTATCACATTTTCTCCATTCATATACAAATTCTGCCTCAAACTGAAAGGATTTTGCTGGATCTCATTTGTGATTACTCATGGAATTTTTGTGTTTGCCTTTTTTTTGGCCATTAATGCAGGTAATCTTGATTTTGGTGTAGCACAGTGATTATAAGCAGATGTTTATACATACGTGCTATACAGATTGTATATTCAAATTCCCTTCCTAAGTGAGAAACAGTGTGCATTAATCTACCTGTTGTATTGATTCTGTGTTTCTTGTTTGGTTTTGCTTATTGTTTCCCTCTGCAGGTGAAGAAGCGGGAAGTATCTCACTGAAATACTGAAAAAACCCTGTCTCACTGAATTTGCTCTTTTGGGACTTGAGGATGGAAGCCTTGTGTTTAAAAGTTTCCTTGCTGCTGCTGCTTCCAGGCTTTGCCCTCAGTGACAGTTCTGACAGTTATGCTGCCAATCGGAGCGACTTGGGAAACTACCTTTCCACTTCCTCAGGGATTGAATCCAGCATATTCCTCACCACCAGACCGCCCTTGGTGTCCAACCAAACTGTCAAATGCTCCCAGCAGACTAAGATTGCTGAAACTTTTAAATACATTAACACAGTGGTATCTTGTGCTATTTTCATCGTTGGAATGGTTGGGAACGCAACTCTGTTGAGGATCATTTATCAGAACAAGTGTATGAGGAATGGCCCGAATGCACTGATAGCCAGCCTGGCACTAGGAGACCTTATCTATATTGTCATTGATATTCCTATCATTGTCTACAAGGTAGGATGCAACACTGGTACCTTCTCATTGCAGTTTTCTTACAAGCACACTGTCTGTTCTTTGTCTAAGTACAGCTCTTCTGTCAATTAATCCACTTAAGAAAAAAATACAGCTCTTTTTTGTTCTACAACAAAAACCTTGCTCTCAGGTCTCACCCCTATAAAGAAAAAGCATGCTTCCTTTTAAAGATGATGTAGCTCTTAACCAAAGTGTGGCCTTGGGCATTCAACAGGAGTGCTTCATTTGTTATAGCTACTATAGCTAGCAAAAGAATTTATGAGGGAACAATTTTTATAAACTATTCTCCTCTCTGATGGACAATACAGCATTGGACTAGTTGCTATTTTTGGAATATCCACTCCTTTATGCTTTTACAGAAAACACCCTCTGTGATTTTCAGGCTTCATGTTATGACTTTGCAAAGAGAGATGGTGTCAGTTAAGTTGAGCATTAAGGTTTTAAATTAATATCCATTAGTAGCAGATTCTCAGAATTATTCCAGAGTTATTAAGACCAATCATCACAGAAATTTTTTTAAAATATTAAAGTTCAAAGGGATTTGTCAAACTATAAAGAGGATCCTCAGCAATTTTTAAATCTGGTATAAGTTATTCTGTCCCTGGATTTTTATTTTCTATTTTTATGAAACAAAGCCATAAAGCAGTGCTTTTTCTGCTGCAGTATATGTTTACTAATGTAACTTGCATGATTCCAGCACAGGCTTGCGTGAAGAGAACAGAGTCCCATTTTTAGATATCTCTCTGATATTAACTTATTTTGGAAAACTGTCAAAAAAATTTGTAAGCTTCTGTCTGGATATTTGTGGATTATATACTAGTGCTTAGCTGATAGGATATTATAATTTTTATTTCTTTTCTGTGAAAAGTTAAGGTGCTTCTGTTAGTATATAAAACACTAAGTAATATAATGAGAAAACCCCATTCCTCACCATTTTGGCCCTTGAAGATTCTGCAGACTTAAGTTTTGTTTACGTGTGTTTCAAACAAAGCATTTAAATACAAAACTGTATAATAACAAGTATCCTTTGGTTTCAAATTGGATTTTAAAATTAAAAAGGTAGTGAATTGAAAACACATATTTTGTCTCTATATAACTATTGACATCATAACTATCAACCTGCATTATAGTGCAGGTGTTGATATAAGATCACTGTTGTAATATGACAAATTTTAATTAAGTAATAGATTAAAAATATGTATATTTGCATACATTTTTGGACAGAAGCATGCTATCTATAGTAAAATGCAGTACTAGCTTCTCATCTTCCAGTACTAAAAATTACAGATAAATCTTTTAACTTTATCTGAATATGAATTTGAAACTAGAATAAAGATTGTCACTAATAATGCACGTGATTTAACGGAAATTCTAATTTCCACATATTCCACCTGGAAAATTAAATAATTTTTTTTTTTGTAAGATATGTGTAGAGTGTTTTAGATTAAGAAGCTGATGAGAAAGATTAGCCTCTGCCTGTACCCAAGATTTATCTGTCTTCCATAGCTCTGCGGATGCCCAATGGGACATGGGTTTGAGGTTCAGCATGTTTCCACTATTCTTAGTAAACAGGACTGGTAGCCTGGACTGCATCTCCCATGATGCACTGCAGTCTCCTACCTGTTAAAATATCCTGATGTCTTTATGGATAATGGCTAAAGCAGTGTTCTTACTTCATGTGGTATTTCTGATAAGAAATTATAAGGAAAAATGGCATGTGGGGGGGGTGGTTCAGAGATGAGTTTGGGAAAGAACAGGTATTTTTATTACCTTGAAAGATTTTCTAACCTTTCAAGAGCTCTGCTGCTTCTTCATAAAAGGAATGGAAATCTGGAATTAATTTTGCACTTCAGAATTGCCTTTTGATGGTCTTCTGAAAATCCTTTAGAAGTTTAGTTAAAGTAACAAACACTATTTTTTACATTCCTTCTGTTACTTTGCAGTATTTTATTAATTTTCTGGCACCTCTTTGGCATTCTACAGAATCATAGATTTACAGAATCATAGAATGGTTTGAGCTGGAAGAGACCGGTTCCAACCCCCATGCCATGGGCAGGGACACATTCAGGTTGCTCAGAGCCCCATCCAATCTGGCCTTAAACCTATAGATTCACTTGCCTTGCTCTGTCTTATATGACAAGCTGAACTGTGGGCCTGGCTATCTCTGTACAAATGAAATTACTGTAGCCTATATGAAATTTTACTTCCATATTGCAAAGAAGTATTTGATAAACAAAGACTGTGAATGAAACTGCAGCCTCTTGGCATCAATATATGTCAATTCCCACATGTAAGGAGGCAGAATTACTATCCCATTTACAGGCATAACTCTAGCTTTTAGTAATCGTTTAAGTGCTTGAACCTCCAAAATAAATTACTTCAAAAATACTATATACAACCACCTTGTATAAGGTTAGTTGCATGTATTCCAATACAGGGAAGCATTTATAGCATTTGTAAGGGAACTCTATTTGTTTTGAAAAGAAATTCCATTATTATTTATAGTCTATTTTTCAGATAAACCATTGATTTGAAAGTTTGTTAAATGGCATTCCTGTTTGTATCACTAAGGATCCTGGAATCTGTGGCATCATTTAGGTCCTCAGTTACTAAGTAACAGTTGGAGGGTGGCCCACAGAAGTACCACAGTTTGAAAGCAGAAGTGATAGTCTTTTAAGTAAAAAAATAAAGCAGTTTACTTTGGGGGTTTAAGTTTTGGTTTAAAGCGTATTTTATACTCTTAGTTATGAACTTTATTTTAAAGATTCTTTCACCCTTTAGAGTCAGCCTCATGTGGAACCATGTATTAGTATCCTATATAAACAAATGGTGTGAAACACTTAATACCTTACAGGTCAGGTCTTCATTGTTAGGAGGACAAAAGGGCTCTTAAATGAGGACAGGCAGAGAGAGTTGGGCTTGTCCAATGTGTTGAAGAAAAGGCTCCAGGTAGACCTTATAGCAGACTTTCCAGTACGCAGGAAATCTGGGGAGGTGCTTTTTATCAGGGAGTGCAGTGACAGGATGAGGGGTAATGGTTTTAAGTTGAAAAAGGGGAGATTTAGATTAGATATTAGGAAGAAATTGTTTACTGGTGAGGCACTGGAACAGGTTGTCCAGAGAAGTCATGGATGCCCGATCACTGGAGGTGTTCAAGGCCAGGCTGGATGAGGCTTTGAGCAACCTGATTTAGTGGAAGTTGTCCCTGCCATGGCAGGGGAGCTGGAACTGGATGATTTTTAAGGTCTCTTCCAACCCAAGCCATTCTATGATTCTGTGAAATCAGGATAAGAGAAAACAAGCATTCATCTGCATACTAAAATAACCGATTAGTAGAGTATTAAGATGGCCATATTGTATAGAACAAAATGTAATGCCATTTAATTATAATGTGATATCAGAAATAGGCATACTTTCCTGAAACATAAGGTAGCCTTAACTACTTTGAAACTACTTTCAAAAGAATTAATTAATGTTACTTATATTCAAATCCATTTTACAAATCCTTAGAAAGACACAGATTACAGTAATTGAAAATGTAAGGTCCCAGGAATCCCATCACTCTGTTACACACTTATACAATTAACACAGATGTGATGCTGGAAAAAAATATGTAATTTATGTCAGCTAAAGATATGGCCATGGGTGTTTGACATTTTTATCCTTTGTTCACACTATAGGAGGTTCAAGATTTCCCCTTACTTTCTCCAATTACTGTAATTATATAGTGGATTCCCCTGAGCAATTTATTAAATGGATTGAGATATGAGTAATATTCACTAGCCTCCTTTGAAGATATTCTGGATGTATTAAAGTCCTATTACACTTAATTAGCTCTAGTATATCCACTTACAGTATCAAATCAATATTAAAAATTGTAACAAATTGAGTTTTACAGGAAGGATGCCAGTTATAAATCCAGCCTTAGTAGACCAAACTAAGACAGTTTCATTTTCAATCACGTTTATAGCACCTGGACCCAAATAGTTTCCTTTTTACCCAAAATGTACCCATCTCAGACACTCAAGATGTCAAAGCCTAAAGCCTCCGTATCAGTAAGAATCACTTCTTTGCAGTGACAAGACGACTGGGAAATACAGCATTAACATTTTATGCTCATGTGGAGGTGAAGTTGAGGCACTGAAGAAGACACAGGATTCATGCCTCCCTTTCTAGCATTAAGTGGCGTATCACATAGGTGAGAGCTGCCACATCACCTGCATTGCCTATCACTGCCACGCATATTTGTAGCAAATACGTTAAGTTTGGACAAAATTTTTAGAGGACTGCTTCCCATAAAGAAAGCAAGGCAGTTTTCCACAGCCATAGACAGGCAGCAGAAGAATAACTATAGCAGCACTATTGCCTTGGCTGTGCTAAAGCTCTGGAAAGTCTTTATGGCTGCTGTTGCTGCTGCTGTCACTGGCTCAAGTTTAATGGAGCAATGGCAAGAACAGTAGGTGCTGTCTGCAGAAAAAGCTGTCACAGCTCTTTTGTAGCTCATGGAGCTTTTAACTACATTATTGGGAAGTCCTGGGCCATCTCTGCTTCCATTTTTATGGAATTTAGAGAAAAATGTTTAAATGAGTTCTATTTATTGAAGACTGACCTACAGACAATTGACAGAAGTTTTATTGCCTTGTTTCTTACTATGCTTAACTCCTTAAACCATTCATTTATAAAGAAGTAGATAAAGCAAATTAGCCAGCTTTTAGCCTGTTTCTTTAAATGTGAATAACAAACATTTTCCTAATTATTTGACTGGTATAAAGTGAAAGACATCTACCCAAAACCAAGCAAGTGTTCACTGCTTAAACAGCCCAAGCAGATGATGTTTGCTTTAATAAACTACGTGTTTTTGTTAGTAAATTTGTATTGATGTTTACCTTAATTGCAACAGCCTCTAAATCTGAGTAGTCCACCTAAAAGGTTATGAGTCCAAATATGAAAGGTAGCTTGGAGTAACCAAACATCTTCAGCCATTTTGTCTTCAGTAAAGGAAGACTTAGCTGAGACATTTCTAGTCATGGACATTTTTCAGCAGCAGAGCACATGAGTAAGTGTTAGGCCAGACTCTTCTTAATTAGAAATTATTTGGTAGATCTGATAACCTTTACTGACAGAATTAATATTATACATAAGCAAGGCTGAAAATTAAACACACTGGGACCAATCCTGTAGGCAAATAGGGCAAGTGACATCCACAGTAGTTATAGTTTCGTGACAAAGGAGTATAAGGCCAAGTCCACAGCACACATAAAGAGTACTTAGAACAGAAACACTCCTTTAAATGCAGAATTAGCCATGTGTGCAATGTACATCTCTCAATGGTGTACCAACACCAGTAGGAAATTCTGAGGCCACCAGCTTAACAACTGCTTTCTAGCTTTCACTGAACTCTCATCAGTGATTCCAAAACACCCAGTGTGATGCAGAAATCCATATAACTTGCTCAGAACATGACCAATTATTTAGATGTATGCCTCCGTGTAGTAATCATACATAAAAGAAATCTAGTGGTAGCACAGGAATTGATCACTGAATCCTAGAGGCAGAAGTTACCCAAAATGGAACAAGGAAAGGAAGTCCACCAGAAGTCTGTTTTCTCCATTTACAGACTACAGCTTCCTAGGAGAAAGTGTTTAATACACATACCAAGGTAGGAGTTAAGGAAGAAATCTAATATTCTAAGATTGACTCTGCCTTTAACTAATGGCTGTCCTCTAGGGAGTGGGATATATGTTCCCTTCAATGCACAGGCAACTCCTCCCTCATCTTCAATTTCACAACTCATGCCTGTTTTGCTGTCCTGTGGATTTGTAATACTGTACAGTACCTAGAGACCCTACGTTTAACAGAATATTTTAGTATGTTTGCTCTCTTCATTTTTCAATCAGCTGAACTCTACAGAAAACAAGGAATTGTTTTGATTGCGCATACCCAGGGCTTACCAGTTGTACTGTAATTTCTTAGCAATCCTGTCACTCTCTTTAGTAACACACAAAAGACAACATAGCTGGAGGAATAACAAAAACAGTATTTTGCCCAAGGATTGAAAAAAAGAAAAAATCTTTTCAACAAATCACTGTGCACGTAAGTGTACCTTGCAGCTCATTTCCCTGAAGAAGAGCAGCACAGCTTGAGAAACAGCCAGCCTAAAAGGATGGGAAGCTAGCCAACACCACAAAACAACAAAAAAAGAAACTAATCCTACTTTGTAAACAGCAAAAATACCACAGGGGAGCTGTCTAGAGTTGTTAGGAGTGCTTTACCGCTTAGTGGACTTTTGTAATAAATACAAACATTCCAACAAGAACGTAAAACTTAGGATTTTTTTTTTTACCAGTTAGTTGAGACATAACATTGTGTTTCAAAACCAGGACATTTCTTACCTTTCAGGATCCCTTGATGTATAGTCTATTTTCACTTGTGTAAAACTATACATTCACTTCCATAGAAGAAAAAGACTGTAGGCTTTCATTAAATTGCATGAGGCCCTCTACTACCTCCACCTTTACTCAGTGGGGCAGAGATGTGCAAAATAACAGAAAAAGATGTGGTAGGGCAATCAGAGGAAAAAATGTCTTTGATGGTTCTCATGCATGCCCACATAACCCTTCTTCCTTCCAGAAAAAAAAAAACATAGTCAGCCTTTTATCCACCTAAGGTGGAAAAAAGATGGTTCTTGGTTGTAGCAAAATTAGGGAAGTATTTCCTGCAATGAACAGCTGAAGAGATGCCGTGTGCCTTCTCTGCCATGGCAGTAAGGTGAATCTGAGTATAAGGAAAAAGCCAAATGATACCCAAAGTTATTAGAAGCCCAAACTATCGTGTCACCATGATATAGTCAATTTTGGTCTCGTGCCCTGTATTATAAAGGTTAGCCTTTTTTGTTTCCTTCTACTTTTCTTCTACTCATTGTCGTTCCCAAAGCTGAGGCTTTTCACTCCAGCAGTGGGTAGGGAAGGAATGCCTAGAGACAGGTTGTGTTCTCTCTCCTTCACCCTTACAGACCTCCCTCTTGCTGGTAAAGTGAAGGAGCATAGCTGAGCTACGTATGTGGGGTGAGCAATAGTCTGTGGATCCCACATAAGAAAGGGATGAGGATTGTCCTGCAATGCAATTCTGTCTTGTGTATTTGAGCTGTAGGAAGAAGAGAAAGGCTTGAGAATATGCAGTGAATTCTTGTCCTGTGAAGTTTCATGGGGACAGAAAGGTTCTGGTTAAGTCACAATCAAAATATCACAATCAAAATACCACAAGCAGGAGACTCAATGCACCCTTCTTCCTACCTTCTTCCTAACTGACTGGTCTTATAGATAAGAAACAGGACAAACACCTCAGTCAGAATCATGATCTTTTGTCACTTAATGCAGCCAGCTCAGTGGTGTAGACTTTGACCCTGCCGTGTACAGCCAAATTTCACCTGGCTTCCAACCAAAACACCAGATACCATATTTGGCCAATGCTCTGAAG
Source organism: Piaya cayana (assembly GCA_013389865.1). Classification (NCBI taxonomy): domain Eukaryota; kingdom Metazoa; phylum Chordata; class Aves; order Cuculiformes; family Coccyzidae; genus Piaya; species Piaya cayana. The sequence continues at coordinate 128,293 of WAAB01019472.1, read as the reverse complement.
CAGACAGGAACATACGTTATTGCAGAATACAATTTAAGACAGAGTTTTGCTAAGACAGCTCAATGTCTCCTAGCGGAAACTAGCCTTAAGAAACAAATTAAAACAACCCCAAATCTGCTGATCTGACAAAATCAGAGGAATTTCTCATCTTTCATTCGAGGCTACATTGCAAGGAAAGGAAATCACCCTGGAATACACTGGTTTTGTAACCCTTACTCCACAGTAAGGAGACATTGGTCGCTTACACAACTGGACGTTTTCTATATAAACGGAAATCTGCTGGTTTGGTCCTCATTTCCAGTACTGCACAAGTGTAACAGAAATCAGGGAACAAAGAAGGCATTTCTATTTGACCTACTGAAGACAGAGCAGAAACTCTGCCAGAGTTGTTCCATTAGTATCATTGAACACTTAAACACCATGAAACTCAGGAGAGTACCCTGCATGGGGGCAGCATGAGGGGCAAGCACTATCCATACGAAACACAGTTCTGTTTCTGGGAAACAGAACTTGTGTGTCAACAACAGTCCCAAGCGGATGTAGGAAGAGGAAGGCTTTAGAGCACTAGGATGCGAATAGAGCAGGGAAGGGTAGGTATGAGACCTTCATTTCATCCTCAATGCCATGTGGCAGAGAGGACCTCCTGACATATAGTTGTTGAACCAAAGCAGTTTTTATAGAGCAGCTCAGAGCCGTAGAGCAGTTCATATCCAACACCTAACCTAGTCAATCTATTTTGGGATGAGCTCCAGGGACATCTGCCTGTAAACACACAGTATCAGTCTAGTATTAGATAAACACTGGATGCACATAAGCACGTACTGGTGGTACAATCCTCTTGTGGTAGGATTTTAACATTCTCTCCTTTAGACTATATATAAATTGCTTGGGATGCACAGTGGGACTTTTATCTGTGTTTTGTACATCAGTTAGCATACAAATAGTAGCTAGAAAATAGCAACCACAGTAGAATAAAATCAACTGAGTGACATTTAAAAATCATTGCAAAGGAATGTTCTCAGTGCTGCTGTCTTGTTTGTTTCAAGCTGCAGCGTCAGGGCAGAGAGGCCATATAAAGCAGCAGAGAAGGGGATGGATGCTCAGGGAAGCAGTGGCTGTCTGGTCACTTTGCTGTGGTTTTTTAAGACAGAATATAACCTTGAAATCTTGGTTTCTGACTTCAATATAAAAACATGCTGTTGACTGCACTCTTCTCACTCAGGAATTTTGCCACGTTTGAACTGTACAAAATACTCCTAAATGGCAAATTGCACAAGGGAAAAAGTGCATTTCTGTTGCCGTGTGTCTTGTTTAGAAACTCCAGAGATTTTGTGACTGGGTTTCAAAAACACAATACATTTGCCCAAGTCATGGAGAACTGGGATACAAGTTGGGATAATCATCCTGATTCCTCTTATCTTTGTGCCTTGAGAAACAATGTAATCTGCTAAAATTTTATACTCATTTTGTTTGGATGTTAAAACACAGAAAAGAACTGGAAGAGCAGAGCAAGAGGTCCCAGTTCTTACATAGTAACTAAATAAATCAGGACTAATCCAATTAAATTCTTGGGCTTTTTTTTTTTTTTTACAAAATAAATGTGATATTTCCCTCTGAAATTTCTGTACCCTGCTAGGGCAGAACAGAGAGCAAAGGACTTGTTTTGATGCAAAACAGTAAAACCAAAGACAGGATCATATTTGCTCACTAAAAATATCTACAGAATTAAAAACTGGCACATGATCCAAGGGGAAGTAATGCATGCATAGCTGATGTGAAATGATAATGGAGTACACCCATGGAAATGATTGCAAAGTTACTATTAAAAATCAAATAACTTCGTTCTGATTCCACTGATTTTGATTAAAATCTACTTGAAAAGAATGTCTAATGATTTGGTACTTACATCACTTCAATTAGTGGAAAAATGTAAGAAAGAAAAAGAATAAAATACTTTTAATCTTAAAAAAGGGCAGCTTCCTGGGGTGTGGGAAAGATGTGTACATGCTGGAACCATGATAAAGCTTCCCTGTGAAGAGTAATGAGTTAGTGAACCTTTTTCAAGTACAACACTTTTCTTTTTGAAGCTAATATTTTCCTTGTAGTAACAGAGTTTCACAGTCATTACAAAGTGCTTTCTGTTCATTTCTGTTGCTGGGCATGTGCTACAGCCACATTCAGTGAACATAAATTAATAGGTGTCTGTCTTCTGGTTGCCTTTTAAAGTTTGATCTAAATCACAAATCAGATTTGGGGCTCTGGTTGGTACAGGGGATTGACAAAAATTTGCTAGGGCCTCTTTAGTGTGGCAGTGCCACTTATAATTTATCCTTCATCCAGTGGTGCCTGAAAACTACTCTAATTTTACTCAAACCCAGACAAATGTCTAGAGCTGAAATGTCAGAGGATTACAACTGGTTGGACAACTACCATGGATTCAGATCATCCCTTCTTTTTCCAACATCTTTTCTGCAGCCCCAACACAAATTAAAGCTTCATGCAAGAGTTCTTAGCAAAAGGCAAAAATACATCCCACAAACATTTGTCATAATATCACAGATACTGTGAATCTATTTAGAAAATCAGTCTGCTGAGCTTTCAAATGTATTTCATTCAGTCTATAAATACAGAGAGAATTAGAGGGACTAATCAACAGTTGTAATCTTATTACCTTTGTTACTGAGGGTACTGACAATAGCTAAATCACCAATCCTAGCAATCCATTGCCTAGACTTCTGGCACAAAGGGGATTTGCTTTCATCTGAAATGATTGTCCTAAACTGGAATACCATTGCAAAGGTGCTCATGTTTTCTCTGCTGCAGTTTTGATGGCAAACAAGATACTCGGCTCTCCCTAAATCATAGAATCATAGAATCACCAGGTTGGAAGAGACCCACCAGATCGTTGAGTCCAACCATTCCCACCAATCTCTAAACCATGCCCCTCAGTACCTCATCCACCTGCACCTTAAACACCTCCAGGGAGGGTGAATCAACCACCTCCCTGGGCAGACCATTCCATTGCCTAATGACCCTTTCAGTGAAGAATTTTTTCCTTATGTCGAGCTTGAACCTCCCCTGGAGGAGCTTGAGGCCATTCTCTCTTGTCCTGTCCCCTTTCACTTGGGAGAAGAGGCCAGCACCCTCTTCTCCACAACCTCCCTTCAGGTAGTTGTAGAGAGCAATAAGGCGAGGGTTCTCAATGTGCCAAGAAAACCCATAGCAACAATACAAGAGGAAATTGAACCACATTTGTATGATATTCTAACACTCTAAAGTAATAGGGAGTAGACAAAGTTGGATAGGTATAGCTTGCGTTGAGAAATCTCATTCTAATATTCAGCCATAGAGAAAAACTGGTCCAGTAAAAAATATAATGCCTAACAAATAATGCTTTTCCTATTTAACAAGCAGTCATGCACATAAGTTGGCTTCATAATATGAACATCCAGTTGGCTGAAAGCTATGAATTGCTGGCATCTGTCTTGAAATACAAGTAGTCGAATGACAATGTGAATATGGTCCTAGAGATATATAGGCAGAATGTACTACATAACTGCTTCCAGCATTTTTGAAGTATTATTTTTTGGGGAAAAAATGCACAAGTAATTTAGCATTGTGATGAATGGCCAGAAAAAAAGAGGGGATGTGAAAAACACAGATCCCAGGACTGACTATATAGAGAAGACAAATGCCTACTAATCTGGCATTCCTATACCCTACAGAAAAGTGCCCTGAAAAACTCATGCTATGAAAAAACAGAGAAGTATCTTCTACCTTAACCAAGCTATAGATAGATAGGAATTTTAACTCCCAATAGTTAACATACATACTGTTAAAGGTAGTGATTATGTTTCAATTCACCAGTAATTTAAATAGAAATATAAATTTACTTTGAATACTACAGTCCTGAACTAAAACCAAAATTTGTTTTTCTGATTCCGCAGACGGAATCCACCCACTCTCAGCAGATGAGCGTGTTCCACAGCTCAAGTTGGTACCTGGAAGATTTTCTAGTCCTTGCTGTTGCAAAGATAACTCTCAAAATATGAACTGACTGTACGCAAAGAAGTCTGCTCAAGTATGATGATGGCCTAGCAGAACAGGTCTGCAGGAAAATAAACTCTCAAACCAGCAATTCAAATTTCTATTGATATAATCATATTCTGAATAGTATGATCTCTGCTCAGTTTTAGCTGTAAAAAATGTTAAAAATATGATTCATAGGTTGTGTTTATCATTGAGAGACCACAACTAACTTTTTGCAGGCAGAATGCTATTGCATCAGTCCTTGCACATTTGTGCAGAGCAAAATATGGTTCCTTGTTCTCTCTTTTCCAGTTCACACCAGGAACAGCTAGCCCAGGAACAATTAGCCTGTGGCATATTACACAGTCTGTATTTACTGGAAATATTGTACCACCAGTTTATCTCCATGTCACACACTTGAGAACAAAACTGTTACGATGTTTAAATCTAATTTAGTTCCACAAAGAAGTTCTTCAAAATTGGGCTTTAGAAGCATTCAGAATCTTGGGTTTGGCTTACATTTTTTATTTTATAGTGCATAATTTACTGTCTTCCTCTGAAGCAAATAAAAACATCTCCAAATTTAGATGATACAATCAAAATACGCTATGTTCTACCCCTTGTTCAGCAAAGCTTAATAAAAATCTAATGACTGCACAGTAGTAGTAATTGGTTATCTATCCACTAAGGCAATTATTATTACTGCCTTTAAAAACGTGCCCCTTGTTTATATAGCAGATAAAACATCTACAAGGTTACATATCTGGCCCAAGCCCTTGACATTTTAATTTCAAATCTAATGCTTTCTATTACACAACCATGTTGATAGAAGTTGATAAGTACATAAGAACTGCTGAGCTCTATCACACAAAGAGCCTATCTTACCTACTATTCAGTATCCAAGCCCCGACAAAGACTCCGTAGCAGAAACTTAGAGAAGATGATTTTAAAAAAAACCCAAAAACATAATGCAAGAGTAACACTTCCCCATCTGGTGAGAAGGTTTAGTGACTTGGTTTTTCAAAAGAACTATTCATGGTCACTACTGTAAGACCCCTTTCTTGAGTGGAATCAGCCAAATTAGAACTCAGTACTCTCTTGTGGACTTAATAATTTTTCACTTATTACAATTACTTACATTGAACAAAAATTGCCCTTTTACTGCCAGCCACCCAGTAAAGGGAGATCTTCTGTGACTGCAGGCAGGCATGGATTTAACTATCCTGAAAAATTTTGTATCGTGTATTTTGTCCTAAACCCTAACAGTTACAACTAGAAAGATTACTCTTCACATGCTGATTATTCACAACTGTTCCTATTAACCCATGCATTCATAGTTGTTATGTAAATGCCTCCTTGGAAATACTAATCTCAGCCCCAGCCACTCATTCGCATCTTTCCAAATGGATACTTTTCTGTTGCCTTGTAGTACAGCCCGCATGTATGTATGATTCTAGTCCATTGAAACAGGAACAAATTCCTTAACATGGAACAAATTATGTATGTATAATATTTTCTACACAAACTCAAGAATCTGGCAGGGAATATTGTCATGAGTTACATAGTGTACACATACAATGACAAGCACCTACTCGCATGCAGCATGCAATTTTGGCCCTGAGATATTTCATTATGAACTGTGGGTGGTGCTTTGACTGCTTGGTTCTGGGATGTAGTAATTGCAGCCATTTATGACAGAGCTGAATTAGATTTCTATTTTTCAGTACTGGTGGCTGAAGCAGAGTAATAAGAAATCTTTTAACAATGCAAGTTACTATTAAGACAGTACAAGGTCAACATCTAAATTTAAACTTTCACCCTTTGTGCATTTACAGTAGCAGTTACTTCCCAGATTCAGTCAGGATATGCTTGAGGTATGGAGAATTAAAGGTTACAGTGGTTGTGTCTAACACAAGAAAAATTCCAATTTTTATACTTGCTAAATTACTGTTTAAATATTCTGATTATGTCATATCTTCTTTTTAGCTCCTTGCTCAGAAGTGGCCTTTTGGAGATTCTGAATTTGGACAGTTTCTTTGCAAATTCCTTCCCTTTATACAGAAGGCATCAGTGGGAATCACGGTCCTTAATCTCTGTGCCCTTAGTGTGGACAGGTACAGTATGTTTTACTCCTTTGCCCTTGCAGTTTTTCTAAAACTAGGAGCACCCACTGTGTTCCTCTTAGCAGACAGACTACAGTATAGATGTAACTCACATTCTGTGTTTTGATATCCTGGCTACAACAACACACCACATCTGTGGCTCAAAGTATAATATGAAGCCATTGGAGTAATTAATTTTACAGGGGTTTTTTTTTTAAGGTATTCAAAAGCTTTAGTAAAGCATTATTTCAATTTCCTTTACCAGACAAAAAATACTGGGATTTAACTTCTTTCTTTCATATGACCATGTTTGTTTTCTATTTGAACAGGATCATAATCTTTGGTCTTAAGAATAGGGTTTTTTTCAGCTCACTGCTTAAAGATCATAATCAAAGTGTTTAATTTGATAACTTTTATAACTAAGTTTTATTGAAAAATGTGCTGGAAATTTGCTTTGATACCTCAATGTTGATAGTTTAAAAATTAACACCTCTTATAAAAGTGTTCAGGAAGATACACAAACTTTTTGGTAGATCATAGAATCGTAGAACAACCAGGTTGGAAGAGACCCACCAGACCATCAAGTCCAACCGTTCCTATCAAACACTAAACCATGCCCCTCAGCACCTCATCCACCCGTCCCTTAAACACCTCCAGGGAAGGTGAATCAACTACCTCCTTGGGTAGCCTGTTCCAGTGCCCAATGACCCTTTGTGTGAAAAAATTTTTCCCAATGTCCAACCTAAATCTCCCCTGGTGGAGCTTGTGGCCATTACCTCTTGTCCTGTCCCCTGTCACTTGGGAGAAGAGGCCAGCACCCTCCTCTCTATAACCTTTCAGGTAGTTGTAGAGAGCAATGAGGTCTCGCCTCAGCCTCCTCTTCTCCAGCCTGAACACCCCCAGCTCTCTCAGTAGCTCCCCATGAGCTTGTTCTCCAGCCCCCTCATCAGCTTTGTTGCTCTCCTCTGGACTCACTCCAGAGCCTCAACATC
>WAAB01019472.1:83324-120945 GCA_013389865.1 Piaya cayana | reverse complement strand
AACCAGTTTTCCACCCAGGAGAGTGTGTGCCTGTCCAGCCCAGAGGCTTACAGTTTCTGTAGAGAATGCTGTGACAAACAGTGTTAAAGGCTATGCTGAAGTCCAGGAAGACCACATCCACAGCCTTTCCCTTGTCTAGCAGCTGAGTCACTTTGTCATAGAAGGCGATCAGGTTAGTTTGGCAGGACCTGCCTTTTGTAAACCCCTGTTGGCTGGGCCTGATCACCCGGTTCTCTTGCAAGTGCTTCATGATAGCACTCAAGATCACCTGTTCCATGACTTTCCCTGGCATTGAGGTCAGACTGACAGGCCTGTAGTTCCCTGGATCCTACCTGCAACAAAATGATCAACACCTTTTGAACATTATTCTTTTAAGCTTTTTTTCTTCATACTTATAAGGTAATAGTAGATTAGGACTTCACTTCTGTAAAAGCTGGTTTTATTGGTCTTGAGTTTACTTGATCATGTTCTAGTCCAAAATATCAGCAATCCTGATACAGAAAATATCAAAAAAAATACATTATGCATATTAATACAGTAATACAATGATAAAAGAAACTTAAAAATTAATCTTGGTGTGCTTTTACCTAAGAAGTTGACGTACAAGATTTGCAATGGACAATTAACTTAGTAGTATCCTTACCTGAAATGCAGTTCCTTATTGCACTAGTAACTCATTAACTGACATCAGAAACAAAAATATGTAACACCAGCATGTGTTCTATTTCCATTTTTGAGTCTGAGAACTATAAAAAGAATTCTGTTTCTCAAACAATATCTGCCCAGCATAAAATGCAGTTCCGTGGACTGCTCTAAGGAATAAATCATTCATGGATCAAGCATGTATGAAACAGAAAGTTTGTTAGATAAGTTCTGACCATTCAGTTTCACTAGATTTAGTTCTGCTGTTCCATAAACTCTGTGAATTAGATATAACTCAGCTGAAGCTACTTCTTTATACGTACATATGTATATAGCTGTGAGTACTGATTTGTTAATCCTCACAACAACCAAATGCTGCTTCCTTTTGAGTATGAAGTTTTGCATGGGATCAGATTCCTCCCCTAGTTTATGTGCTTTGCCAATAACATTAGTAAATGGTTGCAGAGAATTGTGTTTTAGAAAAGAGATGTATACAGCCAGATTCTGAGGATCAGACAGCACCTTCAACAAGTTAGTTTGGACACTGAAAGTGGCATAGTCACATTCATATAAAATTCCACATCAGCTAATGTTTGCTTTTTAGTATGGAAAACGAGTAAATATGGAATTGTGTGCTGTCACAGCTGGACTGTTTCTGGTTTACAGGCAAGTTATTTTTTCCTTAAAATAAGCTTCTGAAATCTGTCTCATTTATAGCTATTTGGGGTGTCTGTATATGGGATTGTATTTACAAGGCATAAAAGATAATCAGTTGGTATAATGAATTAAGAGTTCCACAGCTTTGATAATTGTTGACCCTGACTGTCTTGCAGACTACAGCCTTAATTTAGAACAAGGTTATTTTACTACAAGGACTATTCTCTGTGCTAACTACATCCTATTGTGAAACTCCAGTCATTACTACAGTCTCTCACACACAGTGACTTGCACTGACAACACATTAAGGTTTAACTGTGCATGCCCAAGGGGAACAATGTCTACTCACATATGGAGAGGGTTTTAAGAGGCTGATAGAAAACACCAAACCAGCCATTCACCCTTCAGAGGAAGCTCACATTTGTTTCAGATGCCTTTCAGGCATTTTTAAACTCTAGGTCATGATGGTGATGATAGTCTGACTAGTTTTCTGAATAATGCCTGACTGTGACTAAGAGGAAGGGTATTTCCTTTCTTGAGATTTCTACTCTTGCTTATGACTCAGACATAATGATTTTGATGAACAAATAATTTTAAAAATAAGAGTGATGACATGGATCTCATTTAATATGTATACATCCTCTTCTTGCCTCCTTTGCATACCAAATTGCGTAGAACAGGAATCTCAGGGTAGGTAATTTAATCTGGCCCAACTTCCAGTAAGTGCATTAGATAAGTCAAGATTTTACCACTAAATAAAACTTCAGGAGATTCATTGTACTATTGATTGACATCAGCAACAGCAGTGTCATTTAGGAACTGTTCTGACACTAATCTTGTCAATGAATGGTATTTTTATGTCCTTGATCAAGTCTTTTTTATCTTTTCTATATTACTTTTCCCTCTTAGAAAGAGCTGATGATACTTGCAGACCAGAAATATGTTATCAGGCCATTTGAACAAGTAATTTTCTAATGCAGTTAAAAGGAAGAGGGAAATAAATGCACCTACTCTGTCAGACAGCAGGCATAGGGGACTGAATCCACAGACAAGCAATAGCCCATGATTTAATTTTCATATACTCTTTGATTAGATTTCATAAAGCCCACAATGCATTTTCATTTTCAATTCTGATTAGATATCATTCTGGTAAAATTAATTCCAAAAACTTGGTCACAGCAAAACCCAGGACCATGCTGCATTAATGAGACGAATAGTGGAAGGATGATAAGAGAAACATAATTATCCTTCATCAAAGAATGATGAAATCCTGGGCATAGAAAAGCATCAGAAATTATTCAGTGGCCTTATAATTCTCAATTAGTTGATTATCAAAACCAATACTTAATAAATAAATATAATATCCAAGTACTGAAATACAGATGACATATCAGATACCAATGGGGTCTTCAGCTTAGTCCTTAGCTTAGCAAAGAAAGAACAAGAACCTATAGAAGTAGGTTTCAGCCAGATAAAAACCAAGTGAAAATAAGGTACATGTTCCTTGACAGTGAGGGTGATTAACTACAAAAAGAAACCAGCAGGGAAAGGTGAAGGTGTCCTGTTTTTAATGATTAAGACAAGGATGTCCTTCTGAAAGAAACACTTTAAGCAAGTTATAACTACATAGGAGTGCAAAATATTTAATTTTATGTTTGTGTACTTCATGATGTAATGATCCCTTGTCCTTAAATACTGTGCATCTCTAACCATAAGTAGCAGGGGTGACTTTGGAGTCCATGAAAAACAATTTGTTATAAATAGCCAAGAATGGGAGAAGCGGGACAAGTAAACAGGAGACAGAGCAAACGAAGGATACAACATACTAAAGTTGACAGCATATGCATGAGTGGTAGCAAATGAAAAGGGGAGAGGGGAGTCACAACATTAAACAGAGAAAAGGAAATGACCTGGAAAAGAATTGAATATTTTAGACAAGGTTGGAGACAAAAGGGAAACAAACAGAAAAAAGAAAAGTAAGACAAAATACACACAGATTTTAGACTGGGGAATTAAATGTGATGCATGTATTTTATGTCAGTTCCCTGGCAGACTTCCTATATTGTCTAAGTATGAGGGAAATAAACCCTGCGGTGTTTTCCCACTCCTAATTATAGGAGGTTTGTGGCTAGACAAAGATCCTACATATTACATAACTCACAGAACACCCACTTAAAAATCACTCTTAAAGCCGTGAGGAAAGAGACCAAATAATTGCAGGTTAATATGCATAAAGCAAATTCTGATCTAACTACTGAGCTTCTTATGCTTTAGCTGAAACCATTCATAACATTCTTCAGCTGATAATTCTTTATATGATAGTTACTTGAGTTGTGAAAAAAAAAAAATTACCAATACAATACACACAAGACCCTTACTGCTGTGTCTACTCATGTGCAAAACAGTTGTAACTCAAGCAGATCAACTACAAAAATGCAAGAAAGGAGAAAACTGGATTCCAAATTTATAACCCGTTTGTTGTCACTTACATACTTACACAGGTGACACAACACAAACTTTACATAACTTACTTGAAAAATAGGTATAGTCTAAAGCCACTGATTCGTTTAGTCAAGGAGAAAGTATGTACCTCATGCATCTGATGCGACCAATTCTAAAATTGCCAGTCAGTAGAATGTAACCTTTTAGCTGATGGTTAAATTTCTGCAGTTCACTAATGTTTAATTATTTGTGCGAAAGGTGATGTTTCTACAAATATTCCATTTAGTCAGTAAGCCCAAAATCTGATATTTGATAAAATTAAATATAAGAGGATCACAAATTATTTAAAATAAAATTTGAACTTTAATATGAATAAATATATGTGAGAAGATATGATACTGAATGTTACGTTCTTAATTACCTCAGTACAGGTTATTTCAATGCTCTCAGAATTCCAGTCTCATAGACCTCCTCCCCATGAGTCAACTGTTGCCTCCCTTCTTTCTGATATTCTCTGAAGATAAAGATGCCTTTAGTAGATGCTTTCATATTTAATCTATAAGTCCAAAATGTAGTTTGTTTTAGTGCGTTCCAAACCTTTATACACATATTTCTGTTAAAATGATGTACTGAGAACCTGTCTGTAGTACACCTGTGGCTATGCTGTGTATGATATTGCTATAGATATCGAAGGAGAGGTTTCTAGTGTGTTCACTGCAGGAATGATGTGATAAAGGCTCTGACATCTTCCAGTGATGTTCTGTAATAATGCTTTCTGAAGTTTTGTGAGGGGCTTGTGGCCTTATGTTCATTCATGCACTTCCCTTCCTCTAAGGCTACAGGGCATTTAATTCACAAGTCTTCCATCCTGTTAATGAAATGCCTTCCACCCTTCCAAAAGAAAATAAGGGGGAGAGGTGACACAGGAAATCAGAAGTTATGCTCTATGTGTGAATCCTAAGGTAGTGTCTTGGTTAGCGTTAAGTCCTATATACCTTAGCTAATGTTTTTTCCCATTGGAAGCTCTTCATCCCTTCCATTTCAAAAATTAAAAATCCAGTACAAACCACTACACTTCCCAATACACTTAAAGCATCCTTGTCTAGAGTTCTCAACTAATCTTTTCATTAAACGCTTGTTATCTCTGAGCCTTTAAACCAATGCCAAAATTCTTCATTCCTTCCAATCACCTCTCTACTATCCCACCTTAATCCTTTCACAACCTAATGCTTTCTGATTTAAACTCCCATTTTTTTGTTCTTGCTAAAGCTCACTCATCTCTGCAACACGAGGCCTACATGCTTACAAACTCTACCCTCCTGGTCTGTTGAGGGTATCTCATTTCCTCATCCCTTTCACCTTCTTTGTGCCTGCTGGTATGCCCTTTTTTAATTCCAATTAGCCACTGTCATCAGCTAAAATCACCACCTTATTTGCTTTTCTCTGAAAAACTTAACCTTGGATCCTGCTGTGGAAAGACTTTGAGGACAGAGGTGGCAGCTGCACATATCCAAAGGTATCTGCCGGGACTCAAGAGGGAAGAAAATGAGGGGATATCTGAGGGAGAAAAGAATACTTGCCATTGCCAGGATAGTAAAGTGACATAGCTTGTTACAGTTTATGATCTGCTTTAGCAACTTCTTATTCTGACATTTTTCAAAGCAGATAAACAACCTTTCTTGACTTTTTTCTCCTCAACTAAAGACTATTTCATCAGTGGATGCCATGATAGATCTGTGTGGCACTGTAATTCCAAATGGGAAGGTGTTATTAACTGGGCAAAGTAAAATAAGCAGTTTAGAAACTGTTAAACCACCAGTGACAGAAAGCTCTCCAGCATACATTTCAGATTATTAAAAGATCAAAAATAATATTTGTTCTTTCCATAATTTTTAGATAGTACTGTCTTTGCTAAATGGTTGGAAATGCTAAGTAATTAATTAACTGAAGTTATTACTAGATAATAGTTACATCTGCTACTGAAAATGTTATTTATGGACTGGTTTGTACTTTGTATTGTACTCCTATCAGCCTTCTCAAAATAATTTTGACACTTTTGACAAGAGTTGACAGAGAGGTTAAGGTCTCAAATCTAATAAACTTTTACAAGCTCCTTGAAAACTGGTAGACAAGGGGAAGAGAAAGAACATCTCATTTCCTGGAATGGCAGAAAGGTTGCAGCCTCATAACAAGAATCCTCAGGCACTGGAGGGACAGAGAAGATAAAGAGAGGAAGAGTAAAAGGGAGAAATGCATGGGCTGTATTTGAAACTTCTTTAAGACTTCTTGCCTTTAATCAAGATTTCAGTTATAAGATGTATACACATAGGAAAGCAGGTTTCAATAATACCGCTTTGTACAGAGAAACTTTCTGTCTAATGGATAAAATAGTGAGAAAATATATTGGGTTTGGCACATATGCACTTCTTAGCTACGCACATCAGTTTCTTACCAGAAAGGTGATGCAGAGGGTGAGGTAGCTATCAGACAGTCCTATCTAGTACTCAGTTTAGTCTAAGGAGAGTACAGAATATGCTACATAAACCTAGTATTTTCAATAGTGAATAATGTAAATAGAACAAACGCATTTTGTTTTCATGAATAGTATGTTCAGCAATTCTCATTGCGTGGAAGCTGATCACTTCAGGAAGCACTGCTGTTACAGCTGAGGTAGCTTGTTTATATCTATTGGGATGACTTGTGTGCCTGGAAGCTGATCACTTCTGTTATGTCAGCTGATCTAGTGAAAGATATAATCTGTCCTCACAAAACTTACCTGCTTTAAATAGAAAACAGTAGTGTAGTTCACAAAGCAGAATTCCATGCACTCTTGTGACTAAGCAGAACATTTGCAGCTAGCTGTCCAGTGTTCCACCCTTGACGGGCTCTGCTGTGTCCTAGGTGGCTTGGTAACTGGCAAAGCCACTGGAATAAGCAGAAAACTCAAGCAATACAAGTCTAAGATGTTAATTTTAGGATTTTACTGAATATATAAAATTGAAACAAGATCTTTGAATTCAAGGAAGAAATTGAATTGGAAACCAATGCCTGTCTCTTTCAGGTACAGAGCAGTTGCCTCCTGGAGCCGTGTTCAGGGAATTGGAATCCCTATGATCACTGCTATTGAAATTTTCTCCATTTGGCTTCTGTCCTTTATATTGGCCATTCCAGAAGCAATTGGTTTTGCTGTGGTACCTTTCAGATACAAGGATGAAGGTTATGTTACCTGCATGCTCAAGCCTACAAATAGTTTTATGTTGGTAAGTAACATCCCTTATTCTCTTTTTGGTATCCATAGTACATACATTAGACAATTCAGATACTGGACTAGAACATGCTTTTATTTCATCCATTAAACTGCAAAATGTATTCTAATGTATTATATGCTGATGAAAAGAAGATCCTTCATTTACAGCAACCTGTCTCTACTTTCAGTCAGAGATATTAAAGGGGACTCTACAACATTTACATCTCTTCCTTACTGAAGATTCTTAATAAAGAAGTTTGTATGTCAGGCTTGCTTAAAGTACAATCAAGAGGTGTATCAGAGTAGTCACAGCCTTGGAAGGTATTGTGTTTCTAGGTATAACAGCTTGGAGCTTGTAACTGTCAAAACCCATGTTTTACCATGATTAGTCATCAGTATGCATGCAGTAGCCAGCTCTTTTGATAGATAAAGAAAAGGGTGTGGCCATGCTATAATATGCCCTTACAAAATCAAGCAGAGAATAATCCTTTCACTTACAAGAAATCATGACTACAAATCTGACAGACTCACATCTCCAACCTAGGCAGCTTGGGCACTGTTAGCTGTCATCTAAATACAGCAACTCACGAGCAGGAGAAGTTCCTGAGATACACCAGGCTTCTTTGGCATGTTTCATAGCCCTCATCCTCTGTGCTAACTGCAGCTTAACAGCTGTCAATATTCACGTTGGCTTGTTCAAAGTAAGCCAGGTGAGTAGTCGCTAGAGAATTAATAAATTTTTACTACACAGGGGGACAGAGATTCTCTGCCTGGCCTTAACACTGAGAAAATGGGAAACTGGTATCTTAATTTTTTGCTTTGCCAACCCAAAGAAGGGCCAGCCACTACTTACCTAGTAATAAAAAAAGAGTGGAGTAATTAATTTTACAGGAGAAAGGAAACAGTGCAAGGTCTTAAATCTTGCAGGAAACTGTATTTTTTTCCAAAATAGAATTTTTCATGATAGAGTGCACTTTTCCTTTTATGGGATCAGAACATGGCTTGGGCTAGAAAGAACTGGGAAGCATAGTGCAAATGCTAGGAAAATGGAGCTAGGAAATTTTTTTTAAAAAGTGTAGATGATTAGTGTTTTTCAGAGGAACATCCCCAGCTTTGGTTGGGTTGTGCAGACTGCAGGGACAGCAGAAAGAGAAAAAGAGAACTGCAAGAGAAGACAAAAGGCATTCTCTAATGGAAATAATTAATGCACATGAAGATGGAGTGGAATTGCCCAGGATTCACTATGTCTTTGTTTCTAAGACTATATGACCATAGATACTGTAGTTATAATGATCTGATTTACAAAATGCACACTGCAGCACAATTCCTTTAAATAATGGCTGTTTTCTCAACAAACATGCCTGGACAATCTTCACATCCTCTCTCCCTAAGAAAAAGATTAATTTTCCCTTCCCTCTTCTCAAAAACATTAAAATTCAGGTCTTCCACAGGCATGCTAGCTTTACTGATTATTGTTCTGTTCTTAATGTGGTAAGTAGAATAGCTTGTTTTGTTCTATTAGCAGGAATCTTTTACTTGTTCAGCATAATTCAAAAGCTCTAAATCTCCCCATGTCAGTTTGATTTTCAAGGAAACAAATCAGCATTTACGTCTCAGCTGAGAGTAAATGTTGGACGTGTCAGTCAAAATGGAAAGTGCTGTGTTTCAACGTATTGCAAGCAAGTACTAACATAAGAGATTAAAATGGAAATACCGTTTTAACATTAACTGTAGTATTTACTACCACAAACGCCACAATAAAGAATCACTATACTTTGGGAAGGAGATAAGATTAACTGTTGGGTTTAATACATTTGCTGGTGTTTAAAGCTATCCTTGAAAGACTTAAAAGATTCATGCTAGCCCATGATTCCCAAGAGGCTGAGTGCACTAGGAAACTTGTTTAAAATGCACATTTCCTGTAGAAAACCAGTTCCATGTGGGCTTTCAAGACAAACAAAAGAATGTCTACTTCACTTAAATCAACCTAATTTTGTCCTTTGATGTAAGCTTTGAGAAATTCAGATTCCACAATTAATCATTTACAGACAGTTTCATGTAGGTTTTGTAACTTCATAAAGCCAGGTCCTCATATGGAATTGATGCCATTGGTCAGGGTTGTGACACAGAAGTCTGTGTGTATTTCATTGACTGACAGGCAATGCTCACGAAAACTGGTAGAATGGCATGACAGAAAGTTTTTGCTTGTAAACATAGCATGGGTTCAAACAGCACGCATTTTGCTGTGCTGCCCAACCCATATGATTCTAGTCTGACTTGGAGGAATTTGCCATGGAAAAGATAATTGTCTCCATGTATTTGTAATCCTTTTCTTTGCAAAAGGAGTGGTAATTAGATTTCCCCTCAGTACAAACTCTTCAAACATGAGGCATAATTTTTTCTGGTTTTCTGCTGGCAGAAGCTCTGTTCCCAATGGTGGAAATTCTGCCCCCAAGGAGAGTGCAAGTATGCAGCTCCTCACGCAAGGCTGAAGCTAATGTGGAGGAGGAAAGAAGAGAATCAACACAATTCAAAATGTCCTGTGAGGTGGGGTTTTGGCCTAAATACCAGCAGCATACTCAAATTAGTAAGCTCTGTAGGCAGCTAACTGAGTTGAGGCAGAAAAATCAGAAGCATTTCCTTGTCCTTACAAGATGAACTTTCTAGTGTAACCAAAGCAGATTTGCAAATGAACATTATTAACTACCAGTCTATTAATTTCATTTTTTTTCCCCGTCTTTCAAAGTTTAGTACCTGTCACTTCTAAATGTAAACGAGATGCCGGAAGTTTAACTTTTTCAAACAGGATTAATATAATCCTGAGTTACTAGCATTTTGACATTTGGTGTGGGAACTGTGATGTTACAAGAGCACATCCGCAAGGAATAAACAAGCTAAGGGAAAGATTATGAGAAAGCAAGTTCCCTTTTGCACACATCCATCTCAGTGACTAATAACACAGAGACAGGAAGTATTCAAAATGTCATATTTCAGTGCACACTTTTGGCTGAGCATCAAAGTAAAAACCCAAGATACAATATTTTCTCAAGTCTGAAAATACAATAATCTACAGAAAAGAGTAATTTTAAATGTTTCATCAAATGCAGTATTTCCCATAATACATAAATGTATTAACTTAAACCACAGCTTATATCACAGCTAACACTTAAAATTACACAGTGATGTACTGCTATTCTATCAAATCCTTCAGTGTCCTGTCACAAAAGGTGAATGCTACGAATGGCAGACAAAGGGTTAAAGAGTAACTGCACTACTAGAAGCCACCCATCCTAAGCTTTGCATATATCAGACAAACATGAAGTAGCTCCTATCTGCTCAGTATATAAGCAAACCAACTACCAGTCTTTTCACTGATAACAAAAGGTGATTAAACTCACAAGACATTTTGGGTTTTCCTTTTTTGGAATCAGGAGAGAAGCCGTAGAGGTAAATGGCATTTCCTGAGACAGGCTTTTAGTAAGATTTGTTATCTCAAATTGACACTGTCTATTTTTTTGCATGTCTTTTTCATGGAACCAGCTTCCAGCTTTCATGAATGAATATAAATGTTTAGAAAACAACCAAAAAAATTTAATTCTAACCCATGACAGACTGCAACAAACATGCAGGCAGGCTATCCATAAGGTAAAATGAATGTTTACACCTCCACAATTCCCATCTGACGTCAGTCCAAAACAGTTCAACCGGACGAAAGTTTACTTGATTTGTGCTGTTTACCAATAGACAGATACCAGCATACACTCATACTTTCCAAGACCTTTCTGTGATGCTTTTCATTGAATCATATCTTCTCTTTTCTTTACCTTATCTACAGTTTTACAAAGATGCAAAGGATTGGTGGCTGTTTGGCTTCTATTTCTGTATGCCACTGGCGTGTACTGCCATATTTTATACACTAATGACTTGTGAAATGTTAAACAGAAGAAACAGCAACTTGAGAATCGCTCTCAGTGAACACCTTAAGCAGGTAAATAAAAGGAACACCTATGTTTGAAAGTACTGTTCTCTCTTTAGCTTAGAAATGTTTCAAAGTGTACTTGAATACAGTGAATTACAGAAATAGAAAGTGAGAATGTAAGTTATTTATCACACTAAGGTATTCATTTAAACCCTGAACACAAGACTACATCACAGTACAAGCAAGTATTGAAGACAGCATGCTCAGGAAACTAGCCAGTTTTGTTCTTTTCTTAAGTATGTGTGACAGTTGTGCTCTCCTGCTCTTTAACCTCAAATCACTATGGGCTAAATGCTTTGAAATTTAGCTACAAAGATTTGCCAAAACAATATTTCATTTTATTTATAAAGCTATGACTCCATGGGTTTTCTCTACTTTTGGCACACTTTGATATACAACTTTAGTTGCATATAAAAGCAGTTGTAGAATAACCTGGTTTAGAAGAGAGTGGATTTTTATTTTTCAGGGTTATCGCAGAGTTGCAGTAGCACTGCTGTAACTGCTTTGAAAAGAGCAATGGGAGAATAGTACAAACAAATGATCATAGAGTAAAGTCACTCACAAACTCGTCAGATCTCACTTTGCTGTTTTTGCAGCACTGTCTGATGTTTAATTCCTAACTGAAATTTTAAAGCAATCAGTAGCTTTTCCCCTGCGTTACCATCAGACCCTCAAATTCTACCCTTCCTTTCAAATTCCGCATTCACAGATGTGAATTCCTAAAGCAGTCCCAGCTGCATCGGAGTGAGTTCTCTCAGAGGTTCCTCCTCTGACGGTTCCTTCCAGACCAAGGCAGATTGGAGAGCCCTCCCCTTGTGCAGAAACTTTGCTTTTTCCCCTCATCAGGCCTCAGAGCCTGTGACACAGACTTAGGGTCACAGACAAGCTACTCCACCCATTAGAACTAGAATGGTATGTGCAGGGTGGGGGAATCCACCCTCCAGCTTTCCCATCCTGACACGCTGTTCCCAGCAAGATACTCAGACTGGTTACTGGAGGATGACTTTATGCCACAATTTACAAATGCTTGTCTCTTACCATCATCTTTTGCCCTCCCTCCCTCCTTCCTTCCCAACCTACAGCCTTGTCACATTAATGTCTAAAAATCATCCTTTTTGTATTTTTATAAAGACTCCTACTGTAAGAAAGAAGAAACAATAACAGTTATATTCAAACCCTAACAAGACTTACACATTTTACTTTAATTTTCTTAATGATAGACCCTTGCAATGCTTGTTATTGTTACTTTTCAGTGGCAGTTTCAGAAGTTGTATTCTTACCCCTTCATATTTATCAAATCCATGCCTACCAAACACAAATGGAATGCATTGTCAAAAATCCACTACAACATCTGTCAAGCTCTAGGGCCATATAAAATATCCATTAAATCTAAATAATTTCCTGATTAATTATTATGAGATTAGGATGTAAACCAGACATTTCTAATACTATGTTTCTAGAGGAAGTATTTACTTAAGAACATCAACATCACATAGCAAGGATCACATTTATTAATGTGATTAATATAGTGTGCAAAATTAATATACTCTGCAAAATTAATATACTGTGCAATATCCCTTTGTGCAACATGATGCATGCTAAATATAAAATAATATATCAAAGGACACCTGACATCTCGGCTAAGTGCATGGCTGAATGGAACTTTTGTTGCCAACTGATTTCAGTGCCTTGGGTTTATATATTACCCCACGTCAAGGATTAGGTACAAGTGGTTTGGGATCAAGCAGCTGTGATTCTAGTTTCCCTCATATGTGAAAAAGTTTTCTTGCAGACTATACATGTTTCTGAAGAAAGAGGTTTAACTGAGGGATTGCCAGAAAACTAATCCATTGCAGAGGAATATGAAGGGCTGGGAAAGTAATTAGGCTGATGAGAGCCAAGGAGATGCTTTTCCTTGGCTAACATCTACAATGTCCTGGCAATGACCTGTGTGCTTCAGCTGTTTTGGTCTCAGTGATGAGCAGGTTCTGTTGAGCGTCGCCTGAATCAAGAACATGACAGATCCCATTAAAAACAGTTCAGGGACATCAAGTAGTCTGGAAGCTGCTCTTTGGAAATCCTTGTATGCTTTGTCTAGATTACTTACATTGCTGCCAAAATGACTATACTATTATCACATACCAATACAAATTAGGCACTAAGTCATAGTTATCTTTACTTCTTTTTCTAGCGTCGAGAAGTTGCAAAGACAGTTTTCTGTTTAGTAGTGATTTTTGCTCTTTGCTGGTTCCCTCTCCATTTGAGCCGAATTTTGAAGAAAATGGTGTACAATGAAAGAGACCCCGGCAGATGTGAACTGCTCAGGTACTTATTTTCTATGTCAATCGTTTATACTGGAAAAACTATAACACTGCACACTTGGAGTTTATTTGAGAAATGCCATTGTGCATGCAACTGTACATCAGAAGAGCAAACATTTTATAACTTTTCAGCTGCATCCATTTTCAGGGGATTCAGTGTTAATGGGGTACCATGATTTAAATAAATATTGTCTGTCACCATTGCAATCACTTTCCTCTGACTTCTGTGAACTTACGTGAGACAGGTTATTATAGACCTAGCATGGTACAAGACAGGATTGAGGCAGTTAGGCAAGAGATAAATAGTTTCTGTGACAGAAGAGGTTGTAACCACAAAGAGTATGGATGCTTCTACAGTAAATGAACAGTTCAATTGTTTTGTTTTCTCTTTTGTTGCTTAGTTTCCTGCTGCCATTGGATTATATCAGCATCAACCTTGCAACCATGAACTCTTGTATTAACCCAATAGCTCTGTATTTTGTGAGCAAGAAGTTTAAAAACTGTTTCCAGGTAAGATCTTCCTGACCAGATTTTATGTCCAGTGACTTAACTGTTTTAAACCCTGTAGTTACTATCTATTTTTAGCAGCTGGAAGAAGAGGCATGCAAAGGAATGAAAGACTATAAATTGTCTGGTTTACCAGCTAGCATCTCACAGAGCACACATAGCAAACTGAAAGTGGAACTATCCACTTTATTTGAAGTGCTAAACCAGTTAGTAAGTTTGACATAGTCTGCATATGTAAACATGTAAAATGAGACAGACACACTCATGGAAGTACTATTTATCTGCATGGGACATGTACACGAAAGAGATATTTGTTGATAACGTATTTCCTATTCTAGATGAAGACAAAGAACTCAAACATAGGACACACTACAGTTAAAAAATCCCATTAATGACTAAAATTTTCAGGCTTGAATACTAAAGCAGGGACTTGAGTTGACTTTGCCAATTAAACATGCTTTATGGCTTTTACCTGCACTTTTCCCGTTCCTACGCATGAAAACATGTTTTAAGGCTACAAAACTTACCTTTTGACACTGTGCCTCTGGAAGTCCCTGTTTATATAATAAAGGTTATACAGGAAGAAAGAAAAAGAAATCATATAGTGGTACAGAAAGTAAAAAAAATGGAAAAGGAAGACTGAAATACCTTTATCTGTAAAAAGAAACAAAAGATGATAGGACTGTACCTCTAAACTTTAAGTCTGCAAATAGGCAACTCAAGCTACTGAAAAATGTAATACATTATTAAAGTAGGGAATACCTCTTTGTCTGAAGCCTGGCTCAGCCTTACAAACTATTTTAAGAGAGTATTTTCACATGATACATATGAAGCAGCTTTACTTTTTACAGTCCCCTACTTCATTTAGGAACTGTGGAGTGGATAATATGCTTGAACTGGTCCTCAGGTGAAAGGGAGAGGTAGCAGTGGGTACTACCAGGTTGCTCTTCATATCATTAGTTCATTCTTCCCATTTGTCCTTCCAAATAAAATTACCATCCAACAACTCTAATTAAAGAATTATCATCTATTATTTAATCCTTCCCCTGCTTCTCATTATAGCTTACCCTTTCCCTTCTAGTATCAAGGTCATTAATTCAAGCAATCTTTCCATTTTGAATTTGAGTTTCTCCCCGTACCTCTGTTATGCTTTTACATACACACCCGCAGACAGATAATACATCTATCTGAAGACAGGCTTTACTTCTCTGCAACATTCCTTTTTCATTGAGTTCACAGAAGTCATGGATCTATTGCTGTTATTGCCATTGCTTCTCTGAGGCCCTAACTGTTTCCCCTAAAGTAGAGATTCCATCTACATAGAATTAGGCACTGATTTTAGTGAAATAAGGGGAAGACAGCTGAAGAATCCTTTTTTGCTCTTTTCAGAAGAGAAAGTTTAACACACCAGTTTGTGAACAACCTGGAAATACGATCCTGAGTGTTCTTAACTGTGAAAAGTTATGCACCTCAATATATTCACTGTCTCTTTTCCTAAACAATTTTGTCATCTTCTAAAGATGTGAGAAGAGACACAGGCTGGGGAATTTTCTCTTACATGCTAAGCAGCATGCTGATCCCTAAGTTTGATGTTCAGTGATACAGAGGAGGAAAAATCCAACTCAGCTCTTTACAGTATGTATCGAATTCTGACAGTTCTTGATCTGTTTACTTTAGTCAAACAAATTTCCCTTTTGATACTGTGGAAATTTTTCTTAAATATGAGGCAGAAGCCAGGCCTAATTTGCTGGTTTTATGAGGTTTAGTCACAAGAATTGTTTGCATCCTAGGTTAAAAATTTGCCTGAGTAGAACTGTCGTTCCCTTCAGCTACAATCACTTGTTCATTTCAGAATGAAGAATACCACTGGCAATCTGCAGAGAGTTGGCAGATTTGTGTTAACCTTTTTTTAAATTTTATTTCCAGTCATGTCTTTGCTGTTGCTGCTCCCAATCCAAGAGTCTAGTGACTTCAGTGCCCATGAATGGAACAAGCATTCAGTGGAAAAATCAAGAACTAAACAATCACAATACAGATCGAAGCAGCCATAAAGACAGCATAAACTGAAATTTAAGGACTCTGATACCACTTTGGAATCAAACAGGAAAAAGAAAGTCACTACAATGCTATTTCAACAGGAAGCCCGGTGACTGCTCCATCATCAATTCGGACACATGCACCCTTGTACCTAATCCTAGAGGTGACTGAGTAGATTGACTGTAACTGTAATGTTCTGCGAACTGAGAGCCAGTGGATGGTAATTCTGCCTTTGAAAATGATAAAGATGTGATTATGACATCAAAAAACTGACTTGAACTCACAGGTGGTTTGCTCTTCTGAACAAGGCAGGGACTGTCCAGTGCCTGTGACTGGCACAGCACAATCTTTTCACCTGAGTGTCGCCTAGAATGAATCACTCCAGAATTTTTCGGAAGATATGGAAGTGGAATCTGTCTGTGACTGCATTTTCTCTCTGCCCATTTGTCTTTTAAGTTTTATTTGTATGGTGGATATATTCCATGCACCAGTATGTTTTGCATGTTGTTGTTTTTCAATTTTATGTTAGAAAATTCTTTGGTCCACATCAGTATTTTATTTACTAATGTTACAGTGGGTCAGGACATTAGCTGGGCAGTTCACACTTGTAGCACTTCAGTACTCAAAAATAGGAAGAGATCATTTAAAGTAGCATCAACATTTGGCACTTAAGCACTGATTAATACCAAAAAAGAGGTATTAATAATACAGTAGTATACTGTGTTATTTATTCTAATGCTCTGTACAAAATGAACATAATAAACATAATGTATATCAACAAAAAGAATGAAAGATGCCCGCAGCAGGGCACCTTACAATGTGTTTTTAATTAACCTGCCATGTTAATTATTAAACTATATGGATCTATTAATCCATTTAGACTATAGCTGCATTAAATCTAGCTCAAAATGAGGGTCAGTGGAACACAGTGAAACACTATTAAATCTGCCCAAAGAGCTCTGAGAATATGGTTATTATCATAGCAACTATGCACAACACTACTTGCACATTGCAAACAGGAGGTTTTAGTCATAGTGAATGCACAAGTCCGTTAACAGTCAGATGTCACAAGGATATTTTGTGCCTTATGCTTATGGAGCTTTTTGTCTTACTTTCACAACATTCAAAGATTTTAATGAGGTTTGATAGTTTATTAGAAGTGTTAGCCATACAAACGCTATGAATAATACACAGAAAATATTGCTTGCATATATATAAACTGGTGATTTACTTATTATTTCCATCCATTATGGTTACATGGCAAGATACTTCTTTTTTGGCTATAAAAATTTTTAATAGGTAGCCTTTCATTAAATAGTAGAATTAAATAGCATGGTGTTACATGTAATATGCCTCATGCACAAATCTGCTAGGCAATTTATGTGCCAGGCTGAGAAGTAGTAATTAAAACTCCACAAATTTTTAAACATCTCTTACATTTCAAGTGAAAGATACAATCCTGTATGTTTTTACTTACAAAGTAAAAATGCTAGTGCCTACAGTGACTTCTGCTGCACAAGTTTCCCAAATGTTTACATTCACACAAAACTTCTAAAGTATATTTTTAAAAAATACTTTAAATTGGTTTATGTATTTTTGTGTGCTTTTGTCTCTGACATATATGCCTGTATAAATACATGCAAATTTATGTTCATATGTTATAAACCTGAATACAGTCTTGTGACAGTGCTCCATAGTAGTGCCTAGGAGCACGGTATTGAATGAGACTTGGCTGAATTTTATTCAAGAGATTTCATCCTGTGATATTATCACGTGATAATGCTTTCCTTTAAGAAAGTTGAATTACTGAGTCTCTTTACATCCTGACACCTTCACTGCTCCTCTGACAGAATATGTTGAGCAAATGATAAAGGCAAACAGAAGACAGACATGAGGAATGCATTTAACTTACAAGTTGCCACTTCTTTATTTCAAGGCAGGAAAAAGGTTTGTGTGCATTTCCCTCTTCTGTTATTTATCTGATCATAGAATCATAGGATAGTTTGGGTTGGAAGGGACCTTAAAGATCATCCAGTTTCAACACCCCTGCCATGGGTAGGGACGCCTCCCACTAGATCAGGCTGCTCAAAGCCCCATCAAAAAAAAAAATCAGTCTATACCAGCAAACCAATAATCTGATTTTTCAGAGAAAATCTTTTCTCATCTACAGCAAGCAGCAGAAACAATTTAGGATAGAAACTTTAGGACTCTTAACTTGCACCAAACCCCAGGATCTACCTGTAAATTTTCACACCCTGAAACAGATAATTTTTAGGCTTCATCAGCTCTCACACCAATCATAAATCATGAAAAACTTCCTTTTCCTTACAGCTTTCCTTCCAGCATTAACACTTTAAAAATCTAATGCTCTCCAACCAGTAGCTGTGTGGCATATTATTGTGCACGTGCACACACAAAACATCCTGTAAGCCAGTTCAGCCTAGATGGAAAAAACATGTTCCTGCTCCCCAAAGAGCAGAATGACCTTAGCAGCAGCATTATAAAATACAAAGCTTTTTAACTAAATTAAAAAGAGAGTACAGTATCTAACAGATGTGATAGGTGTTTTTTAGAATGCTTTAGAGACGTGTTTGGAAGCTTACTTAGAGATCAAAGCTGCCAAAACTAATTGGTGATCCTCATTCCATCTTCAGTCAGTGGAGGGATGGACAGATCCTAAATAACAGTCAGAGTAAGGTCTCAGGAGGTCTCAGACTCTTATTTTGTCATGCATGCTCTCCTCTGTTTTCACTGGCAGCTGCATTCACAAAGCAATAATAAGGGCAAAGGCTATTTCAGTGTAGCAGTTAAGGTGAGGGGGGAATTGTTTCTGTAAAACTAAGACATACTTTATAAATTCTTTCCTGCTCTTCCCAGTGATAACGGCAAATTTTCCTCTTATTATTGTATCTACCCTCAATTCTGAAAAAGTTACCTTTCCAAAAGAAACAAAGAAAGTCTTCCACAATTCTGAAAACCAACCTTTTTAATTTTAACCTTTCCTTTTCCTGCCAAGTTCTGCAAAAAGATGCTGCAGCATTTCTATTTCTGCATCAAAACCAGTGGAGCCTTTGTTGCGATTTTCCTCCATTGTTGCACAGAACCTGCATTCTCTTTTACACCAGAACAACTTTCTGCAAGTATCCTTCCACCCTCATCTTACTTTATAGGTATTTTTATGCCAGCTCTTTGCATTCATCTCTACTGAACCAAACCAAGATTTTCTCTGCAGCTGACAGGATCTCTCTCCAAAAGTTTCAGATTAATTTCTTACACTTCATAGAACACGGGTTCATCATAATAAAAATCCATTTAACTATCACTATCATGTTTTCTGTAGACTTCACAATTCCCAACTTTTTTTCACTCCAGTCAGTGTAAACTTTCATTTACTGTTTCCTCACATCTCAACTTCAAACACTTTGTAGTTTTCTTTAATTTTAGAATCCAGTTATTCTCCTTTCTTTAAATATGCTTTTTTTTTTCCAAACTACCTCATTAAACATCTCCTCTTTGGTATATTTTACACTTACTTGCTTAAAGCATACAGCATACATAGGTTTTCATTTCTATTTATGATTGTATTCATTTATTAACATATGAAACTGTGCATCAGACCTGACCTAGGCCTGTCCTGTACTTTGGAAAAGGTGCCTATGTTCATTATGAATCTCCAGTGATGGATTAGTCTGATTTTCTGAAAGGAGGCTTATGCAATGCTCATTTCTGAATATGTTTATTTTTACTTTTTATACAGTTTCAGATGTTTACCTGTCTGTCACTACATCTTTTGAAAACAACTATGAACACTCTACCCAGTTTCAATTAATTTTACAGAATAGATACAGAGAATTTCACAAAAACTGCAGGGTGGGCAGAAGAACAAGATCCTACTCAAGTTCTATGCAGAAAATTGCTGAAATGGAGTTTATATGTACTCAACAAATTCACACGATAGGGAGATGTTAGGACCATTACAGATGCAGAAAGAGCTTTGATCAGAGCTTGCAACTTGTAAGACATCTGAGAATCAAACCACAACACACAAATTCTTGGAAAACAGTATTTGTAATTTCCATTGCTTGTGGAATTACTTGCTTTTTTTACTGTTTTTTTTCCTTGTCATTTACATATTTACCACAATCTTATTACTATATCATTTGATTCTAGGAAACCTCATGGGTTTCAGTTTGTGAGAAGATATGCTACAAACTCAAATTCTGTTGCATTTGTATGAACAGATTTGTGCTCAAATGTCCCTGAGGCAAAGCATGCATTTTCATTAGAAGAAATACACTTGAACTGCATGCTAACACTGCCTTGGCAAACTTCTTCCAATCAGTTGTGCAAAGTCTGTCGCAGTGAAGGATTCCTAATTCACACTACTAACCCTTTCACAGATAGAATAAAGGCAATTATCTCCAAAATCAGAGTAAAGGAAGACACATATAGAGTTTACAGAACAGAAACAACTCTCAAGTGGCATAGGAAAAAAAAAAAAACCAACCAAAACCAGGCATGTTTAAAATGCAGCTCTGAAAGAAACACAGCTTATCATTAGTCCAAGTGTGGGAAAGGAAGATAAGAACTAAATAAAAAAGATTTTTAAAAAAAAGTAGCTCATCTCCAGTTTTTCTAAAGAAAGATTAAATTACTCAACCTCTAGTATCTCATCTAGAATCAGTTTTTTCCCTGCTTCTGAAATAAACTGTTGCTTGAGTCACTGTTCTGCGGTCCCAGTTACAGTGCTTGTTATTATAATAAAGCTCAACATAACAACATAATAACAGTTACAACTGATAAGATAAAAAAAATTTATTCCATTCTTCAGCAGTATTCTCCCCACATGTCTCAGAGTAATTGAGTATTTGCAAAGTGATCTGAAATCAATTATTTGGAAATACTCGGTGCATCTCAGAAAAAGCCCTTTAATTGCATGTTGTCCTAGTCCTTGGGAATAAAAAGACTGAGTGTACAAGTTACTGAATCAAGCATCCAAAATGATTAATGAGAAGCATTCCTAAGCCATCCAAGAGAAGACACATTCTGCTATGTATTTGAAACATGGAAGAAAATTAGAAACCCATGATTACTAGACACTACTGTGCCATTCTTTAGCCACACGTCATATTTATTGAAATCTCTATGTCTAAAGTTTTTGTCTCTTTCCCACTTTGAAACTTCCGTAGAATGGCATCCTTGGTATTGCCTCTGAATAAAGCATACATTTGAAGTAGCTTTCTTTTAAATATCTACACAGTATTAATAAAATATCCACCTCCAGATACACATTACATTCCAATACAGAGTACAATTAAACCACACTACCAGAAAAGTCAGAGTTTTTCAGGGTCAAGTTTTCAACAGAAAATTTACATAGTACTCTTGGGACAGATGAATACCACACTTCAGTACCACTCATGGAAAATATATTGACTTCTTACAGAAAAAAAAGAAGCTATAGTCCTTTGGTTAATTCAACCAGAATTAAAATAATAATTAAATTAATAATTAAAATAATAATTAGGAGCAGATGTTAATATGAAAAATGAGTGTCCACAATTACATGGTCTGGAATAAAATACTGTAATGGCTATAAAATGTTATACTCCAGTATATAAAATATACTAAATACTGGGAATTAGGAAAATGTAATGACCTAATGCACAATCCTTTGATTTCTATGCAATCCTCCTCTAAAGTACTAGTTCCAGGAGACATCTCAATGTAAAAGGCAATTGTGAAGAAAGGGAGTTGCCTTACTGAGTGTTGACCAACATTAGGGAGGTGATACTGCCCCTCTATCCTTCTCTTGTGAGACCTCATCTGCAATACTGTGTCCAGTTCTAGAATACTCCAAATAAGAAGGATACAGTATGGTTGGAACAGGTTCAGAGGAGGGCTACAAGGATAATCAGAAGGCTGGAGCACCTCCCATAGGAGGACAGGCTGAGAGAGTTGGCCTTGTTCAGTCTAGAGAAGAGAAGGCTCCAAGGAAATCTTATAGCAACCTTCCAGTACCTGAAAGGGCTACAAGAAAGATGGGGAGGGAATGTTTACAAATGCTTGTAGTGATAGGACTAGGGAAATGGGTATAAACTGGAGAGGGGACGATTTAGGCCAGACTTAAGGAGGAACTTCTTCATCATGAGAGTGGTGAGGCACTGGCACAGGTTGCCCAGAAAAGGTGTGGCTGCCCCATCCCTGGAGGTGTTCAAAGCCAGATTGGATGGAGCCTTGAGCAGCCTGGTCTGGTGGGAGGTGTCCCTGCCCATGACAGGGGGGTTGGAACTAGAAGACCTTTAAGGTCAAACTATTCTTTGATTCCATGATTGCCTTCTTGCACCAGAAAAAAAAGCCTTTGGAAAAGTATGAAAATGACATAAAAACTCAGTCAAGCTTTATGTACCCCAAGATTATAATTCAGCCCCTCCCTACAAAAAAACCCCAAAAACAAACATTGAGGTCCTGGAGCATGTCCAGAGAAGAGCAATGAAGCAGGTGAAGGGGCTGGAGCACAGGTCTTACAAGAAGCATCTGAGGGAAGTGGGAGTTGTTTAACCTAGAGAAGGTTAAAGGCTGAGGAGAGATCGTATCACTGCCTACAACTGCCTGAATGGAGATGCAGCAAGGTGGGTGTTGGTCTCTTCTCCCAAGTGACAGGTGATAGGACAAGAAGGAATGGCCTCAGTCTGTGCCAGGGGAGGTTCAGATTGGACATTAGGAAAAAAATCTTCACCGAAAGGGTTACTGGGCACTAGTAGGGGCGCCCCAGAGAGGTGGTTGAGTCACCATCCCTGGAGGTGTATAAAAGACACAGAGATGAAGATCTTAGGGATACGGTTTAGCAGTAGACAGGTACGGTTGGGCTTGATGATTTCAAAGGTATTTTCCAACCTAGTGATTTCATGGTTGTATGAAAACTCCTAGGGTTCTCCTGATCTATAGACCTTTGGGATCTGCCTCATTTGAGAAAAGTTAATCTTATGCACCTAATTACATATTTGGTTGTTCCGAAGGTGTATTTTCTAGACTTTGGGAAAACACAGTTTGCACTAACTAAACACTGCATGAGAACTGTCATGCACAGACATTCTCACTTTGCAGTTTTTGCCATGCATATAAAATTTCATAAACATTCTGTATGCAAATAAAATAACCAAGTGAAACAATATGGAATATGTGTTATATGAAAAAGAATTAGATGTCACAAGAAAAGGAGCTCTCAATAACTAAGCCGACCTGACACACTTCTTCTCAAGCTCCACTTGGTAACAGTAGATTACTTTTTTGTTACTCTGCTAGCAAATTTCAGTTTGAAGTGAAAATAAGAATGCTATGCAATGCTTAATTTATTGGATGACTGGTTAACTTTTTCCCTGTTGAGTCTCAAAATTGAATACAGATAATTACTGTTCTTGTCTTAGTTCAAGTAAGATTATTTCACCACTACTTTGTAACCCAAATTGCCATTCTATGCCTAGAACTAGTTAACAGTTCCAGACATGTTAGCAACAATTTGTTGCAGTAGTGCCAAGATGCAAAATCTAAACAACTGATGAACCCAAATAAACAAACAATGCAATTGAAAAAGAATTTTGAATTCAGGAAACTGAATATGTATTACAAATGCTCCTTCAACTGTGTGTGTTATAAATACTCTAACAATTTTTTACAAAGCTACATTCTGCAAGCCTGGGGCGACACAGGCCACATAACACTTTTATAAAACATTAAAAGTGAAAATTTATAATAATTAGTTCTAAAAGATAGATGAATAGTGATCAGCAAGAGATCTTGAGTGTTAACTAGTTTTCATTATCCAGACTCTGCAGAATCCTGAGAACTCTGCAAATTCTGAAGATAACAGAAAATTTCTCTAACTAGTGTAATATAAAGATCAGAGAAATTGGAAGCTGTGTTGAATTCCTGCTTCTCTCTTATCTCCTGATATCTCTCTTATTATCTTGTCCTTCTCTCCAAAGTCCTTCCTATCCTTGTTCCAATGTGAACATACCTTGAATTGTTGGGTAGCTCACGAAAATAAAGTAATCAAAATGTAACAGTTGTTGAGCAGGTGATTACAGAAAACAGAATATGATTATAGGAAGCAGAATAAAATACAAAGGAGGGGAAAAGTAAGTAAATATTAGTTTTAAGATGAGTTTTTCCATCTTTTGGAAAGGCTTTCTATCAGTTTTCCACTATTTTCTCTCGAGGCCTCTTCAGAATAATAATCAATAAAAAGATGAATACTACTGTCTCATATCAAGGAAACAAAAGGTTTATGCAAACCTTATACTAAGCTAGGAGTAATAATATTTTTAACTTTTAGATATACATTGTATGGAAAAGAGTCTAATTTGCAATGGATTAATATTTTTCATTGGAAGTAGTTCCAGAGCTGTCAAACTATAGATATAAACAGATGCAGTGAAATAAACTTTAATCTAGATTTGGTGTTTGCAGTATCACTACACAGACAAAAAACCTCAGCCTAGACAGCATAAACTTAACTCAGCAGCAGAGCAAATGATGTAATGTGTGCAGTTAATTGCTACAGGCACCCAAAATAATTCACTTAGAACTAGGTCAAGCATGGCTTTGGCAGTCATGATTTTTGTTACAAATTTTAGGAAAAAAAGGTCCAGAACCCAAAATCCTTTCTGGACTCTTATAGAATTTATCCTTAAAGAGGAATCTAACATAAACTAGTTTCTTGACCCAAATCTGCATGTTAACAAGAAAAAAAATAACAAACCCCAAACATTTGTTTCTGTCTGTGGAGTTGCAGCAATGCTGTATTCGAAATTTCACCTATATAAACACTGCCTGGAAAAAGCCTGTTCAGGTCAAACTTGAAGTGTATTAACACAGAAATGTGTGGAATTTAACAGTGGGAGTTTACAGCTCTTACTGTGCTGTTCAGGATCCCAGCATAGCTAGAGGATTTATGTTTTAGGACAATCAGCTCTCCACCTTCTCAAGTATTACTTTTAAAAGTCAAGGATTTAGAAGATGAAGGATTTACTACATCAAGGATGTAAACCAATTAATTTTATAATGACACCAGAGAATGGATTCAATCCTGAAAGGAGATAAACATAGAAGATAAGCAGTATCACTTTGTGGAAAAGGGAAGTAATTCATCTAAGGAAGACAATCAGAAGCTGCTCTCTAATGTGAAGATGGAATCAAGGAAACAGACCTCCAAGTGACTGTGATCACCAAGTAAGTGATGTGTTTGCAATTGAAATATGCCATCAAAAAAGAAAAATGCAATTTGGGATGAATAGAGACATTAAGTGTCACAAGACATTACGCTTTAATGCATGACTGCAGTGATTATATGTGGAATAATTGCATTCAGAATATACAGTCATGATTCAAGACTTTCAGTTATGGTAGCATAAAGTTTAGGTAAAGTTTAGGTTTTGTCCTTCAAAAATAAAAATATATTTTTTAAAAATGGTACTAGAAGAAAACTAATGCTCTAAAAATAGATTAGTTCAGAATGCTTTATCTGATATTAACACGTTCCTGTCCAGGACAGGAATCAACTCTATTTTGTACATGTATGAGCAGTCTGTCCTTGTATTAATGACTGTAAGAATCTAAAAATGTTAATCAGCTATTCAGACCCTCTTATCACCCATAATGATCAACAGCAGACAACTAGAGAAGGGTGTAAGGACAGTATAAGCTTAAAGTAACACTTCACTGGTAGACTGCTCAAGCCTTCACTAAGGAAAGAATCAGTAAATTTGGGGTAAATGACAAGTATTTCTCCATGAACTTATCTTTTCTTTTTAGCCTAATCCCTCATTGTTCATGGCATCTTGAGGCAATGAATCCAGTGATTTACCTTACATCGTGTGAGGCTATGATATGTATTTGCCATTTCATAAGTTCATTCAAAATCCCCTAGTTCTACTACTACTTTTTGTTTATCCTGCTACTCATGATTTTATAGACTTAGATGTCTTTTCCAAGCTGACTAGTCTGTTTACTCATATGTTATATATGAAAGCTGCTCTCTACCATTGATCACCTTTTGCCATTTTCTGTATTCTGAGTTCTACTACACTATTTTCAAGATGAAAGGGACAAAACCTAATGACACTATGATTCTATGATTCTTA
This sequence comes from Piaya cayana, assembly GCA_013389865.1. Lineage (NCBI taxonomy): Eukaryota > Metazoa > Chordata > Aves > Cuculiformes > Coccyzidae > Piaya > Piaya cayana. Next base: position 94,971 of record WAAB01019472.1, on the reverse strand, counting down.
CATTCAGTTACTATAAGACGGTTTTCCATTTCTTGAAAATTACATACTAACTGGGTAAAAATTTTTCATGCTGTTCATTTTCCTTATGCCAGAGATGGTTTTCTTAATAGAAAGTATCAACAATCACTCATTACTTTCAAAAAAACAAGTCTGCAAGTCCTACCAGGCTTTCACCTGAAATGTTCTTGCTCAGATAGTTCGGAACAGGCACTTACTGGGATGTAACCTTCATTGTCCTGTGGAAGTCCAAAGCAGCTCAAAGCACAAATACCTGGAAAATCATCAATATAAGACATTAGTGATGTCTTTAGTTTCAGGGGCCCAGAGATTTTTTTTAATTTAAAAACTACATTTTGCAGCCTTAATTTTTCACTGTTTATTCTTGGGGTTTTTTTCACTGTACTTTTAAAATTGCTGTACTTGGGGTTTTTAATCATGGATACTCAGGGTAGCAGGCATCTCACAGTGTAAAGGTTTGTTCTTTTATGTTTTCTATGGACAGTTATACTTCAGAGGATTTGTTCACAACTAGCAAGACTAAAAATCTGTCTGTTTGGTAGTTTGCAAAGTGAACAACTACATTATTCAAAAAGTAGAATCAATGGTCCAGTTCTATTTGTCATGCCATGCTATTTCAATTGTATGTATGTACTTTTGAACATATATGTACAGTGTTCACAACTGCTTCTATACACTCCACAATCACATATCAATTCACAGAAACCTATTTGGGGCTTTGCATCTTTCTCTCAAATAACAAAGATATCTCTCTTGTTTAATTCAATATATGAAGTATACTTAGATGTGTTAAGGGTGTATGGCTTCTGGATACTTCAGAACCATTAAAGTGTATATTTTTTCTTTAACTGTCATAGACTCATAGAATCATTTAGGTTGGAAAAGTCCTTTAAGATCATCAAGTCCAACCCTTAAACTAATACTACCAAGTCCATCACTAAAGCATGTAACTAACCACCACATCTACAAGTTTTTAAATACCTCCAGAGATGGTGATTCCCTGGGCAGCCTGTGCCATGATTGACAATCCTTTCATGAAGAGTTTTTTCCTAATATCCAATCTAAATGTCCCTCTCTCCTCTTTTCCTATCACTAGGATCACTGTATCTGTAGCTGAATAAATTCTCCTTTCTGCTTCCCAGAAGAATGCAGCTTGAGGATGACAAAGCACGGAATGTTTTGCCCACATAATGTATTGTTGTAGAATCACAGAAATAAATAAAAACTGGTTTTTGCTAGGAAAGTATGTAATTTTGAAGATAATCATGCACTCTTTAATCTAGCAAAACTCACATTCTTGGAAGACAGCGGAAGCTTTGCCCGAGTGAGCAGGGTAAGGACCAGATATTTAAAGAGTGAGTCGATTTCTTCTCTCAGATATTGTTTGAGCACCTTTCAAAACTGAATTAACCAGTTGACTCAAAATTCTGTTCTGAATTACGTGGAAGCAATCCCAGCCAAATCCATGAGTATGCTCACATATACCTGGAGAGCTGGCTCAGATGATAGGACCTAGCCTGATGCCCGATGTTTGAAGGTGCTAAGTTTATTGATGTATAAACACTCTACAAACTAACCGAAAAAAACAAATTCAGTTTTCCTAACCCCCAACTGCAATACCAGTTGTAGCACACTCTAAGATGACTAATGTGGATCTTTTTGCTGTAATTCTCTTTTTGCCATCTCCTACAGGCTTTCCTTCAAAACACATCTCAAGAAATTTCCTGTTACTTTAGCTTTGAACTGTATCAAGCATACACAGAACAAACAATACTACCTGCAACATGAAATAAGATTACAGCAAATTCCAGGCAGCAGAGGTGTTACAGGCAAGTGTAAGGGTTATAAAAAGCAATTATACAGAAAAAGCTTCACTTTCAATGGCAGCTGATATTCCTGTTTCTGATGAAAGTTAGAGAATGCTAGAGTTTGACAAGGTCTAGCACCACATAACAGTCCAAAGAAATGCTGCAGACTTGCTTGGACCCACTTCTTCCAGCCATGGTAATGAAGAGCTGACTTTGGCCCATGACTGCTCCAGCACATCTCTTATTCTGGGCAATGTTTATCTAAATACTTTCTAGACACAAAACATTTTGATGTGGTTCTAACAAAATGCAAGTCTCATTCAACATTTGGCAAAATCAAAGTATACTTGCATTAGAATAAGCACATCTAATTTACAAAATAATATTTAGAACCATATTGCTGGTAAAAGAAAACAATTTCTTAAACCAGAGAATGACAAAGTGCAAAACTAGAGTAAGAGACAGAGCTGAACTTCTTGTATTTGTAAGAGAACCAAGGAAAAGTACTGCTGGGTTCATTCAGAGGCTAGCTTCTATATTGTAGGTATTTTGGAACCCTGTAGTGAAATCTCTCTTTGGGAATTGCAATACTCTTCTGTCCAGCACTCAAAGTTTATTAAAGTTTTGTGGGAAAAAAGCTGTTTGGCAGCATCCCAGTCCATAAGGGTCTGAGAATGATGTGCCAGAAAGACTCGGGAGGCCTAAAAAGCCACTTAAAAATATGGAAAAGCTTTTTTTTTTTCCTTTTTTTTTCTTTCCAGAGGCCCAGTTTAGGGGGTTTCAGTCTGTTTCATGGATTTTTCTACACTGCAGCACAAAGCAAAGAATTCGTTACAGGCACCCAGAAAGCTTCTGATACTACCATGTTTAAAAAACTGTGCTGCTTTTGAAGGAAAGATTTTGATTATATGCATTTCCATGGTTACTGAAAATCCATCTCATCCCCCCCTCCACTAGCTATCTTTTTGTAGACAGGTAGAAACTTATACAGTGTGACGATCATCTTCCAGTCACACAACTGTTTATATTTTGGCAGAGATCAAAGTCTAATTTAATTCTCAGAACTATTCATGTTTCTTTGTCCCAACATTTCTCAAAAAGTGAAAACGTCATCTCTACGATTTTGTTCCACAATGACTGCCCAGCCACATGCACAAGCTGTTACAAATGTTTTAGCTAAACTATCCATGCAAGGATAAAAGCAAAATCATGCATGCATTCTGGAAAGAAAAGCCTATTTACTCTCCCTCCTTTTTTTAGCAGCTTTTTCAGCCACTTAACAGGACAAATCTCAAAGCATGTGAATTTAAATGACTAGTGAAATCCTTTCATTAATTTGTTTTGAAGTACTGAGGCAGGTACTGACTTGGCAGAAATAGCAGCTTTGACAAGCAACAGCAGAAATGCATAGGTACCATAGGGGAAACTTCTTAAAAAAATTATTCTTCCATTAATACTAGGAGCTCAATTCGGATTTCATTCATATCCCAAGGATTCTTCCCTTTGAACTCTGAAGTAGAAGATCAGGCTCAGATGACATTTCTTATTGAATCTCATTTTAATCATATTTTCAGAACTAGCTACAGGCATGGAGAGGAATAAAAGAATGAAAGCAAGAGAGAGATTCTATTCCTCCTATTGTATCTAACAGATCTGTATTGCTGGATCTACAACATATGGAGAAAAAGACAAAGCTTTGCACTCCTGACACCATCTGATTTTCATATTCCTGCCCTGCGTAATTGAATCCAGAGTTTTGAGTCATTATACAGTGCATGAAAGAAAGTTTGTGCATTAAGTACGCCCACAAAATTCACCAAGTTGTATAGGGAGCAGAATAATACAAGCAGGCACTCCCTCTATCCTAGGTTAGTCCCAACTCCTACAATTATTATTGTACTCTTCCAGGACTGAAAATTTCTCTATTTTCTGTAAATAAACTGTTTGACGAGAGTTCCTCTTTCTCACCAAGAAGTGCAAGATGGTGAAAAGGGAATGTCTTCTTTGGAAAGTGAGGCTGAAGATGGGAGAATCCTTCTTACATTCTAAAAAGCCTGCTGCCTGCTGACTAAAGCCTGGACCACAGGAGGGGCTGAGTCCTTTCAGACAGACAAGGGAATTGAATCTGGATCTCATCCATGTTTCTGTCTGTTTTAAACCCTGAACTACAGTCTGAAGGGAAACAGATTTTTCCACTGTGGGGCCAGCTGTTGCTACAGGGTCCTCGCCTACTACGCATTTTCAGAGCTCACCTACTGGATTGAATTCTCCAGGGAGAAATGCAGATGTCTGCTTCATTTCTGGACACCTACTGAGTATTAGCCTGAGTAATTACTAGGCTGCTCTGTCCTAATAAGGCTTAAGTACCTTTGAGAGAACAGATGAACACTACTGGAGTACTTTATGCACCTCAGAAACAAAAATGCCTGAGCTTCTAATCAAACTTAGGTAGCTCCAGGGTTATGACAGATGTGCAAACATTTTTAGGACTGCAATTTTGATACAGGGCATCTAAATTGTGCCTGACTGGAGCTTTAGGTATTTATGTCTTTTTAGGCTTCATCCCAGATTAGAATCAACTGCTCAGAAATAATCATAATATCTGCATAATGCTGCTTTTCAGAATGATTTATAAATATTAAGTAATTAATCTTCATATTGCCCCTGGACAAATATTTCCATTTTATATCTATAAAATTTTGTGATAAATTGCCATAGGCTATGACTGAGTCAGTGTAGGTATTAGAATGGAGGAATTCCTGGCTCTCAAGCTAGAACTCAGTTCATGCCTCTCAGAAGAAACAAAAGAGCAAATCTTACTCTTCAGAAAAAAGAGTTGTCATGTTGGCATGTTTTAATTGGCCAAGGACTTTTCCTTTTCAAGCGGTTTATGTTGGAGGGGGGAATTCAAAGAATATACAAAACTTTGCAGTGCTATCTTACAATTCTCGTAGACTACCAGCAACACTGATAGGTAAATAACTAAGAAAACACGATCAAAACTTGTCTTTAGTAAACCTCAGTTTTTGAGGAAATACTAATGGAAATACTATATTTTATATTATGCAAGCTTGATGTATCAGTTAGACAATCACTCAAAGCAAAGAAAATGCTTATTAGATCACTTAATAACTACCAGTAACAGCACTGTAACTGCATAAACATTGAAGTATTTTACCTATCTTTAACATTTTCAGTTCCAGCTATATTTTTTAAGATGGGAAATCCAGAAGAACAAACAAACAAGCAGGATGCTTTCTCCCTTTCTTGCTGAAGGAATTCTGTAATTCTGGATGCCTGCAAGAATTGCTTCTGTCTTGAAAGGGTTGTCAGCTATCAACCCCTTCGCACCATATTCTTGGGTTTGAACAGTTAAAACAGCTCCTTCCAGAAGTTCTCTTGCAGCAACCTGCTTTCTATATGCACAATTTAGGGTGGATTAGCCACTATAAAGCAGCAAGAGCTGGAAATTCCTAACATGTGAAATAGTTGCTAAGCTAAAGCATGAAAACTGACAAAATATGTCAATATTACTGAAATGACAGACTGCAAACTTTAGCCACCATGCTTCAAGCACTTCAATCACAACAGTTTTCAAAACTCTACGTCTTTATAAACATACATTGCTTTACACCAGTAATTCCATAGAACAGTTTGAATCCACAAATCTTATTTGACCACTCTTTGATACACATCTACATTTACAACAAGGAACAAAAGACCAAGATCACAAGTATTTTGTTCAAGAACACATTTGAATTTTTGTGTAAGCAATGGTGCATGTATTACACATATGATATGCATGTGAGGTCTTGCCACAGAGACCACACTTTGCAGTAATACATATAATCTCCAATAACAGAAGTTTTAATGTTAGATACTCAATAAAACAAATACAGTCATGGCTATGACCCTCCTTCAGTAAACTCTCAATTCAAGTATGCCTGCTAAGAAAATCTGCATGATAGGAAAAGTTTCCTGTCATTCAAATACCTAATTCCTTTCCTTACAAACCCCTCTATTTTGTACTTCTTTTCGGAAATCTCCAAATTGGAATACGAGGTGTTTATTTTTACATCACACTTAAGAATTTTGAAACTTCAGTCTCTTAAGTAGCAGGGCTTCACTTTTAGGCCGACAGCGCATCCTAGTGGTTACTCAACACTATTCTGTGGTATATGGTTTACACAATACCTCAGTCATAGCTCCATAAATACTCTTACTGTGTCCTTCAGTGCACACACTTTTCTTCTCTTCCTTTATGCAACAACCAAAAATGAAGTTGGGATTTTGGAAGGAATTGTCAATTAATAAAACTAAGACAATTCAGGAACATGGAAGATTTTAAAATTGGTTCTGTACATGTTTTAAGCAAAACCACGCTTCTGAATACACATCATATTAGCTATTTTTAGGCAGAACAAACAAAGAACAGTAATGCAGTTTTCATTTTGAATAGGCACAGGCAGAGTCTACCCTGAGAGGTGGATGAGTCCCCATCCCTGGAAGTGTTTAAAAGACAAGTAGAAGAAGTGCTCGGGGATATGGTTTAGTAGGGGACAGATACAGTTGAATTTGATCTCAAAGGTCTTTTCCAACCTAGCAATTCTATGATCCTATGAAAACATCTCTGGTTTTACTTCAGTCTCATCTGGCAGCTTTACCTGGGAAACACAAGTAAAGGGCTATACGTGTTACCAAGTACTTAGTTAGTCACTAAAACTATAAACTTAGTCATCAAAAATGCATCTCTTATGGCATTTTAACATTTGGTATTTTTTACCAGTCTAGTATGCAGCATAACCATATGGCTGCTGAAGCAGGTAGCAATAAAATGCTGCTTAATTGTGTTAAAAAAAGATTTTTAACAGCCCCATTTAGAGAATTTTTTAATTACTTCTTATATGAAGGGCTATGAAATATGGAATGCCTATATGAGAAATTTTGATATTTTCCCCAGGCAAGTTCACAATTCTGCATAGCTGCAAAACTTTACAGAATATTTCTTGCTCTCTGATATTGCCATATTTATATCCTCTCAGTAGGAAATATCAGAAAACCTTTTTTTCTCTTCAAGGAATGCATCTGTAAGTGGAATATTCTATCTCTGGCAGGATGTAGAGGCTGAAGTGCTGGTAAAAGGGCTGAAAAGAATGTCCTAAGAGGAGTGGCTAAGGAGTATGGGCTTGTCTAGTTTGGAAAAAAAGTGGCTGAAGGCTGTCACAGCTTCCTGAGGTGGGGAAAGTGGAGAGGGAGGTGCTCAGCTCTTCCCCTGGTATCCACTGACAGGATGCCTGAGAATGGTTTAAAGCTGTGCCAGAGGAGGTTTAGACTGAATCTTAGGAAACATTTCTTTACCAAGAGGGTGGTCAAACACTGGAACAGACTTCCTAGAGAGATGGTCAATGCTCCAAGCCTGTAACTGTTTAAGAGCCATTTAGACAATGTATTTAATAACGTGCCTTAACTTTTGTTCATCCCTGAATTGGTCAGGCAGTGGGACTAGATGATCGATCCACCTGAAATAGTCTATTCTACTCTACTCTACCATTTGCAGCTGAACACCTGCTTCTTGCTGTGGCAGCATGAGTCAGAAGGCAGCATACTTTTGCAGCAGAAGCCAATACCAGGGAGGGAGGAAAGTAGTGATCATGGAATTGACCCTCCCATGTTGTTCTTCCCTCTTATTTGAGTTTGCATATTTCCTTCCCCCTCTTAAATCAGTTTCAGTTATTGTAGGGTAATTTTATTGTCTATTTTTTGCTATGCTCTTCATGGTTAAAATGTTTAAAATCATATTTTATGGGAGAAACACATTTTCTGCTACTAATATATAGGTTTTCCAAAGGCTCAAAAACCAGAACTCAGTTTAAAAGATTCCCAGTTTTCAGGTTACATTTATTGTCTTCTGCTGCCTGACTCATGTTCAGTGTGTTATTGTCCATGATAATGTCTTACTTTGGCTTAGATGAAAACTTGCCCAGAAATATTCCCTGTGCCCCTCTAAGGGCATCTGAAGTCCATCCTTCCCTCTAATGCTGAGGAACATGCAGGTCGTCCCACATGTTCTCTCCTAAGACAGGAGTGAAAGAAGACAGAGGTTCCAGCAGCTGAAACTCTGCTAACAATCCCAGAAGGGTATGTATACTGTGTTTTAAAGCTGCAGCTGCAAGGTAAGAAATGACAGAGAGGTCTTTATATCACGCTTCACAAGAACTTTCTGAATGAGCATTGGCAGTGGCTATTACAGCAAGTATAACCTCAGCAAAGTACTGCCTGCTTCTCTACCAGGCCAGATCACCTGGTGGAATAACTTGCACACCGGAGTTTGAGAATCCTTGTGGTAAACAAAGCAAAGTAACAAAGTGAGTTCTCAATAAAAATCTACTACTCAACAGAAAGGCACATAACAGGAAATGGAGACAAGATGATTTGCAGGTAATGCTGTTTTCTAGAGATTAATAGATTTTTACACTTACTGAAAAAAAGCTGTGATTGGAAGGGCCCTCTGGTCATGGCCTACATAACAGTTTTCTCTTTCTTCACAGGTAATAGCATATGGGAATGATTAGTTTATATGATCTTTGTCAGAGTTGAAAGATTTTGCTGTAGAGAAGGTGTTGAGCAGCATCTTTTCCACCATTATTATGCCACCATATTATTCTGGCATAGATTTTATTCCTTTGAATGCGGCAATCAGAATGGCTGAGGCTAAAAAGGACCTTTGGAGGTCCTGTTGTCCAATCCTCCCTCTCAAGCAGGGACACCTACAGCTGGACATTCAAGACCATGTCCAGTTAGGTCTTGAGTATCTCCAAGGATGGAGACTTCACAGTCTCTCTGGGCAACCCGTACAACTGCTCAGCCACTCTCAAATTAAATAAGTGCTTCCTTAACAAATTATACCAAACAGTCCTCTTTGTAACAGAAAACATCCTAAAAACTTGTGAATTTTAATTTGTCCTTCATCTGGAGCATGGACTTAGCAAAGAGATATACTTGCTGAGTGAAACTGCATCTAAATGTTATTTGTTCTTTACTGCAAGTCGTATCTGATAACATTTTGGAAATGTTTCTGTATTACAGAATTCCACAGGGAAATCCTTCCTTTGAGAACAAAGTGGCAAGAAGCCTTCATAATAATCTTGCTGTATTTTCCAAACATTTGACACACATTCCTTCCATTCTTTTGCAGGAATGATAGATATACCCTTCCGAGTTGTGTATGAGGATTATTCATACTTGATTATTTCATGTTCACTACTTCCTTTTACACAGGCCCTAGTGTTACATTGCTTAATGTATTTTGAGGCATAATACATAAAATCAATTAATAAAACTCTACTAGTGCCTTGCCAAGCAAAGACAGATATCCATTAACTCTGCAACAGGAACTCAAGTTTTAAAATGCCAAACAGCCTATTGACAGTAGGTAGCCAACAAGCTCCCTGCTAGCTGACATGCAAAAACCTGAGTAACCATGAAAAAAAAGAAGCTGCATCTGAATTTACCACCCAGACTGCTAGTTGCAGATGCTTATGGATCCAAACAACAGCCATTCCTTTTAATGATCATCCACTAAAGAAATAAAGAAGTAATCAGTATGCAATAGCAGCATTTCCATAACAAAGATCAATTTCTTAGAACTGATGACTGCCCTCTGACAGAAAATTGATGTCAGAAAGAAAAAAAATAAATTGAATTGTGTTTGTAACTCTTATTAAGTTTTAATAAAACAAAATAAAAATGCACTAGAAAGGCTTCTAGGGTGTGTAGGCACCAGAATGGAGTATGAATGAATCAGCTGTGTGCTATGACATGCACACCTCAAAAAGCTGACAGTAAACCAACCATAATACGAGAGGGGAAATCTGTGATTTTCACTGTATGAGAAGTTGAGTTTAATCCTTACTGTCCATCTCACAGTGAAATCTTGATCAGGCAAAATGGACTACCCAGTTATCACTAAGAGCCTGCACTTGCCTAGTAAGAAGGAAAAATGAGGACTCCTATGAACCTAATGTCATATAAATAAAAATATAATTCATAAATAATATATAACAGTTTTCCAACTGCAATTATAAAATAGTCTATTTTCTTTGCCATTTTAATTTCGTAAATTATTTATAGGGTTCATATAGTAAGGAATAATCCCAGTTTATTATGTTTTGACATAACTCTCTTTCAAATACATTTGAAATTCATGAGATTAGAATGTACATAATGATTGACATCAGCAATAATTCACATCAGTCTTTCCAGTAGTGGAGAATGATGCTAGTACAGCTGTTATCTCCAAGTTCTGGGGAGTAGCTTTGCTACTCTTTTCTCCAATATTAGAAACCTTGATAGTTGGTGAAGCTGAACTCTGTCAGTTTGGTTTTTAGCAATATTTCCCCATGCAGCCTCTTGCGGAAAACAAGGAAGGTTGTGGGAGTTCTGGATAGAATTAGTTCAATACAGTGGTGTTAGTTTGCTGACAACCCATACTACACTTGATAAAGCAATCCCTTCTCTTACATGTCAATTAGAACCTTTTTCAGCACGTAATACTTTGAAAAATTATAAATTCGTGAGCATGAATCTATGCGTGAGGATGAGACTTCATGTGGTTATTTATGGTGTTACTGAAACACATCTAAGGAACAAGAATATTTATACGGATCAGCTCACGAGGATGCTACATTTTGAGGGCCACATTGCTATTAACTCATATTCTGCATGAATATGAGTTAATGTCTTCATGTCTGCATTTTTCATTTCTGATCATGCTGGTTTCTTCTCAGCAGATACACTTTCTTTCTTTTTTTTTTTAACATCTCACATAATTTTCCTGTTAAGTCCTTACCAGTGCTAAGTAGAAGAGAATGGTTGTTTCACCTCTCCTAAGAAAGAAAATTTACATATTCTATTATAGTACAAGTATTTTCAAAAGTTGTTGGTGTATTACTCGCTTGTAGATTTTGACCTGAATCAGTGGAAAACCTGCTTTCCCTCTAGAATGCTGAAATACCCTACAGCCTCAGATTTATGGTAGAAAAGCAATCGAACTTGTTTGTTCTGTAGAAAAACTTTCAGAAAGTATTCAAACCAATCTACTTGCATAAATATATTTCTTCAGACTTTTGGGGGGATTTATAGTTACTTAAGTATGTACAAGATGGCTTTATATAACAACTACCACTAGAGAAGGGTATCTGATTTAATAATCTTATTACCTTTCTTGTAGATTCAGACTAGTGTATCAATCCCCTAGCACATCACAGGAAATTAAAGAGAGCAGGGTTGAAAAGATATATTAGGTTTTATAGTCCAACATTATTCTAATGAGATGCTAATTAAAATCAAACTACGGTGACTGGCCAGTAAGAAACAGTACAAGTAAAGTGAGTATCCTTTTCTTTGGGTGGGTAGACATAAGCATTACTTTGGTTGTTTCCTCTTTACCAACCTTCACACAACTACAAAGAACGTATTTTGGAGTAGGGCTTTCACCATTCTCAGATTTAGCTGAAAGTGGCCAAAAGATTAAAGTTCACTACAGGGAAAGGTCACACCAGTAACCACATGACACAAGTGTTAACCTTTGGTTTCTAAGAAATCTAACTACAAAGGAACCATACTTCTTCTGGTAAAGATGCCACCTTTGGAACCCTAACAAGCACACAAAACTTCAGTAGACAGAAACAAAGCTTGATAAGCTTAAAACAATTACTTTAATTCAGTGAATTGCTTAAGTTCTCCTTGAGGATTTTTTAGGGCAGGGAGTACTGAAGAAACCCTAAATATCCTATAAACAATGCAGGAACTCATAGCAAAAA